>RCIC01000009.1:0-587500 GCA_018883505.1 Ceratosolen fusciceps
GTGTGGGCGGCAGGGAGGGAGGGAGAGAGGGCTCGGCGATCAGAAGAAGAGCGAGAAAATGTTAAACATATTATGAGCGCATTATGAAACCGCAACAAAAAAAAAAAATTGGCGGGGAGGGGGAGGATGGCGGACAAAAGAGAAGGCGAACGAGACGAAGAAGTAGGATAAAACAAAAGAAGAAAAGTAACTAGCCACCGCGGCAGCAGGAGCACACACCGCTTAGACGATCTCGCGGACGTCGATCAGATCGTTGCCCCATGGATAGTTTGATAAAATCCTTTCTCGCTGTTCGTAGCGAATGGCTGCTCTTCAGAAGAGAAGCGTTCCGCGTTTCTCTCTCGCTCTCTCTCTCTCTCTCTCTCTCTCTCTTCCTTTCCTTTCCGCCTCTTTGGCTTTCTCCTCGTCCTCTCTCCCTCTCTCCCTCGCCCTCTCACTCTCTCTCTCCTCTCTCTCTCTCTCTCTCTCTCTCTCTCTCTCTCTCTCTCTCCGTCACTATCTATCTCCTCTATCTATCTTCCTCCCTCCCACTGTTTCTCTTTCGCTCGTCCCCTTCCGGCCGCCCTCTCTTTCTTTCACACTCGTCACGATCTCGCTCCTCCCGTCCAGCCCCCGCGCCGCCGCCGCCACCACCACCGCCGCGACCGCCGCCACCGTCGCCGCCACCGTCGCCGCCACTCTTTCATTTCGTCTCTATCCCTCTTGCTCAGCTGCTTGAAGCCACGCGAGTCAGCTGACTGTGATTCTTGTGACTGCGACGCAGGTCAAATCACTCCCTCCCTTCCGGCTCTTAAATTCTCTCTTTGCTCACTCACTTATTTACCCACACTCTTGAGTCTACTTCTCTTTATCCTTCTCTATCCACCGTCCTGTTTCTTTATACGCCTCTCTATAACTATCTGTCTCTGCCTATCTTCTTCGCCTATGTTGTATCGTACACCCTCTCGATGTCAGTCAGTCTGTCTGTTTTTCTATCTGTCCTCTGCTCTCCCACCCTTCCGCCGTCTATTCTACCCACTCCCTCCCGTTTATTCTCGTTCTCTCGCTTTCCTAATTTTTCATAATTTTTTGTCATTGTCTCTACCATGGTCTTCCCCTACGTGTCTCTTGTTCTGTCATTTTCTATGTTATCTTTGTTTAGTATAGTACGCTTGCTTGGTTTAGCCTTTATGCCATACAACTGTTTATTCGGCTTCAACTCCTTTGTTTAATAAATTATGAGCTCCAGCCTCTTACGAAATTTGTTGTTAGTAGTTTCATTTTTATCAACAATAATTCCTTGCACGCAGTATTTTACATTCAAAGTACTTTAAAATCAACAGGCAACATTTTATTCTTTCACTAAGTAACTGAACTTTTTTTTTCGCTTTTCGCAAAAAGTTTTATTTGCAGACTAAAAAGACGGGGCGTGACTTGTTTGCATCAGAGAATTACTTATCTAATCCATTTGTATTACTTTAGCCAAAATTTTAGCCGGACAATATATATTATTGATTTAATTTGACTAATTGACTAATTGTGTAATTAGCATTAGTTTTTCGGCTCATTGCACTTGACTAATTACAATTTTTAAGTACAACACATTGAAACTATCCAAAAAACCAAAATCAAAAAGACCTCTCAATAATAAAGGAAATATTAACTAAGGATATCTATAATGATTAGAAGTTTGGATTGGAACAATGCTATCATAAACATAAATCTAAATGTATTTCAATTCTAAATATATATGAGATAAAAAAAATTATAATCATAGGAAACGCTTGAAAATAACCTTAGTTTGTCTATTGGTAATTTATTTTTGGTTTTTTCGATCCATTTTTGACTTAATATAATACATGAAGAGTTTATTTATCCATAAAAAGATACATTTTATCATTAAAACAATAGTATAAATATAAGAGAATAAAATGTCAATAAACATTCCTAATTCATAATTACTGATCGCCGACAACATTCACACAACACCCCACCACCACCACCAACACCACATATACTTTCTTTTACAGTACCGAACACCAACACCACACCAACAACCCCACCAAACACCCCCCAACCCAAACACCACCACACCACAAATTCAATTACTGATCGCCGACAACATTCTTTTACAGTACCTAGAAAATCATTGATATTAATCCGAATGCGAACGGTCTGATTTACTAATGAAAAATATAAAAAATTAATATTTTTTACGTAAACTTTAACAATCGAATGAGTTGGTAATATAAAATTATTGCTTTCATTATTCGAAAAGCTTCATTTAAGTTAAAAAGGGTTTTAAATTCAGTGACGATAACTTTAATTATAAAAAAAAAAACTGGTAAAAGAAATAAATACAAGACTTGCACATATAATTCATTTTTTACTATTATATCTACAATATAATCTATTCGTCAATTCATTGAATTACAATGACCTTTTAATTAACAGAATCATTATAAGCACAATAAGGGAGAGGGTGGCGAAAGGGAATAAAACGGCGGAGAACAGACATGGGCAAACCGAAAAAAAGAAAGAAAACCACAAACACACACCATAAGAAAAAACCGTAAGATGCGGAACATGAGCGAAAAGGAGAAGTGTCAGACACGGGTGCGCACACAACAGACCAACAAACACAAAACACAAACAAGAAGGAAACAACCCGGCCGTAGGCACATGAAGGCAAAACGGAGGAGGCGCCAGAAGGACAAGTAATGATAGGAGTGGGGGGAACGATCAGACAAGGAAACAGAAAGGAGCCGAGCAGCGCATCAAGGGAGGGCGACCGATTGCGGAGGATGGAGGGAGGGGAGCTGAACCAGCGTGTGAAAGTGAAAGCAATGACAATTGAGTGAAAGGGCTCGGGCAGGATGGAATTAGACAACGGCAAGACTAAATTGAGAGAAATGGACAAGAGTGGACGGAGGCGCGGCGACAGAAAGAGGACCGATGACGGGGGCAGTGGCCCAAGGAAGTCAGAATGAAACGCGATTAAAGCCGGTTTGAATGAGAAGAAAATTATTCGAGTAAGCAGACCCTATAAGTCGTTTTTCCAAAATATGACCCAACCCACCTTAACGGAAACGAAAACACAACTAGGCTCATCCCACTCCGCCAGGTACAACCCAACAAGTGCTTTAAACCGTCGACCATATCGGAGCACAAAAATCTTTGGATATGTTTTTGCATTTTGTGTTTGTACCTATTTTTTCGATTGTTATTGACGTCCTGCTACCTTATTACTGGCTTCTTAATTACCGTACATCTTTCTTCCTCTTATTCCTTTTCTTACTTCTCTCTTTCTCTTTCCTCCCCTATTTGGCCCCTTTTCCCGTTTTTGACCTCCTATTCCACAGTCCCTTCTGATTCGCACCGATCCGTTCTCCGCCAATCATTTTGCTTTCCCCGATTTTCCCCTAGCGCATTTATTTCCCCTCGCCCCCCATGTCTGCCCCCTTTCTCGGCTTCCTTCTGGTTTCTCGCCGCTCGATCTTACATCGTCCTGGCTCATGCCGTTTCTTCTTTCATACCTGTCCTTGCTGTTCTTCCGTCTTTTCTTTCTCTGTCTCCCCCTTCTCTCTCGATCGTTCACGGCGCTCCAGGCTCTCCTTCCCGCGTTCCTTTTGTCCGCTGCCCTCTCTTCCTCTTCTCTTCTCTTTTTTTTCTTCGTCTTTCTCCCTCTTTTTTCTGCGTTCCGTCGCCTTTGCTTTTTCGCCCACCCTTGCTTTTTTGTCCTTGCCCCTTTCTCCCCATCCCCCCTTTCTTCCCTTTTGCGCTTCTTTCTCCCCTGCTTTCTCGCTTTTCCCTTCTGTCCCTCTTCCTTCCTTGCTTGCCTTCATCCTCCAAGCACAAACTAGAACTTTCTTCTAGCTACCATTATCCACAAACCTCCCCCCTCTCCCGGCCTGGCCTTTCTTTCTCTCTGCCCTTTCTTCTTTCTCCGTCTTAGAATTTTCGCTCGCCCCCCCACCCCGCCACTCATCACTACATTCCTCTGCCCAGCTCTCATATTTCCCATTACAAAAATAATATTTTTTTTTTTTTTTATTATAACAAGATATTTAATCAGTGAAATATACAAATTCTACAGTTTTATTTTTATTTATTTCAATTATATAATTTTATAAGATTGTAGTTGGTAAAATTATTTAACTGCACCAACGAAATTCGAAATTCTTTAGACCAATTTTCGAACCCGGTCAGTAACCTCTTGAAGGCTTTACATACGTATAAATATATAGGGTGTATAAGAAATAACATTGTATTGATATTATTTATAATTTATAAAGATGATAAAGCCAATCCATAAAATTCTTGACGATTCGTCAATATCGTAGAATTTGTTTTTACGATGCAATTCAATTATCGACAAATAAGCCCATAATTTTTATAAATAAGCCATAGAATTATTATTCTACATTCATAATTAAATAACCAGTTTAATCTGTGATAACGTAGATGAGCATTGCAGAGCAAAGTATAATTAGAATTTAAAGAAATATAGGCTTTTTTTTTTCTTTTTTTTCCTTCTGAAGCACATATCGAGTATACAAATGATTGTTATGTCCTGCATCATATATTCATGAAATTTTTTTAACAAAAAATTTTTGTTTTTAACCAAAATCTAATATCGAAAGTGTAATTGTAAGTATCGTAAATTATAAATAAATTATACAACCTCGGTTTGTTTGTTACTGTAAAATTATATTATCGAGGAGATATTTTTATATTAAAGTTTCATAAGCTAATATTCAAAAATGTATTCTAAACGTTGAATTTAGATTAGAATTTAAAATACAAAAATTTTTAACGGAGTATTCGTTTAAATAACAATGTCATTGTGAAAACTTTATCAAATTCTTAAAATTGTCAAAATTATAATCTTAAAGTAAAGTTCACAGTGTATAATTACAATTAAATTACGAATACTTTGTTTAAGAAAAAATAATTAATTAAATCCTTGGCAATAGCAAAAGTCTATTTCCTCTTTAAGTAAATTGAACTTTAATTACTTTTATTTATAATTGTACAATTGTATAAGAGTAATATTCTTTTACGAATATTTATTCTAATGTGAATTTAATTTTACGTTAATATCAAGTTTCACTTGGAGTGCAAATTTTTTAATTAAGCTTTGAAAGAAAAACGAACGTCTAAACTATAAATGTCACAAGTTCTGTAAATTACAGGATCTTCAATGTCCTTTATCGATTAAATATAATTTTAAAACAATTTTTACAAAACTTTGACATTATTTAAAAATACGGGACACGTGCACGGACAGACAGGTATATCTGTACTGACTAGTAGTATCGACGAGTGGACAAAAAGAATATTATACCTCGTATATAAAAAATAATAATAATATAAAATACATCTGGTGTCGAATAGTTACATGAAACATGAAATTTTATCGAACGTTTTTACCCGCATTGCCCCGTACAGCAAACAAATTCGGTGTAGGTCATTTCAATATCACCGCTCCATCTATTCTATCTATTGGAACGTTACAACTTTCTATACGTCTTCCAAGAATATTATAATGGCTATCTTCTTCTCTATCCCAGAGACCCCTCTGACTATTTTATATTATTAATATTTATTTATTATTATTTATTATTATTGTTGTTGTTGCTGTTATTGTTATTATTATTATTATTATTATTATTATTATTCATTGTTGTTATTATTATTTTTTTTTTTTAAAACATTATTAAAATGTCAAAGGCGAGGATTAATTTGCAGTCGAGCTGACGGTGTGCCAGCCGCAACGCATTTATTATAATCTACAAAACTTTGAATAAACTGCGTTTTTCATAAATTTGTTAAATTGGATCAATCAAAGGTATTGGTAATCAAATAAATGTTTATTTGTAAGAATGAGGAATTTTTTTTTTTTTTTTTTTTTTAATGAAATCTATGAAATCTATTGTTTAAAAGACGTATTTCGACATAAGTAATTTGTTAAGTGAATATGTCGCTTTGCTGTTTAAAGCAATTTCTGAAAATTCAGTGATAATATAAAAAAGGAAACTGAATTTGCTGAAATAATTATAAATTTTGAATGGTCATCAATCAAAGAGGGTTAATGCTATAAATAATATATATGTATATACACGTATATATATATAGGGAGAGCGAGATATATATATATATATATATATATATTATATTCAATATTGAATGATATAAGAGGAAGGTATTAAAAATAGATAACCTGGGAAGACATAATTCACTAACACATAATTAAAATTTGAGATGATTCGTAAGTCAGTGACTTTATACATCAACTACCGACAGCGAGCGGACCGCTCACTTGCTTGCGTTGGAGAAGCAGAGATTGAGGCGCGCGCGAGAGAGAGAGAGAGACAGATAGAGAGAGCGAGTGAGCGACAGAGATAGAGAGAGAGAGAGAGAGAGAGAGAGAGAAAGCGGGAAGTTCGTATCGCGGATGGAGATGGCGATGGCGGAGTCAATGTCCTAACGCTCGCACTGGGTCACGGCGACTTGCGGCCAACGACCCAAGCAACAGCTCCTCTTTACTTTGCACACCGTACGAAAGAGAGGGAGACGCAGATAGACGGAGGCTCCGCTGCCTCTACGTCTTGCCGACTCGCAATCTGTATTATATACACATTTACAGTGTGCACGCAAAGCCTTGCGCCCAAAGAACACGCACAGAGCAAAACTAGAGATGGCCCTGACTGAGTCTGTTTCGTTCCTCCCCGTGGATGAGTGAAACCCATTCGGATATTCGGCGAGTTCAAAAGATTGAGGGGCGTTAGCATGGCATGACCTCGGTCACGCTATATATAATTTTCAAAATTCTCCTTAAAAGTATATTTTGAGAAAGGTAGTCTTCGACTTACAGACAATGCTCAATCGTCCTCATCCTCGTCCTCGTCCTCGTCCTCGTCCTCGTCCTCTTCCTCTACTTCTTTTCTCGTACGTATATAATAAAATAAGGAAATGTATCACGAGAGCTGTTAATGCTTAAGCATCTTTTTAATAAGCATCGCCGGTCCAGTTAAAACTGCTTCCTACGATTCAACATATGTACATGAGAATGTATTATAGTATAAGTAGCGCGGCAACATATAACTCAACCAGCATGACTGAATGCTCGTAATCTTGTCATTTTTTGAGATTGTGCAACAGCCCATTAACGTGATCTTAAAGCATCGTATTCCCATGACCCTAACCATAATCTTAATGCGCTGCTCCCTATATTTAGGATAACAATTTTACATAGAATCCTTCTGTTCCTACACAACTTACAAATACCTTAAATTCAACCTCACTCCACAGTTCCTCATTAATTACAATTATTACCGTCAATTTTTCCACTTAATTATATGATCCTTAATTTTTATAAATTAATATGATATTGACATTACAGCTGCGATGCCATTTACAACTAATTAAATATTTATTTTATGAAAATCGAGCATTTCAGAGTTTTTTATATAGAATTTTTATACAGTACTAATCATTTAAGTGGTGTTAACAAATGAAATCACTTTTAATCAATATCCTTATTTAAAGTGTAAGTAAGTTTAAATTAAGTATCCTCCAGATAAATATGTTTACCAAAATTTTTAGCGATTGCTCAGTATCTAAAACATTATTGTAATTAGAATGAAAATAAATTTTTTGCATTATTATATTATAAAAATGTACTTCTATAAATTTATTAATATCGTATTAAGCAATAAATTAATTACATAAGATGACAATAAAGTAAACAATTATTGTTAAAATTCTTTTAAACACGAAGTAAATGGATAAAAACCTTAAAAGATAGGGTCAGAAATTTGTATTAACATGACCGTAAAAGGAGGTCAGTAATACAAAATCACTTGGTTATAAAGAAATTTTATTTGCAAATGGAAAATATTTACATGGTTTTTAAAAATTTATCTCTTAAGGTATATTACGAGGTGTATTTAGCATTTATTAAGGATGAAAAAAAGATTTAACTGTTATTGAATAATTATTATTTGCACAAAGATGTTCAAACTGTCTGAAATACTTCATGCATTTATTTATACTTTAACCATATCATTCTGTGTTCAAAATACGTTTTTAACATTATCTGTTATTAATGTTTAGCTTATTAAATTATGAAAAATTTTGATAATTGAAATTATAAGCTTCATATTAACATACAAGTTTATTTAACATAATCACGTATGTTGGCAAATAGAAGCTTTGGTATGTATTATTTAAAAGCTAACTATAATATTTACGTAAGTGATTCATGTTTAATAACTAATATCAGTTTATTCAGTTTATTGTTTATAGTCAAAGCAAAAGAAGTAAAAGAAAAGAATGATAAAGAAGAAATGACTTTTTAAATGTAAGCCAAAATGCTAAATATACAATTTTAAAATGGAAGGAAACAAATGCCAAGAGTTTATTATTAGAAATGACACTTAACGTAGACAGGGCAAAGCGCGTGCACAAATACGTATTTCAGATATATAAAATTTAACACGGATTTAAACAAAGAAAAAAAATTCGAGTGCAACTAATTGTGGAAATGAAGAAAATGCATAATGAAAAGGGTATGGCGAGCGATTGGATGCTCGACAAAGCAAATTTCAAGATCAGCAAGCAAACTCAGGGGAATGTAACCAACATATATATATATATATATATATATATATATATCAGAAATGTTGGTAAAAGCAAGTGCAAAATAAAGCTTATCCATGTACTCGTCGTGTCGGTTATTTCTCAGACTCTCAAAAGCGAAGATATGGACAAATGAATACAACGAATTCGAAGGAGTATAGTGAAGTCAGAGGGTGGGTCGGGATGGGATGGAAATATGGCGGAGGGTAGGTGGGGGAGGGAGCGAGAGCGAGAGAAAAGGCAGTGTCCGTACATGCTTATGTGTGTATGTTTATAATATATATATATATATATATATAATTCCAAGTGGAGGAGAAAGAGAGAGAGAGAGAGAGAGAGAGAGAGAGAGAGAGAGGGAGAGAGTGAAGTACGCGCATATGCAGATACGTATAAAAGACCAAATGTGGAGATTGTGGCGGTTTCTCGCAAAAGAAATCCAAACGGGGAAGGAAGAAGCCTCTTCCAGTAAAATAAGAAACAAAAATAAAAGAGAACGAGGAAGAAAGAAAGAAGGAAAGAAAAAAAGAAAGAAAAAAGGATAAAAAGAGCGCAGCCCAGAGGGTAATGGTACGGTGGCGGTGGTACGGTGGCGGTGGTAGGGTGGTAGGTAGGTAGGTAGGTAGGTAGGTAGGTAGGTAGGTAGGTAGGTAGGTAGGTAGGTAGGTAGGTAGGTAGGTAGGTAGGTAGGTAGGTAGTTAGGTAGGCAGGCAGGCAGGTAGGGTGGTAGGGTGGTAGGGAGGTAGGGAGTTAGGGAGGGTTGAGGAAGGGAACCCCAAACGGACCGCCATTGCAAATTGTCGAAGTGGCAGAAGTAATAGCGGCAACAGCACCGTCGGAGAGTCAAGCAGCGAGCAGCACCGAGGTCAAGAAACTCGGTGAATTTGGGTCAAGCGTCGACCGCAGCCAATGGCGAATATGAGGAGCAGGATCGCCAAAGAGACGACTTCCGTGGGGTGTCTTTCTCACGAGTAGTCAGCTTCATTCCGCGCGTGTATGGACGAATAGCCCGCGCGCGCAGACACGTGCACCCATGCTTCTTTGGCTCTACTACGTGTTGAGTGTAGAACGAGCCCGTGCTTAAGCGCGTGCGTTCGTGCGTCCGTGCGTCCGTGCGTGCGTGCGTGCGTGCGTGCGTGCGTGCGTGCACGAGTCCGCGCTCTGAGAGAAGCCGTGGACGCCGCTATCGGAAGATCAGCTAGCATGCGATCTTGCGGCCATGCTATAAGAGGTAACAGCTCTTTCCGCTCGATTACGGACTTTTCTAATTTTTGCCTTTTTAAAAGGCGCTGGTATAACGGCAGCGCGCAAGCGCAATCTCGTGGACGTTTCGCCAGGATGGACAACTTGCGCTTGGGGAGTTGTTTTCACGTAATGGACGATACCCACTTTCCTTTCTCCTTCTTCTTCTCCTTCTTCTTCTTCTTCTTCTTCTTCTTCATCTTCTTCTTCTTCTCCTCCTCCTCCTCCTCCTCTTCTTTCTTCTTCTTCTTCTTCTTCTTCTTCTTTCTTCTTCTTCTGCTTCTTCTTCTTCTTCGATCGATCTCATTTTGTATCGATAAAAATTGATGCCATCCTCAAACTCTAGGTCTAACATTACGCAAAGCCGTTCTTTCACACTTATCTGTCTTATCTAATAACTCAATTCGTTCCTTAAATGATACTCATTTGGTCTTCTTCTTCAAATTTATCCTCCTTGCCTATGCCTTTAATTCAATAGAATGTCATTCTACAGGTTTAAACGTTTAATAAGCGAATTCGCAGCTCGAATTAAAAAAAAAAAAAAATAAATAAATAAATAAATAAATAAATAACTAAACCGTCTCGCTAAGACAATTTACCGAACGCATCTGAAAACAAATGCAGGAAAGAAATTTTATCGCGAACGGGCGGTTAATTAAACAACTCCTTGCCCACCAACATTCTCGAACAAGAGAATCTCCTAGTCATATCTTCTAAGTATTCATGGATCATGACAATTGATGACTTCTAATCATACGCACTAGTCAAAATAGTAAAAAAGATCCCTATTTCATATTGTCGACGATTCATTAGAATATATTTTTATCCCAGTTCAAATACAAATACATTAGCGCTCCTTGTAAATAATTTGCGAAGTTTTTACCAGGAGTATTTCCTCTAAAAAGCTTGCACGTAATATGTTTCTACTTGTGATATCATTTCGTATTACTTGGTATATTTTAAAAAAAGGAATTAAATAAATTAAATAAATACTAACCATTCAGATCTGACGAGAATAGCTTATTCGTTTAAAATATTCTATTAAAAGGAATTAGTCTTCCGTATAGTCTGGAGGCGCTAAAAGATGAGCATTTAGCATAAAAGATTACTAAAACATATGTTACAGTCTGAACATTAAGATATCGATCGAATAGTGAACATTGTGTGCACTTACGTCAAATTGTTATATTACACAATAAAGTCGTGTGAAAGTACATTTCAGTCATATGTATAATCTAATAAAAACCATCCATCAATTAATATAAGAAACTTATTTATTTGGTGCAACTAAAAAGCCGTAAAAATTATTCCTATAATGATAATATTATTTCATAATATTAAAAATAAAACAACTTTATAAATGTATTTCCTAATTCAAATCCTAATTTCTATTTTATTTTTAACACTTAGATATTATTGATTTAAATTTCTATATAATTTATACTTATACTTTAACATTATACTTGTAAAATAAGTAATTTTAACAATTGAATACTATCAAATTGAGTGATCAAAAACTATAACACAAAAGTTATATTATTTCATATATATATATATATATATATAATTTATATTATTTTATAAAAGAACTATACAGGACAGATATTACATTATTAAATACCGATTTTACACTTATAAAATTAATAAAACTTTTAATTCATATCGACAATTAATTACAAAAATTAATTATTTAGCAATTACATGCAATTCATTCGAGATCTAATTCTCATTTGTTTATAATTTCAAGAATAAAAAATTGCAATATTAATATCATAAGATCAAATCCTAATTAAAATTACAAATAAAAAATTGATAGAATTATTTATTTATAACTACATGACTACGGAAGTTTATATTTGCATTTTGATATTAAATTCTTTGAAATAAAATATACATTTATATTTATAATATAAAAAGAAAATATTATAAGCCGCACTGATATTGATATAAATATATTTTTATAATAATTATTTTTAAAATGGTTCTTATAAAAAAAAAAAAAAATTCTATATTAATTGAAAAATATTCTTTAATCATAATTTATTATATTATTAAGACCAATAGTTGAAAAACTATTGACATGAAATTTATTCATGTGAAATAAATAAGTTGTTGCAGGCAAAAAGATCTTTATTATGACTGGTTAAATTTATGTAGAAAGTAGCTAAATATAGAATGTAAAAGTCGTTTAAAAGTAGAAATTATGAAAAAAATTTATACTACTTTCTTATTCTATTCCGATTAAAATTCATAAATTATATGCTTGTTGAGATAATTAATGCAAATTCAGATAATATTGGAGCTTTTTATTTTTTATAGAGAAGTTAATTAGGAAAAATCTGTTTTCAATACATATGTATTAACAATCTATTTAATATTTTCAATATATTAATACAAGAATTAAGATGACTGACTGGAAGGTGTAAGGTACTCGTGTAGACAGTGAGAAACATTTTTTATATGTTTATGCGTATTGATGCAGTATAAAAGATATATATATATATATATATAGTGAGAGAGAGAGAGAGAGAGAGAGAGAGAGAGAGAGACAACGACGACGACGACGACGACGACGACGACGACGACGACGTAGGAAGGAGTGTAAAGAACGTTGCGAACGCCAAATCTTTCTTTGGCTAATTTAAATTCATGGCTCAATTTTTCAACCGTGAATCAACATACGTGTGCGTTCTTATTCAGGAATGGGCCCTGCCTCTGCGTATTAATTTCCATCGAATTTTAACTTTTTTACATACACCCATTATTGACTCGGTATGCATTTTTAAGCTTCAACATATGTAACACGTGAAATCCAATTGATTTTTCTTTAAAAACTTACAAGAATGCCTTTAGAAACGAGTAAACATCCACTTTAGCTCTTTGTCCAATCGCATAAAAAGTTCATAAACCGAATTATTATAAGTAACGTATTTAATTTATTGGCAAGCTCATTGAAGGTTATCATTGAATGTTGCGTTGACATTTGTGCTTAGAGTGAGAAAAACTTAAGCAAATAATAGCAGAGTGTGTATGAATTAATCTTGAAATTCCGCACGAAACGCATACAATTTCAAATTTCAAACGGAAGTAAAAGCTAAAAGAGCTATATAATTAATCTGGTAGACGTGCAATCAGGAACGTGACTGCCAAGTCGCATTAACATTTTTTTCGACTGCACGATTTCGTATATACTTAAAGGATAAATTTTTATTGTTTTAAAGTACAGTCAGCATACTTCACTAACAGTATAAGCTTATAAAATAAAAATACTTTATATATTTATACTAATTATTCTCTCCTTATCGATTATGGTTAATGATTCAATAAATAAATATATTTAGTAACATAATTTGTTTCAATTTCTTCCTACTTAGAGCCTAAAAATTACAGTTTACACATCATATGTGTGAAAAGATCATTTTCATAATTAAATGAAGAGTATTGGAAATCGGAAATATTATAAATAGTAATTGAAGCTATTAATTGGAGTGAATTTTAACAAAATATCATGTAATTAAGTACGATTGATTTCCGTTATTTTAAAACTTCCAAAATTCAATTCGATGGCTATTAATAAAAATATATTTTTATTAATATTGAATTTTTAACGACGAATAGAATGAAGGAGAAATTATTTAACAAAAATTTTTAGCTTGTATTGTTTAATTGAAAAGCAAATAAAAGCAACAAATAAAAATTCAATTCTAATGTGTTAAGATTTTTTATTTTATAATAATCATTACAATTAGCATAATAATATAGTGTGTTAAAATTTACTAAATCTTGGAAATGTGTTCAGACATTAAAGATGAATAAAGTTATGGCCATTTTATATATATTTATACTTTATACATTTTATATATTATATATTAATTAAATCAATATAATTTCATATATTATCATTTTTAATTAATTTTATTGAAAAAATTTATAAAATTTAAACGCGACAGCTAATTAAAATTAAATCTTAAATAAGAAGAGTAAAAATGGCAGAAATCAAATTATTATATTTAATAAAATTTTATATTATTCTATTATTAAAATTAACTCGGTTTATACATTCAACTCACAACGTTATAAGGAAACACCTAATATAGACTTGTTAACATATATAGACTTGGAATGTAGACTAGATTCTATTCGCAGTATCAAATATATACATATATATATATATATATATATATATATATATATATCATCAATTAGTATCCGCAACTTTAATTTCTATGTAGAAAAAATTTTGTAATATTAATTTTATCTGTAATGTAAATTTTTATAAAATATTGACATCGCAACTTGTAATTTAGAAGTTCTTGTCACAGACCATAATAAAATATTGTCGTAAATTGTCATAAATAAATTTAAAAAAAATAAAAAAAAAGGAAATAATATAAGCAACAGAAAGTTTAAGATTTTTGAAATAATATAAATATACTTTTATGTATTATTTAAATTTTTTTAGAATAAATAAGTTTTATTTAATACATGTTCTTACTTAAGTTTAAATAATGATTTAAAATCTGATAACGTAACTATTTATCTCTTGAATCTCTAATTGTATATAAAATAATTATCATTTCCAAATATTTTAAATAAAAAAAAAATATTTTTGTAAATATATTATGAATATTATGAATAAGTGAATATGAATAAGAGGTGATGAAATCTATTAAATCAAAGATTTACAAAATATATAATGATTGTTTATTTTTTAAAACAATTAAAAATGACTGTTATAATGAATAGAAAAATATATAAGAAAATAAGTGTAAATTAAAAAAAAATTAATATCATAATGTTCATAATAAAAATTATAATCACAAATTTTTGAAATTCTAAGTAGAAGTATCTTAATATGAGCAGACGACTAGAGGGCACATTGCAAATTTACTAATACAATTACAAATATAAATATCCTTTCTGAAAAATTAGTCGTAACTGGCTTTGTATTTCAGATTTTACAAATAATAGTAGCATATATTTTAAATTATATAAATGTCAAATAAATTTACATCAATTCAATAATTTTTCCATTTTACGCATTACTACATCTTTATTGGCTTTTAATTTAAAACATTTTTTACAGTTAAAATTATTAAATATTATGAAGTAGTTATTTATTTAATATCTATTTAATATTTTATTAGTTTCTTTTTTATTAGTTTTGGACTAAAATAATAAACTAAAACTGTAATTTAAAAAAATTGTATATTATTTAATTTTAATATATTGTTTTTTTAATATTATGTATAATTAATAAAGAAATCGTTGATTTACACTAAATAAATATATAATTAGCAGTATAATTTCAATATTCTTATACAATATTTACTACTTTATCATATAATATTGTAAGTAAGTATTTCTACGCCGCATTAATCCAACTATTATATATATATTGACTATACATCTATTCATTTTGTTTATGAAATTCATTTTCATTTAGTTATAGTTATTATATATATATATAGAAAGATTTTAAAGAGTAAGTACCATTCTAAAATCTTACTTGATTATAATGCATAAAGTTGATGTCATAATATTTTGATATTAAAAAAATCTGAAATCCTTCATTAAATCCTTAGTTATATTTTTTTCTTCATACAAATAAGCCATAACAGTTTATAATTCGTACGGATTGTCATGTAAAACTTATACTCGATTAAATCGATCATAATAACTCAAACACCACGTGAATATTCTTCCCTTAAACGGTATCAAATGCCATAAATTATATGTTAATATATTAAAGTGACGGAGTTACTTATATTTCTGAATTGAATAAGGTTTAGATAGTTTATTGGTGATTGAATTAATAAAGTTTCAGCTCTATAATATTTATGATTATTCAGTCTAACAAATATCTGTCGCATATCCCTAATACAATGAAAAAAAGTAAACGTACAAGGTATATATGATATAAGAATAAGGGAATCTGGATGTATGAGTATCGAAGCATCACTGAGATACTAACTTGATTGAATTGAACAATTTATCTAAATAAAATACTTATTAAAATACTGTGATAACTTTATCGGCTGATGATAAATCGAATGAGAAAGGGGGAGAGGGGGAGGGAGAGAGGAGGAGGGGAGGGGGAGGGGGGAGAACCGATAATCCGCAAATTCTTTTCTAACGCTTATTCGACAATTGCAAATAAATACATAAAAATAAACGGAACACAGAGATAAAAGTGATGAAGGCAAAGAAAAGGTTATATATATATATATATGTACTAGGGCTCACATAGAATGAAGGAAATTGAAATCTCATAAACGGTGCAGTAGGCTCATCATACACACTCTGGAGAACTACTATATACTACTATTGCGGCCACCACTGAGATGAAGAGACGCAATGCGCAGTAAACGCGACGCGTTGTACTTTCACTTCCTTTCCCCTTCGGTCGCATAGACTACTTTTCCTTTCAGACCCTTCTTCTTATACTTCTTGTTCTTCTTATTCTTCTTTCTCTTGGAGTTTGTCAACTTTGTTCATAACCCCTCTATCCTCTCGATCATACTTAGCTACAATTTACAATTCATCGTGGAGGATTTTCCAAATTCATTCCCCTACATGTGTATATTAAAAAATATCTGTAAAAAAAAAAAAAAAAAAAAAAAAAAAAAAAAAGAGCTAGAAAGCGAAAAGCACAAGTTTATAAATTTTCTTATACTTAATATTTAAATATAAAAATTATTAATACACTTGCGTACCTTAAAATATACTATGCATTAAATATAATCAAGTAATTAAAAAAAAAAGAAAAAGATTTATAGCGATATTCTGTAAATTTGTATTAAAGAACTGTAATAATAATAATAATAATAATAATAATAAGAAGAAGAAGAAGAAGAAGAAGAAGAAGAAGAAGAAGAGGAATAAGAAGAAGAAGAGGAAGAAGAAGAACGTTATTAATATTTATTCTATTGTCAAGAACCTAATTGTCCAAATACTTTTACTTCATTATTAACAGTCGTAAAAACAATATCTATTGATTAATTTTAATATAACCAAAGCTTACGTTTTCTTTATTAAATTGAATATATTTAATGAATTTATATATATTAAATATATTTATAAAAAAATCAATTCATTCATTGTAAAAGAATAAATTCATATTGTTTCAATTAATTAAGAAATGTAATAATTTATGCGAAATTGATTCTAATGTAATTTATAATATTATTAATCCAATACAAGTATATATGCAAGTATGCATGTATCCGTATACATACCCATATATATTTATTCATGTTTACATATAGTTCTATATTCAATGAATAACACCTTATAATACATCACTATTATAAAAAAATAATTATTGTAATTTTTTTATTTTGTAATAATCTATTGTAAAGCTGAAACTAATTAGAAATATAATTAATATTAAATATAATGCAACAAATTAATTATTTTTAAGCATTTTTTTAAAAAATACTTTCTGCTATTACAGAATATTAAATATAATGCAACAAATTAATTATTTTTAAGCATTTTTTTAAAAAATACTTTCTGCTATTACAGTTTCAAATTACTTACGTAATTTTTAAATAAGTAAATGTTCATTTGATCAAGTTTTATTAATTTTATTTATAATCTAAACGTTAAAATTAAATACAGAAACGTTAAAATATAAAAACAGAATTAATCATGAATGTTTTCTTTTTATATACTGTTACACATGAATAGATAGGCAGATATATTTTTTGTATAATAATAATAATAATAGCAATAACAATATTAATAACAGTAAGAGTAATAATAATAATAATTTTATGATTACTATCTTACAGTATTTATCAATTAAATTTTTTAATTGTTCAAGACTAATATTTGTTTTATATATTATAAACTCGAATTTTTTAATATAGTTGTTCAGTTACGTATAATATAGAATTGTATACAGTTAGTTTAAGTAGGCGATACAATTTAATTTTATTTTACTTAATTGAAACTGAAATTTATAATTAGAAAGAAATAGCTATAATTTTTACTAAATATTTGCAATTAATCATCTATAAGTTTTATTTTTAATGTATCAATAACAATTTTAATTTAATAAATCTCTAAAGAATGTAAAAGTGTTTTTTTATTTGAAAACTTATATATCAAATAAATTATTTAAAGAAACGATATTTATTGAGAAAATGCAACAATATTTATTGCAGTATTAAGTTACATCTTCAAATAAATTAAAAAACAAAAGTTTAATGTATATTAAGATCATACTTTTGTTTACGTACAATAAAAATTAGAAAATATTTCGTATAAAAAATATTCTTTTGTTTTTGTTTAAAAAGTATAATTTTTAATTAAAATTTTTTATTTATATTTATTACAAATCTGTAGTTGTTACAAATTTTTACAGTATATTATATTTAAAAACGATAAAAGATTTTTAAAAATCGGGGGAACAGATTCAAAGTATTATAAAATAATAAAAAGAATGGTAATGAATTTTTACTTATCGACACAAAATGATATAAATAAGGTTTAATATAAACAATCTATAATCACATGTAAATGAGGAACTGAAGTTCTGAAATGGTTATTCAAAGTTAATAATAATAATAATAATAATAAAGTCGTGCTTTAAATAAAGAGTTGTAAAAAAAAAAAAATTGAGTTTCTAATGAATTCATTAAATATTCCTGTGATTATGTAGATCGACTTTAATTTGTATTTTACTGAAAGAATTAACACAAGGAATTTTATTTTACGTATCCTTATATTAAATAGATTTTCATGGATCGGGATACTTCATGACGTGGGAGTATAGTCACGCGGTGAAGTTGATTAGGTACCATATCGAGCTCCTTGCCTCTGATCCCCCTCCCCTACCGGTAGACAAGCTCAATTCCATAACTGAATATTTCAATTTAAGTTGAATGTTTAGCCAACGGATAATTTGTTTCCTTATTAATAGTGCAAGGAATTAACGATCAATGATGTTTCAATACAATATCGGATAAATAAAGAATAGAGAAATCAATAGCTTAAATTCCTTAATATTTATAAAGATATATTATTTACAAAGATATGTTTGACATTGCTAAAATAAATATAATTGCATTAAGAAGGATCTACGCCGTCTTACAATTTATGAGAAAATCATTTTATTAAAATTCGCCTATCATTCTGATTTCTCATTTGCACGTTTCTTATTATCATTTGTACTGTATGAAAACTTGCGGAATAATTTAAATATTTAATTTTCAGCTAAACGCAATGGTATTATTATAATTTGTCAATTACAAATTATAACGAATATAAAAGATTACTATTGATTTTCTTAGTCAGGAAATTAACTAGAAATGTAAATGATTAAAAATATATTTTATCTACGTATGTAAGTGAATAATAGCCTTAGGAAGAAAGATCTAAACTCAATGAAGAATTAAAAGTAAATAGTAGTCAAATGAAGCAAGGGAAGAAAAAAAATAAATAAGGAGCAGAGAATCGATGATAAAAGGTAGGCAGAGGTAACGAAAGAAGTTCAAGCTTACGAAAAGAAAAGGACCTCGTGGGCATGTCTTCCAGTTTCACAATTTGCGTACACGTACGATATAGTGAATAGATATAGTGAAGATATAGATATAGTGATAGATATAGATAAGATATAGTGAATCCTATTCATACGTAATATACAAGTTTGCGTAATAAGCATCAAATGGAAGGATTTTGATTCATTTATTGTTAAACGAAGGAAAAGAGCAAGTGGTACACGAAATGAGCTATAGCTACTGCTTATTACCTACGGCTGGTATATTACAGCTATTTGCTTATCTAGAATAAATAAAATACATCTGCAAATTGATTGTACGCATTCATTTTGACTAGTTTACATTTAACAACGACCAATTCGATTAAAAATCTTTGTAATAATTAATATAAGAACCGATACGTTTTCCTGATACATTATTACGTATGGTTAATTCAATTTTTATCTATTGATACAATAAAAATTCAATAAATGCAAGACATTGTATTATTGCTTGAAACTTTTCAATTGAATTGCTTCTATAAAATTTAAATCCAACTGCTTATGACATTTAAGGAATCAAAGTGAGATACGTCCGACCATACGGAAGAAAAGAACAATAGTGAGAGGAAGAGAGAGAGAGAGAGAGAGAGAGACGAAGGAAAACGAGGGTAAAGAAGAGGAAGGGAAGAGAAAGAAGGACGGATGGAAGGAGAGTGAGAGAGAGAGAGAGAACATTCACTGGAAAAGAAGAAAAGTTGAGTGTATACAATCGAGAAAAAATCTATGAAGAGAGATGAAAAAGAGAAGCGACTCAGAAAATAAGAGAGAGAGACAGAGAGATGAGTGAAAGATGATGCAGTCGCGTACGTTTGCGAGGAAGGCGGAAGGAGGAACCATATAAGCGGAGGAACCGGTCCCGGTCACTGGGCCACTAGCCGGCCGTCGAACCCGCCACACTTGCCCCCTACCTCATCTCAACAACTTCTCTCCCTGATGTTCTCCCCCCCCTCCTCCTCCTCCTTCACCTCAAACTCCTCCACTTCTTCCTCGTCCTTCTCTTTTTCTTTTATTTGGTCATTATTTCTTTCTTTACCTCATATTCCCGGCCTTTCCTCGATGCACGAATCCTTTTCTCTTTCTTTCTTTCTTTCTTTCTTTCTTTTGTATCTTATCGTTGAATATGACGAAGACGAGAACGATGACGAAGCGGGGACTAATTTATTTTGTATCCAGGAACAGTCACTTCTCCATGCTCTTCTTTCTTCTTCTTATTATTATTTTTCTTTTTCTTCCTTTCCACCCTTTTTTCTTCCTTTCTTTCTTTCTTTCTTTCTTTCTTTCTTTTTTCTTTCTTTTTCATTCTCTTTCTCCATTCTAATTTTTTTCTTTTTCTTTACATTTTTTCTTGTATTTCTTTTCAATTCCTTATGTCATTCTATTTAAACTGAAATACCCTCCTCAATTTGCAAACAATTAAGTCAAATTCTTGACTTTTTACAATCCCATATAACTCATGGAAACTGTTTTACCGATATGCATTATCTATAAATTAAATTAATTTAAATACAATTTTTATTACGTATTAATTTTAAAGAATTTTATAACTAATACAGCAGCTATATCTATGGCGTTTTTATTAAAAAGATAATTTTATTTTTATTTTATTCTTTATTGTAATTAATTTTTGTGCGTTAAACTAATCGATCAATGTTTTTATAATTGTACTTTAATAATAAATCGTCACTTACTGTTTTTATAAATACAGGTACAGTTTTAATTATTTACAACAAAATTTAAACACTGTTCAAATGCTTATAATGATTAAAAAGTGTAGTTATTGCACAAATTATGTCTATTTTTTTTTTATGTAACATATTATTTTAATATTAGTTATAAAATTTATAATAGTTAAATTATATGCAATTAAACGTTTAGTTTAATATTAAAAATACATTAATAATACGAAATGCTTTAAAATTTGATAATAATCGAGCTGTTTGGTAAAAATAAATGTTTTTTTATAATATATAATAAAATTAATATCACATAAATAATTAAAATTATTTAAATAAAACTTTAATAAATATAAGACTTAGTGTATGACCTTAAGTAGCTACAAATGATAAAAATATATGAGCTTAAATTAATATAATAATAAAAATTTAATTGTTATATTTTTCATGGACAACGAATCAAAATATAAGTTGTTATACTTAAATCTATTGTACATAAATATCTAAGTATAAAAATATTTTTAATTTTGCTATAGAATAATATAAGTAAAAATAAGTATCATGCAAGCTAAATGGGATTCACAAAGTTATAATGCTGACATCTATTAGAATGAATAAAAATTATTATATTCTTCTACAGTATCCGTAAACGATAAATTATTTTATAAATATGAAATTCATATTATTAATTTATATCTAAGATTTATATAATTTAAATTCATAATTTAAATCTAAATGAATAAATTATGTTAACCTATCAAATAATATTTTTATTTATAATAGAAATGAATATAAATGTAAAGCCATAAGCTAAAAGGTTTTTATCTTAATTAAAAAAACAGTAATGCAATATGAATCAATGATCTTGCACCCTAATAAAAATAACAATGCATTTATTATTATTTAAAAAATGTAGAAAAATATAAGTTCTAATTAATATATATATAAATTTAAAAACTTATTTTAAATTTTACTTAAAAAATTACTCACAATTTTAGTTATATTTTTTATTTAATTGTAAATCTTATTTAGTTATTATATATATGTAAATAACCTGTACTTATTTTATACTTTGCTTTAATCGTGTTTCATATTCATAGAAAAAATTGCAATTATATCGATTTTTGTTCAACTACTCTGCAAACGTTCGTTTTAAACAAAACAAAGAATATTTAATACACTTTAATATTAAATATAAAATTCTTCTTTTTTTTTAAACATCGTGAATCAGTACACACATATAATGAATCCTATCTACTATACTGCATCATATTGTTGTAACTAAATGAACTTACTTTATTACTTCTTAAATTTCTAACAACAAATATATAGTTTAATATATAGTTAAACTATATATTAAACGTATAGTTTAATTTCTTTAAAAACTGAATTTAACAAAGAGATAATTAATGTAAGCAGATAAACGAATTATAAAAGCTGGACAACCTACGTGATTAATATAATCCTAGTCGGTAACATGCGTAATTTTATTCATAACTTTTTATTAGTTCATGTGCATTAAATGCGAATTTTTGTTAATAAAAAACTAAAAAACGATATAAGGAAATCTACAAAAATATATAAATAAGAAGATAGTGCTGTAACCTTTTGTTATAATTAAAATTATAGTTATAGTATTCCTATTTATGAAACGTATATATTATCTCAAAATATTATATGTGACAAATACGAAAATAGAATTTAATTCAGGGTATTGTTTATTCAAACGATATACTTTATTATTATTTTTTTGCACACCTTTTATTTATAAAATAGCTTTATTTCAAAAATTTATTTATCATAACAGTGGTTATTGCTTATTAATGTTATTCATACAATGGAATGAAATACCTATTGATCTTCTTTAAATATTCTATCAGTTTCTTCTAATAAACGTATGTATTTAGTCTTTCTTATGATTTCATAAAACGTTAAATATTTTTATTTTATTGGAAAAAAATTTATTTGTTCTGAAACGTAATATTTTTGAGAAAGCTTAAAATATTTGGGATTTGCAATAAAATTTAAATTTTAAACACGAACCAGTCATTATTTTAATTATATTTATTATTTAGACGCGTATTTATTAGGTTATGTTTCTCATAATTCCAGCGAAGCATTAAAAAATATTGTTTTATGACTTTGCAGTTAAAAATAAAATGCTATCAAACCTTATCAATATTAAACTTATTTATTGCTTATAAGTCAGTTGAAATTCTCTTTCTTTCACCTTTTATAATTATTGGACAGCAAATGTAGAATATATTCTGTTATCAATGAATTATATTGACGTAGCTGTTAAATAATTAATCTTGACAAATTAAAAGAAATACTCCAGTAATCATTTCTAATCTTGTTTATCTTGATTATAATAAATTTTATAATACTCAATCACATGAATATAATTACGGGTGTTTTTAAGGAATAGCTAAAACAAAATATATATTAATCTTAATATTAATATTTCTAATATGAAGTACAAAACATTTCTTTCCTTTTTACAGTTGGCTATATTTTGTAAGTAATTTAATAATAATAATTTAATAACTTAACGAATTATTAGTTAATATGGTTTTAAAATAAAGTATATGTGATTAAGTTCAAGATTTTTATTTTTCAAAGGCAATAAGCGGGGGAAATATAGTTTTCGTAGACGAAGGAAAATACTCGTTTATTGTATCGATTGGTAAAAAGAGCCTAGGAGTTAATAATATAAAAAATCACTGGTGCACCGGGATATTAATAACAAAAAGGCACGTTTTAAGTGCTGGGCATTGTATGATATATAACATTAAAGATTACCAAGTTCTTGTTGGATCAACCAGCCTAAAAAGAGGAAAAAAATATAATATTGTCAGATGGATATCGTATGATCAATGGTCTTCGTCGAATGGCATAAAATCCAGATTTCCAATTAACGATTTATCCGCAATAACTGTAAGTATCCTGTAACAAGTGCATTGGCAACAGATACACCGTGTTATTAAAATTTCATTATTATTATATAAAAACCCATTTGTAAATTAATCTGTAAATTTAGTTAGAAAATTATATAAAAGAACAGAATGTTGTCCCAGTCATTTTGTCAGAGATGGCGGGTCAAGGATTATACGGATCGACTGTAATAGTCGCTGGTTGGAGCGTTTTAGATAATAATGATGTATCCGACCAAATGACAAAGGTATTTTTACAAATTTTAACGAAAACGAATTGCGATGAAATCATGCACCGACATAAAGGAATGAGAATTATTATTCTTGATACGATGCTTTGTACCGTCGGAGACTGCGATGCATTACTGACCCATGTAAGCATTAATTTTTTACTATTTAATATAAAATTGTAAATCCTTTTAAAATTTTAATATTAAAAATATTATATTAAGAATTTCGTTATTCGTTGTAAAAAAAATGTACACCTGAAGTCTATTTGCTTTTGTCGACTAAGAAGCAATATTTAATTATTCAAATTATGTCCTGCATAATTTGTTTTAAATATTAACATGACATGATTCCGCATAGAAAACTTCAAATTTCATGCTCGTTTCATCTACATAAGATTATTGAAATCATATTCGATCGTTCATTATTACTTTTAAACAATTACAAGCATTTTGCATTTATAATTTAATTAATTATTCGATACGAATTTCAAAAAATAAATGCATTTCAGAAATATTTATCTGTAAATACATCTGTGGTAGTAATTTTACCTTATTCTATGTTACGAATACAGATTTAAGATACATTTTTTAATCTTCTGAATCAAGAATCTTTCATATAAAAACCGAATAAAAAAAAAAAAAATAATAATAAAACTCATCTAATAAACTATACTTTAATTTTTATAAAAATAATGTTTATTTAAAGTACAATATACGTTTTATTTATAAAAATATACATTCGTTTAAATATTTTGAATTTTAGGGTGACAGTGGAGGTCCACTTCTCGATATAAATAATCATCTCATAGCTGTAAACAAAGGCACTTGTCCTAAACTTGATAAAAATGTTAAAACTAATATAGTAAATATACATACAAATATTATGTATTATAAAGATTTTATTAATGATATTATGAATTCTTCGTAAAAAAAATTATAACGATGTTTTCGTTCGTATATAAGAGAAAGTATATTTATTCGTATTTAAAATAATTCTTAAGTTAATTCTATAAATGTATATAACTAGTATTTACATTTCAAATTTCATGATAGAAATTACAAAGTATCCGAAACATGTAAAAATAATAAATATTTTATTTTATATTAATTTAGTTTTATATGAAAGAGTAGATTAAAAACAACTATTTAAAAATAATTGTAAATTGTTTATAAATATAAAAATCAATAAGCATTTTAATATTTCTTGAATACTTAACAGAATGTTGAATTTCATCATTGTTGCTGTACGTTTAGTTTTGTTGAAGCTTAAAACAAGATACAACTATTAAATTAATTTAAATTAATGGCCGTTTGTCGTAGAAATACTTTTACGATTAAATAAGTATTGATTTTTATATGCATCTATATAAATGCAGGGAATAAAAAATTACTATTAATAAGAAAAATAATATAATAATGCAATAATAATTCATTATAAATTACAATCAATTTTTTTTTTTTTTTTTTTCTAAATGTAGCATTTAAATGAGAAAAAAACGTTGTAAAATTAACATTACTTTTAAGAAAAAATTTTAAGAAAAATTATTTTTAAATTGCATGTAACAGATGCACTTGATTTACTTTAGAGGAAATCAATAGCCTTTTTGCATTATGTAATAAAAGTGACTTTATCGTTCAATTAATATAGATTTTACCTGATAATTAAGCCTACTTCTTCTCTTATAATTAATTTTGTACTTTTACAATCGTGCGTATGATACCGAGCCATCCTTTTGAGGTGTCCGGGCTTCTTGATCCCTAACCGACCGGATTTAGTACTTTACGTTACGTAATTATGAAAACATGTTTAGATTTAATCCCAGCACAAATATTTGAATTTATTATGTAAAATCCGTCATTAAGATAAAAGTTTGTTCTTTGATAATGAAATAACCTTATACGATTTCTGTTTTATAAGATCTTCAATACCTTTAATGGAACTTTTAATTTTATAAATAACACAATGATCCCTACTTTTTACATTACTTAAGCATTTATAAATTCGATATATTTAAATAATAACAGATCTTCTAAGACATTGTTAATATTAATTTATCACTTTTGACATTTGTTGCTCTTTTAAATGTACATTTTTCCAGATAAAGGAATAAAACACATTTTATTCGCATATGTTTCTTTTTATTAAAAGACACACGCGTTGCTTCGTAGGAAGTGTTAAATATTTAATATTTGAATTCTTTTCGGCTTTACTAAATTAAACATTATGGTTTATCATGTAATCTGTAGTCTAGTTGTGAATCCCGTTAAAAATTACTAGTAGTGTGCATGATTTTTTTTTAAGTAAAAATCTGGACAATATAGTTCATGAAAATCTAAAAATAGTGGAAATAATAAAAGATCCACAATAGAAACGGTATTTATTTATAAAGTATAAGTCGAACAAATTCTAATACGAAAACAAGGATATTTTTGAGCTTTTTTAACGATTTTTTTAACGATTATTTAGTATTTGTGATCCTAAAGAGTACTGTGCGCATGAGCCCGTATGTATGTATATATGTATAATATATAACGTATATAATATATAACGTATATAATATATATATATATATATATATATATATATATATGTGGGTGTACGTATGTCGGTATGCGTAACGCGACACGAATGCGCGAATTCTTTATTCAAAGAAGCAAAACTCGAAGCATGTCTTCGCATCTTGATTGAGATAACCACGATTTATTACGACATTCGTCAATTATAATATACTTCGTACGAACACGTATATGTATATAATGGAAGCGCACTTAAGGCGAGGCTTATATGCAAGGCCGATATGAGAGCAATAGCTCAGCACCGGACTCAAAAATTTAGAGAAAAAAAAAAAAAAGAAAGAAAGAAAAAAAAACTACAAGTTAATGTAGTATATAACGAGAGAAGGATTCTGTACCTTTTGCAATATATTCAACATCTGACTTTCATTATTATTTGACGTAATAGCCAGGTTTAAATTCTAGTCGTCGTACATACAAAATGGCGTTATTCGACATTCACCACTCGTCTCTTTACCAAATCCCTAACTGACCAAAATTTTTCTTGTTTTATCAAATTATTTTAAAGATGGATTTTTTTTTTTTTTTTTTTTTTTAATTACACGGCTAATATTTTTTATGATTATTTTCTTTTAATAATAAATAATATTGTTCTGCTTTTAAACGGAAAAATTTTAAAAGGACGCGTTGAATAACAATTTATTATTTTATACTCTTTTTTTTAAATCGTAACTCATTAATGATTTGATAAGCATATATATGATTTCGTAATGGCAGAGATAAACAAAGTCTATTGAACTTTTGTTTCATCTCTTGCACCGGTAAAACCTTTTCTTATCGCTAATGTTATAAAGATTCTTATTTTTCTTAAATTATTTACATATTGGTACAAGTTATTAAAAGAAAGACGATATACTATTCTTATGATTTGGCGCTTTCAAGACTTTGCTATGATACATAAGGTGTTTCAAAATGGATCTAGAATGCATTTATATTTATTAGCAGTTTATAAGTTATTTATGTTATTAATATACTCTCCTTATTTTTCCGGATTGGAGGGAACGAAGCCTTCCAACAGCTCGTTTTCTGCATAGAAAAAAACCACACAGATACGTTGCTTTATTAATTTTATTCAGTTGCTTAGTCTCGGCGGCTCTTGCCAATGAGACGTCTCGGCAACACGAACACTTGGTTTTTTTTTTTTTTTTTTTGCTTCTAAAACCATATCGTTTACCGACATTAATTATCCTCAAATTCTTCATTAGCCATTTTTTTTTTCCAATAATAATTACAATGATTTATTTTTTTAAATACCTCTCTCTTAAAACATTAACGACAAATGAATAATTAAATATTAAACTGTACATATTAAAGGACTTTTCACATTTTTCTATTGTTATTTCATCAAATATTTAAAACATAATCTGCAATAAGTATAAAAGATAAAATTTCATTTTTTTAGTAATAAGCATAATTGTAAATTAAAAATCTAATGTTTAGTTATTTTTATCTGCATTAAATATTAGATTAAAAACATTTTTATCATATATTTATAAAACAAATCTTTTAAATGTATTTTCATGTATTTACAGAAAATGTAAATGTAATAATGTATTTTTAATAAAAATATATTAATTAAATTATAATACATTATAAAAGTGTAAAATGATACTAACTTTAATTCTTAATCATAAAGTAAGTTCACAATTGATGTTAATATAAATTTTACTTATAATAATAGTTTAATTATATTTTAATAAAATGAAAGTTAATCTGTAGTGAATCAGGGCCACTTTTGCAAAATTTTTATACACGGGTAGATGTACAAAGATTTATTACGTTCTAGCTGATATAGTATATTTAAGGTAGTAATTATTGTAAATATAAGTAAAATACGTAATATATATTTTTCATAATATTTGCTGAATTTGTTATTGTAATTGTTATATAAGTAGAATTGATAATACCGGGAAAAAAGTGGATATTTATAAATTTTTTTATCATATTTCTATTATATGATAATCTTAAGGCTTTAAGAGTAATAATTACTGTAATTAAAAGAGAATTTTCAACTCAGTCTTCTTATCATTAATGAATACATGAAGTATAATAGTATTTTAAGATAAGTTTTATATCAATACTAAAGTCATTTTAAATCAACACTAAATATTTCTTATGAATTTATAAAATGAATAACTAATATTTATTGCTTTTACACTTACATTAATAAAAAGAGTTGTTTTAAATTAATCGAAATCTGTCTTTATCTTTATGTATAATTACATTAATAATAATAATATTAATAGTAATAATAATAATAATAATAATAATAATAATAATACATTTATATATTTATATGACTAAAAAATGTTATTTTTATTAAAAATTACATCCAAAATCAATTTGGAATAGATTTTAATAAAATTTTGAGTAAAAATAATAAATCGCACCGTATAGTAATTTGTGTAATATTAACGTATACTATAATTTCATTAGCAAATAAAACGAATAAATATTATCTACTTTAATTCCTTCTTAAATTTATCTTTTAAACAATTCAATGAACTATGCCTATTTAATTAAATCATTATGAATTAATTTAACGTATAACGATCACATTCATGAACTTAAAAATATTTGTTATGGAAATATTGAATAAAATATTTGTTTTAATTTTTATATAGAAAAAGTTTGATTCGACCTTTGATATTATAATCAAGGTAGAATACGTAATTACGATATTAAAAAATGTAAAGAGCCTGAGCCTTCTTCTGACACTGCAATTGAAATTTAAACAGGAATATTTCGTAGTATTGATAGGGCATTACGCGTACATGAATGCCGTTGTGCGCAAGTCCGTGATTCTTTTATCGGTTAATTGTCTACTGGATCATAGTCAGTATTTTTTTCAGCTTCTTGGTACCTCGTAATTCATTGTTTGTTTTTATTTCCTGCAGTGCGAATGTATTTGTTTAAGAAAAACTTTAACTTTAATTAAAAAAGCATGTCAAAGGCAAAGCTTAAAGCAGAATGGCGAAAACGTGTAAAATCAGAATATATGAGGTTAAGGCAAGTAAAGCGATATAAAAGAGCGGACGAAGTTAAAGTTGCCTGGAATAAAAATCGCAAGCTTATGACAGGTATATTGTGTTTATAACTTGTAATTTCAACTCTGCACTTACACTTTCATGACTTCTTATATTTACTCTTTCATTTTTTTTACTATTATAAAAGTAAATTTCCATGTCTAAAACATGTTTATTCGAATACGTAAACTTCGAAATTCAAATAAAATATATTTGTTTCAGACATTAGTATTTCAGTCATAACAGTTAATCGTTTGTATTGAAAACTGAATGTTTCATAATGAATTCAAATTTGCCAAATCTATTAGTCAACCTGTATATAAATATTTAAATTATTATTATTCACTCTTCTCTAAATTTGATTTTTTAATTTATTCTTTATATAAAAATATTACTAATTTTACAAAACCTATTAATTTGAAATAACTATATTAAAAGTAGTTTAATAATTGTAAATAATTATTATAAACTATAAAAATTTAAAATTACATTAATAAAATCCTGTTTTTATTTGTAAATTAAAATTAATTAATAAATTATTTAATGAATTTATTAAGGTATTAATTAATAATCAATCCTTATATTTTAACATAAAACTTATTGTTTGAAACTGTAATTTTAATATACTTTATTTTTTCCATAAATATTTATATTAATAAAATTATTATGTTAATAGAATTATTAGAATCTGAACATAAGCGATGGACAGATTGCAAAGTAATGTGGTTAGCAATGCAAGATATTCCACCACATGTTTCATGTATGAAAAAAGCAGAAATAACAAATTCTGATGGTGATGTCCAATCATGCCCTGTAAAAATTATTAATGCTGTTTCGCCTATTCCAACAATGTACACTTGGGCACCCATACAACAAAATTTTATGGTAGAAGATGAAACAGTTTTACACAATATTCCATACATGGGGGATGAAATTCTTGATCAGGATGGCACATTTATAGAAGAATTAATAAAAAATTATGATGGAAAAGTCCATGGTGATCGTGAATCTGGATTTATGGATGATTCTATATTTGTTGATTTAGTTAATGCTTTACTTGCTTACGATAAAGATGATAAAGAGAAGGAAATTTCAAAAAAGGGAAAAGAATTGAAAGATAATAAGGAGAAAGAGAAAGAGAAGGACAAAGATAAGGATAAAGAAAAAGATAAGGATAAAGATAAAGATAAGGATAAAGATAAAGATAAAGAAAAAGATAAAGATAAGGATAAAGAAAAAGATAAAGATAAGGATAAAGAGAAAGACAAAGATAAGGATAAAGAGAAAGACAAAGAAAAGGATAAAGAGAAGGACAAAGATAAGGATAAAGAGAAAGACAAAGATAAAGAGAAGGATAAAGAGAAGGAGAAGGAAATAGACAAAGACAAAGATAAAGTGAAAAGTGAAGAATGTTTAGTAAAGATTGAAGTGGTAGAGGAAGAAGAAAAAGAAGAAGCAACACCTTTTCCATCAATGCAGATTTTCAGTGTAATTTTATTATTTTTTTTTTCACTATAAAAAATAAAATACTTAAAACATTTTTATACAAGATATATATATATATATATATATATTATACATATGTTAATTATATATTTTTTTTACAAGATGTTTTTATTTACAGGCTATATCTAGTATGTTTCCTGATAAAGGTCGGCCAGAAGAATTAAAGGAAAAGTACATTGAATTAACAGAAAGATCAGATCCAAATGCTCTACCACCAGAGTGCACACCAAATATTGATGGTATTAATGCAAAAAGTGTACCAAGAGAACAAACTATGCATTCATTTCATACATTATTTTGTCGTAGGTGTTTCAAATATGATTGCTTTCTACACCGTAAGTAAATTATTCATAAGCATTTAATGTATATGGTTTTAAGAAAAAGATTTTCATGTCATACATTCGTGATTATTATATAATTAATGATCAATTAAAAACTACCACTTTAATATATTAAACTTTTTTTCTTATTTTTTAAAAATATTCGAAAAATAGTAAATCTAATAAATCATAATTCTCTATTATTTATAATAGGTGTAAGAAAATTCCATAAATAATAAATAGAAGAAAAAGAATAAATTAAAAACTGTATTTATCATTATTACATGCTTAATGTCTTTTTTTACAATTATTTATAAAATAATGTTTAAGTTTTAATTTATATTTAATGATTTCTTTAATTTAAAAAGTAATTCCTTACATTAAAATACTTTATTTTGTATACATAGGTCTTCAAGTTTGTCATCCTGGACCTAACCTTCAGAAGCGTAAAGGACCGGACCTGAAGTCATTTGCTGAACCATGTGGTACAGAATGCTATATGCATTTGGTAAGTTAATTATAATTATGTAATAAATCCGTTCCAATAATTATAAAAAAAACTAAATGTAAGACTTGCTCTCATTTTTTAATTTCATGAATTTGGAAAATATTAATAACAGGAAGGTATAAAAGAAAAATTAGCAGCTCAGGCAGCAGATATAAAAGAAGAAGAAAATGATGAAAAACGAGGTGGTCCGAGAAAAGTACGTAAACAAGCTAGTGTTGATTCAGGCAATGAAGCCAGTAGCGAAGACAGCAACGATAGCAATAAGTACAGTCAAGGTGGCAACTGTCAAGGTTATAATATTTCTTTAAAGATATTAGTCATTATTGGGTAATCACGTATAAGAATTATTAAAAGTATTATAACGTCTATACATTTCCATAGACTTCAAGCAGAATGTAAATAAAAACTCGAAACCAGATGAAGACATACTTCAAGATCAGTTGCAGCCAGATCATCAAGCACCCTTCTCATTACTGAGCACAATAGAGAAACATATAAAAACTGAAAGTGAACTTTCATGGACAGGATCAGAGCAAAGTTTATTTCGTGCGCTCCACAAAGCCTTTCCTGGTAATCCATGTGCTCTCGCTCAGATAATACTTACGAAGACTTGTAAAGAGGTGTACGAATTTGCGCAAAAGGAGGCCAGTGACATACCTGCAGTCGAGAGCCTCAAAGATTTTACACCTCCAAGAAAGAAGAAGAAGAAGCACAGGCTGTGGTCCGTACATTGCCGCAAAATCCAACTTAAGAAAGATTCTGGTATTTACTATAATACATCAATATATTCTAACGAAAGCATTTTATAAAATAACGCAACATTTAATAAGAGAAAATTATTCAAATGTTAAAATTAAAATATCGAATCGATCGCGTATAGAGTATATTTTCAAGTATTCATATATATATATATATATGTGGAAAGTTTAACATGATCTAAAAAGCCATAGACGTAAATGAAAACTTTACCCTATTTCTAATAAATCCAAAGGAATGACTATGTGTAATGAATATCATTTTTCAGGTGCAAATCACGTGCATAATTTTGCGCCGTGTGACCACCCGAACAGACCTTGCGACAATTTATGCCCTTGTATCCAAGCACAGAATTTCTGTGAAAAGTTTTGCCAGTGCAGCAGCGAGTGCCAAAATCGTTTTCCCGGTTGTCGATGCAAGGCCCAGTGTAATACGAAGCAATGTCCTTGTTATTTAGCGGTTCGTGAATGCGATCCCGATCTTTGTCAGACTTGTGGCGCTGATCAGTTCCACATACAGAAAATCTGTAAAAATGTTAGCGTACAACGCGGCCTACGTAAGTCCTAGACTATCATTTTCTTTATTTGCCAACCTATGTTAAGGAAATTTATTCTAATCTTTCGTAATAGACAAACATTTACTTATGGCACCATCTGATGTTGCTGGTTGGGGCATTTTCTTAAAAGAATCTGCGGGAAAAAATGAATTTATATCAGAATACTGCGGTGAAATCATAAGTCAAGATGAAGCTGATAGAAGAGGAAAGGTGTACGATAAATATATGTGCAGTTTTCTATTTAATCTTAATAATGGTAGATAGTTCTTCTAATATTAAATTTTAATTCACGACGATCTTCAAATTTACTAATTCATTGATGTATATCATTCTGATACAGACTTTGTAGTCGATGCTACTAGAAAAGGAAACAAAATTAGATTCGCCAATCACTCTATAAATCCAAATTGTTATGCCAAAGTTATGATGGTCAATGGAGACCATAGAATCGGAATTTTTGCTAAACGAGCTATTCAGCCAGGGGAGGAACTATTTTTCGATTATCGGTAAATAACGATTTAATTCCTAAAGCAATGTCTATACTGTCTTAAATATTCAAATTCGTGTTTATTTTCTCTGCAGATATGGACCAACAGAGCAATTGAAATTTGTTGGTATTGAACGAGAAATGGAATTTTTGTGAGATATTTAAAAAAAATATACATTTTTATTTAATTAATCGAAATAAGTATCTTTAGTTTTAATTATATTCGTTAATTATTGCCCGGCGTAAAAATATCCGTGTTAAAATAAAGAGATTGTATAACTGTAATCTAAAAATAAATATTTCTAAGATATTTTGTAATATTTATTTAGGTACAAATGTATGTAAATCATTTTAGATAAAAATTTAAAAATACATTATAATTTGTACAATTTTATAAAAATAAAATAACTTTTTTTTAAAAAGTATATGCCCATGGATATTTTATAAAAATAATTATATCTTTAACTCGTAGTTTAAAAGTAATAAGCAACTGCATTTGCACTTGTATTTACAATTCATACTTTAATAGTAAATAATTTTAATAAAAAAATTTAACATGCGAGGTTTCATGATTGAACTGTGTGCTTCGTTACATTCACGCGACTTGGACTTATAGAATAATATCAAGTAATATGATTTTTTTTTAATAAAATATTATTTTTTCGATATTGAGCGTAATATTTTATAATATTTTTGATAAGATGAGATATGCGCTCGTGTAGATGTATTTAAACAATGTTGTTGGGGTGGGGTGGGGGGGGGTCATACGCCGCAGGAAAATATCGTGCGAGAGAATCCTATTCCCCAGCAAGACTGACCTCATAAAATTCAGATACAGCGGACCACAAAAAGATGTCTCGAGGGTAGAAAGGGAAAAAATTAGTGACTTTCTCGAGCTTCGGTGTCGTAAAATTTTATCCTGTATAAAAAATAGTTGAAGCAATTGAGTCTGAGCGTAAACGTTTCACTTCGTTCGAGTGCAACGATCATGATCCAACTAATGGTTACCTTGTAAAATGACTGTGTGTTCGCGCGCGACTGTGTATATTAAGAGTACTCGCAGAGATCTCGGGGAGAATAATTTGGCTTTCCCTGGGAGCTTTCCTTACAGCTTCGCCGGGCTTCTCATCTTCGGAGGAGATTGGGTCGGATGTCGGTTATTGCGAATATTCGAGTATCCGCAACCACGCACGAGGGTAGGTGGGACGGCCAGAGGTATAAAGTCCAGCTGGCGATAGTAATAAAGGTATTGGAATCGAAATTTGCGTGCGTTCTAAAACTTTTTTCCTTCTTAATGCCTCGAGTTGACTGACAGTCATTATTAATAAATAATAATTTAAAACTAAACAAAACTCTCTCTCTCTCTCTCTCTCTCTCTCTCTCTTTTTTCGTGTATTCGTAAGAGCTCATGCACGTGTGCATGTAAGTAAGTAAGTAAGTACCCAGGTGAAATTGCCGATGCCGGTGCCCGGTGAAACCGCAAAATGCCAAATTCAGGGAAGTAGAAAAAGAAAAATAAGAGAGAGAGAGAAAAGACCGAGGCAATCAATGCCCTTTGAACTGTTAAAATTGTCAAGTGCGACTTGTGTATCCAAACGCATTCGCTCTGATGCCGACTCGAAGGAGAAGAGTAGGAGGAGGAGGAAGACGGTCGGTCCGTGCTCTACAATTAGGCGTTGACACGAGCGCAAGCGAGCCAGAAATACGCAAAGCCGAGTGGTAGGTAGTTGGGTAGGTGGGTAGGTGGGTAGGTGGGTAGGTGGGTAGGTGGGTCGTCCGCGTCCCCCTCGTTGTATCATCGATGGGCAACTGGGACATGTGCTGGGACACGTCGTCTGTGTGTCTAGGTACTGGAGAGCTGGAGGCTGCTGGGGAGCCAGTGGGCAGGCCCGGCTCAAAAGCGCCATCGGGAATCGGTTGCGTAAGCACAATCCCTTCATCGATGCGCAGGATCGGATATTCCGAGTCAGACGGAGAATCTCCCACTTGCCAATTAAATGACGACGAAAATATCCGAGAGTCTTCGGCCGCTCGCACGTTAGACGCACGCACTTCTCCCCCTCGATCTAATGGAGCCCCGGCACGTTGTGAACGGCAGGCTTTGTGCGCTCGGTCACGCGTCGATAATTAGCCCTCGATTACCAGTAAGTATTAAACCGTCGACGAATGAGATCCTGGCTAACACGACGGCTGATGGCCGAACTTGTAAAAAAAAAAAAAAAAAAAAAAAATAAAATAAAATAAAGAACTAACGGATATCGCGACAAATATCTTTTATCTTTTAAAATAAAATACTTATTATTTAACATATAATAAAGATTATGCAATGTATACGAGCCGTAATTAAACAATACTTGCCTTTATCTTACTCGCGTAACATCAGACTCCGAGCTCGCCATTAAAATCCATTAATACGAAGTAAATGTAACCAGTGCAACAATATATTTGCAGGCGTGATTCGAATGTATTATTTATATTGGAATCGCCGAGCGTTTCAAATAGTAAAGCTATCCGTATGTATGAATTACATATGCTTCTTTCACAGGTAGTATACAATGAATTAAGTGAACTTTAGCTTAAAACTTAGGAAAGTAAAAAACTTTTACATTAAGAGCAACTGTGCGTATGAATGCGAAACCAAATCAAGAGCATACAGACATTTGGACGTAATTTAAAAATTAATTACATCCTTAAAACATCTGCATTAGTTTGTAACGATGAAAGGGCGTGTAAGTGTGGTCGAATAATTCTTAGAATTACTTGAAGTTTCTTATGGTATTAATTGATAATAATTTTAAGGTGAAAGACATAATCAAACGAGCCTGAAGTATTAAATTGGTTGTACAAAATAGTTGTATACTTCGAAGTTGATCGTAGAATTAAATGTCGAAATTATAATGTCGAAGAATTATTTTTGTACCTCATATTTATGCATAATTCTTTATTATAAGATCGATTGCTTCCTAATTTTTATTGCACTATAACGACTATTTGACCTTCGACGATGCTTTTAAAAATCAACGATTCATCACATTCTCTAAAGCATATACGTGTCATTCATATGTATTTGTTATTTAGCTTAATAATACAGTCTGTCGTTATAACGTTAATTCTAAATAGATAATGATCTATGAAGCTGTTAGTAAAACTTATGTGAAAAAAACATTACATTGAACATCCACGTAATTTATAAATCAATTATAAATTACGTGCACTTCATTAAATTAAGAACCGATTAATTTATTATACTGAAATACAATAAGGAAATTAGTACGTCTTATTTATATGAAACATATACATAATATTCAAATATTTATTAAATTAATTATTTAATATTTCATGCAACATTAATTCAACATTAATGCAACAGTTATTATTGAATATTAGATTTAAACTATTTCATGAGATTTCATTTAAATTGGCCAATTATAAAAATTATATAATGAAAATCCACCAATGATAAATTTTTATAAATATAATTATATTAGGAATAATTATTGTAGAAAAAGAAAGATATATGTAATTCAAATTTTAAATTAACTTAAATTTATATTTAAAAATGTCGTCTATGAAGAACAATATACTTTAATTCTATGGTTGTACACGTACTTGGCCAATATTTATCTAATATAATTTATTTTATTCTAAGCCGATAATACTGTTTATGTTTATGATAAAAAATGAAAAGAAAATTTTTAAAGTATTTAGAATCTTTCTATTTTATTAAATGTTTATATCGATTTCTAACATGAGACTTCTAATATATTCTCAAGAACAATTAAATCCCAAGAGGCATATTATTATATAAATTATATAAATGAAACAACATAAAAGAAAACAAATGAAATTATGAACACAAATTAAAATAATGATATCCTTTTAATTAAAAAACAAAAGTAAATATGTCAGTGCAGCTTTTGAAACCGCTTATATAAAAAAAGGAACTTTGATACTAAAAATATATTTATTTGATTGCATAATAAATAAAATTCTGATTTTATTGACTACTTTTAATACTGCGACGGATTATAGTTCAAACTCTGCTTGTTTGTTTTTATATTATATTTTTATTTTCATGTTTAAACAAAAATTAAAAAAAAAAAAAAAAAAAAAAATTATATCATCTATCTTATTCCATTTTATTTTATTATTACTTAGTACATTTTTTTATTTTATAATTTAAATACAAATTGTAAAAAATGTTTACTAGATTACATATAATTTTTATTTAATATAATTCGTTATAGGCATTCGAATATTTGAATCCGTAAATATATTGTTATTTAAACGAAGAAAATATTTTTTATCTTTTTCATCACAATATTCGCGACATAATATTTAAAAAGATAATTAATGAAAATGCAGCTATAAGGATTACTTTTTATTTAGAAAATTGATTTAGAAAAATTATCGATCTTCTTCCAACATCTATATATATATATATATAGATATATATATATATATACTTTATACAAATATACAATAATGTTTATAATAACGTATGTATTAATTAAAAAATAATATTTATTCATAAAAAATTTAACTTACTTAATCGTATTTTGTAGATTGATTTTCTTTTATTTTTTACTTTTAAATATCTAAAACATTGTATTATTTTAAGATAAAATTCTAGAAAATAAAGTTAGAATTTCAATGGGACTGTTATATGAATATGTCTTCATGTTCTATCTATTAATTTGTTAAATCGCCTTTTATCAGCACCAAATAGTTATTACACACGAAATGTATAATTATATAAATTTCCAATAGAATTTCGGTTGATTATTTAATAGAATGATTTGCATATGTATTCGATATCGTAGCGGTGTATATTCTATACAACCGAAAAATACAATTCAATTTAAGAGACAATGATTTATCATTGTTCGGGCTTTATTTTTGAAATGAAAAAAATCATTCATTATAAGTCGATTGAATTGATTTTAAGAGAATAGCGCTTGAGGTACGGATATCGGTATACTGTAATATTATGTAGAGTATTGCGGATGCCTTGATTCGCAGAGGCTTATAATCTCGATAGGCTGGATCGACGGTCATATTAATGGTCTGTAAATATTCCCAATTTATATTTACACACAGATTAATTGGACGCGAAAAAGCGCGCTCTCGCAGTGACAAGTGTGCGTGCCGCTTACCCTCTTTTATTAGTCACTCACTCACGCACTCACGCACGCACGCACGCACGCACGCACGCACTTGAGCACGCGAGTATAAGCGCGCGTGCGTTCGCCAGCTCTCCATAACACTCGCAGCAGCAGCAGCAGCAGCAGCAGCAGCAGCAGCAACAACACGAGCATCATCTCTTTCTTACCCATGTTCTTTATGAGGATGAGTTGCGCTCGAGAAGGGGAAAGAAGCTCGCGTGCAGCGACGGCAGCATCCGAGCCGACCTAGCGGTGGTCCACGACGACTCGCAAATCGCTTGGGAGTTGCGCCGGCCACCAGTTGCAGTCTTCGCTCGCGACAAGTTGGTACGTTACGAGGAAAAAGGATCATCTTCCTCCGCCCAGCCCCCCTCGCCAACCCCCCCCTCCCACCGCCCAAGCCCACACCCGCACCGACACCCCACTACAAAAACCGGACCGTCGAACAAAGCCGACCGCGGTACCGCAATCTACCCTCTCACCGAATTAAGTTGTATTCGTTATTAATATACGCGCTCCTAATCATTATCACGACGTACTCCTGCTCGTCCCCTGCTCAGCATCCGAGTCACACAGGCTTTCAAACTTTCACATGTTTTTTTTTGTTTTTTTTTCGTTTTTTTTTTTGTTTTTTTTTCGTTTTACAAAGTGCATTAGTAATTATTTTGATAGTGTCCAGTCATCGTTTAAGAAGAATAATACTTATCATATTAGTTAGCGGGCGAGCCAAAAGATATCCTTTCAATATTGATTATTAAGCTTTTAAAGTGCCAATAACGACATAGATCCTTATTATTCAGTGCGGTGTAAGGTTTTAACTTCTTAAAGGTGTTGTTACCACCTTTCGTGGCATGTCACGTTAATACTCTCATTTCCGCAATAAAAATAACGTTTTCAGACAGACTTTAATTTATCACAAGCTGATTAATCAAAGAACTTAATAAAAGGACGTGATATTCATAAGCCTTTTCAAATCCACGTAAAGTTTTATTATTCTCAGTTGAAAAGATGCGCTTTTCCTTCTTACAATTTCATTTACGTTAAGCATTAAAAGTTGTCGGCTTTCATAAACGTTATCAATAAACATTATAGCTCATTATCAAATTAAAATTACTTATGATTTCCTTCTCAAACATTTTGATTAAATATTATTTTACTTTCAAATGTCATTTATTGTACTTTTACTTATGATTATGTAATAACGTGTACATTCGTCAAATTTATCACGATTATTGACAAAGCCACTAATTAAATAGAATTCAAAATCTTATATATTATTTTCCAAGACTTTGTAATAAGATATATTTGAATGCTTTTAATCATCAGCTGAAAGTTAAACAAAGTAAACATTTCGGTTCAATGATTAATAAAATCTGTTTGAAGAATTCAAATAAATTATGTTTTCCACAATGATGATTTCTTCAGAATCACGTTTCGAATTTCGCTCATTCTATTGACAACGCTTTATACAAATATACATACAATAATAAATAATGTGTATATACAATACTAGTAGATACATATTACAAATAATTTCTGTTTTAAATAACACATTAAAAACATAATAGAATAACATAATAAACATTTAATCATTTATACAATTAATACACAAACTATACTTATGCTTACAATATTTATTATAAAACTTTTTATTCAAATTTTTATTCATATAATTATTATTATTATTATTATTATTATTATTATTATTATTATTATTATTATTATTTAGAAGCAATTACTAGTTACAATGAAATAATAAGCACAATACAGTGATATGCATTCCAACACCTTAAGAAAGTGCCGATTTTTATCATATTAGTTTTATAATAATATCATCGGAAATATTATTTGAACGCTTTGTAGCAAAGAAATAATTAGATTTATCTGTTTCTTAATGCAGATATAGTCTAAATCAAATTCTTAAGTAAATCAATAAATTAAATATATAAAAAAAAAAATGCATCTTATTGTATTAATAATCTACGTATAGGAAATACAGATATGCGTTCATATATAAATTAAAAATGTAATTGAATTTAATTTAAAACTTTGTTGATGTTCATTGGTAAAAATTATTGTATATATATATATATATATATGAACCAAACTAAATTCACAAGTATTAAAACATAATAATAACAATAATAACTATAATAATAATAATAATAATAATAATAATAATAATAATAATAATAATAATGATAATACTTATTAATAATTTAATGTTAAACTATTTTACGTATTAGTTTATATTTTATTAATTTATAATATTTCTTAACACTCAAGAAAACGTGAAATATGATGAAGCATGAAAAGCGTCAGAATTTACACGTAAACGTAACAAAAATCATTTTATAACTTCCTGTACCATAGGCTATCGTGCTTTGCATGAAGCTAAATACGAACAATATAGTTTAAAAACTTTGTTGTTTATTTATACATTGCTGGATTTCCTATTTTTAAAAATATCTCATCTTTTCATGTATTCGATACATCAAAGACGATAATAAATTATAAGATTAGATCGGATCTTTTAAATAATAATAGTAGTTTCAAGTGACAATATTATAATGTGACAACATACATAACTTTAACCAATAATATTTTCAGCCAACTATGAATAGATTTAAGACGGGGTTACATAACTGCTCGTTAAATTCTCACCAATAAAGTGTTGAACGCCATTTGTCTAATTAATTGTATTAATTTTTATTATTATTTCTTCACTCGAATCGTTTATTAAAAATTCAACAAAAATTCGACTCTCGTATGATAACAATTAGCTATATGTACATCACATATTACAAGCATTTTATTATTATACATAGTTTTCTCTCTCTCTCTCTCTCTCTCTCTCTCTCTCTCTCTTCTCAAAACGATAAAAAAGTAAAACAATTATCAAATTTATATCTGTAATCAGAATGTAATTTATAATAGTTCTCTTATTTGTATATTAAGGATAAAAGTGTAAATAGGGAAATATCTTAGCAAATTTAAATACATAAAAGAATGAACACGTACTTTAAACATTTTACATCTAGAAAAACATATATACTTTAAATGTATAAATCGTTTAAAAATTTTTAACTTTTACACGCAAATACTTACACATGAACATACATTTAGATAAGATTCAATACATTATTATAATTATTATTCTTAAATATGCCTATGTATAACAATTCTAATTCATCGCTTTCTATGAATCGTAAATAAATAGTACAATTGTAAATAAGGTGTTACCAAATTTGAAGAACTGTGATGTCAAGATGTACATAGTGATCTAGTGGATGACCAACACTTCTTACGTGATTGACATTTGCAAGAAACAGTACTGATAGTAATAACAAGAAATGGAGGAGAAAGGTGAGTTTCAACTATACTTTACATTTAAATTACACTTAAAACTATAATTTAAACATTTTCAAATGACTAGATGTAACTTTAATTTTATATAAAACAATAAAATTTAAATTCTTTAGACAATAAATTTATATGTTTTTATTTTCATGACAATTACGTCAATTTTTAATTAATTAAATCTTGTAATAATATTAACTATAATTCAAAAACAATATTCCGAAAGCTAATGTTTAATATGAAAAAATAAGTTACTTGAAATACATGTAAACGATAGAATTAAAACGAAATTTGTTTTAATTCAATAAACTCAGTTGAGAACTAAGTTAGTTTGACCATTTGATTTACTGTTAATCAATTTACAATTCTCTTCCTTTGCAACGTATGAAACTAATTAGATTATAAGATTTCCAAATTTCTAAATCACTTAACAATTAACACTGAATTTTAATATTGTTGTGTAATTTATATAAAAATTTATAACAAATTATTTATTAATTAGTCATTAAATTTCCAACCTTATTACTAAGATTTTTATTAAAAATAATTAATCAATATTAAATATACATTACTAATCATGAGAATAGATTCTTAAAAATTATAAATATATCATACACAAAGTTAATATAAAAAAAGCTCATAATTATGTAATTTAAATACAAGTAAAATTTAAATAAAATAGTCATTTTAATTAATTATAATATTGTTTGGGTAGTATATATAATGTATATGTATTATAGATTTATAATATAGTAATCCGGTAATATCAGAATTATAAACCATAAAGCCTCATGGCAATGTTTGTGTCCCACTAACATGCTTCAATAAAAAATATTCTGTGCATTGAGTTTAATAAAATGAATGGAGATAAATATATTTTAATTGGTATTAATTCCTATTTCTAATAGTCCAGTAAAGTTAAAGTTCACCTAACTTAATGGATTTGACGGTGATACAGAAAAGCTATTTGTGTTGATCAACTGCTAATAATAGATCTCATAATCAAATACATATTGTTCTTGTAATATGATATGATAAAATTTACATTGAATATAAAACTATAATCAAATAGCATTTATTGAATATGTATTTGTAAAATAAAATGATCTGTTATAAGTTTCATACACAACTGCAAATTTACACTGCAAATTTCGGTCGATCTTCTAATTTAATATGACCTATCACTCAATGGTATACGTAGTTTTAAATATACTCACTATCATATTTGAACACGAAATATTGAAATTAATACCATTATTATGTTATTCTGCATTAAATTCGTAATCTTAATGTAGATTAAAAATGAATTTTATTCAACTTCATAAAAATCAAACATTGAAGTATATTACAATTATAATAATTAAATAATTAAAGTTTTATTAAAATAATAAGTAACTGAAAATAATTCAAATTGTTTAAAATTCCTACGTAAAAAATATGAACTATTTAATAATGCATAATACTATACGAAAGAGAATTGACAATAATCTGATAAAAGAGAGGGCATGCTCAAAATAAAGAAAGGGTGTATGCATGTATGTATGTATGTATGTATGTATAAAAGAAAGAGAATGACAGAGAGATCGGGACAGAGAATTTATTGTACACTTATAATTGAAGCAAGTTAATATCGATTCCGTATTTTCATTTGGAAAACATTTTCCAAAACATATTTATTATAACAATTAATTGCATGATTAAGGATTTTATAACTTACATGAAATATAAAAATAAACATATATTTCTTTATGAATTAAGAGGTGTATATATATCACCATTAAATATATTTTTGAATCATTAAAAATTCTATTATAGAATTTAAATAAAAATATACGTAATATACGTATAAATTGTTTCGCTACATTTTCAATTATTCTTTATGATAATAATTACAAATATTAACAAAACTTTCAACTAAATTTAGTTTTTTTTTTTTTTTTATCTATATAAATATGCAGGTATTATAATTCATAAAGTTTTTTTAATTTACAGTGTTTTCCAATAAATTTATTTAATACAGGTAATTAGATAATATGAGTTTGGAAGACAAATGTTTTACTTTATATTTTTTATAGTCCATTTTTAATATTATTGACGCTTAATCTTTTTTAAGCTTTTTTTACTTAAAAGTATTCCAAAAAGCTATTCTGTCTGAAGTGAAAACTCATTTTTATGCAAAAACGAAGAAAAAATAGAAAACAATAACTGAGAACAAATAAAATATGCTTGTCTGTACCGAGTAAACTGAATAAAGAAGTATTTTATAATAAGAAATAAAAGTATTTAATATAAAATTAATTTATTAAATTACAAATTCAGTAAAATAAATTGATTTTCTTCATACATTGTTTGTCTACGACTAAATCTCCGATAATATAAATGTACGCATGAATTGCTTCAAATACCCATAAAAACTTTTTCTCACAACCGAATAATTTTTTCTACAATTTAATTATATGAATTAATAATTATCTCTTTGTTTAATGTAATTCTACCTACTTAGGTAGCCATTAAAATGTTATTTTTGATCAATATTTGATAGAGTAATTAAGAATAAATAATCAGAAAACATCGTAAATATTATAAAAATTTTATGAAAATATATTATTTTAAATATATTTGAATTTAACTTATCTTCCTTCTATTTCCGGTTACTTAATTCTAAAACAATCATTAATTTTATTAATTAAAGAATAATATTTCTTTCTTAATTTTATAATTCCAAACTTTGTTGAAAATTCTTAATAATTTATTTAAAATTTATTTAAAAAAGACCATCGAGTCTATTCGTATTGCTATAATAATAAAATAAATAGTATTTTCCTATTTAATTTTGTACGAATTCTCAAAATTTATTGAAAGTCAAGCAAGAATATGAAATTCACCTTTTTGGGCTTGGACAATAATTTCATCATAAATATGCAGCAGCAATGAAACAATGATCTACGGAAAAATAAAAATGAAAAATATTGCTTAACACAAACATTTAATTTATAGACTTTCTTGGTTTAACTGTATTGATTAAAACTTAAGTAAATAATTATTCTTTAATAATCTTTATTGACATAAAGTATTCGGGTGATAAATCTTCGCCTTTTTTTCTCTTTTCTTAAGGCGCTAAGAAGAAATTATTTAATAATACGCTATTGGTCTTAAAAGTTTCGCGCCTGCATTGAATTATAATGAAAGAAGATAGGGAGAAATAATAATGAAAATGAAGGTTAAAGTTGTGCAAATTAGCTACTGATATGCTCTACGACACTTATACCGCAAAAACATAATTGATTGCTCTCTTCTAACAAATGTCAGGCTCAATTGAGCTTAAAAACGTATTTATAATAGCTAACGTATCTAAAAAAAAAATTTTGATAAATCCACTCAATCTAGTCTCACTTCTATACTTCAAATAACTCTTTTATAAATTCAATTTATGCTTTTACTAAAATAACGTAACGTTTTATAATCTCAAATAAATTTGACACTGACACCATCAATGAATGAGTTCCTAAACGGAAATCGATATTATATAATGTAACATTAATAATTTATTCTGATTATAAAAACATTGTTGTTAAAATATTCTTAAACAGAATAATTTATTTTAATAATTTATCATTAATATAATTATGAAATATTTAAGCATTGTGAATAGCAATTTTAATAAAATGTTTAAATGATTGTAATATTTTATCGTTTCAGTTTCTTAATGATTTTACATATGCTTCTTATTTATGTATATATTTCAAATATAGAAAACGTCACACATACAGTTTTTCAAAATGAAGCATTTTTTAAAGCTGTAAAGTACATAAAAATGAATATACGTTAATAAATAATCTAATATAGATATAAAATATAGATTTAGATTATTTGTATTATATCATTTATATAACATAAAGGCCGTATGCTAAATCTATTTTTATACGTTTAAACGTTATAATATGCTTATCATTATTCAGATAACTCATTTACCTATCTTTTATCATTTTATATCATTAAACTTAATTAATGGTAAAAAATTTTATATTGAATGGGCGGAAACTAAATGAAATAGAACTCATGAGTGGTTTATCTAACTAAATGAATCATAATAGTTCTCGTAGTCGAGTATACTTATTTGTATGACAAAATTATTTTTATTAAACTTTTTAATGTATTGTTTAAGTATACACACTTTGGATATAATTATGTTTAACCTCAAGCGTTATTAAATTATTCTACTTAATACCGTCTCCCTAAATTCTAACGCTTAAATGAAATATTTGTTTATCTATAATATAAAATAATATTAATAAATAAAAGAATTTTTTTTCGTAATTGATACTGAAATAAGCTTTCAAAACATCACGTTTTATATCTACAAATAGTTTCCCCCAATTCTTTAAATAAGTGTAAAGTATTGCAAAATATCACTGTCCTTACAATAATTGAATACAATCTACCGACAACAACACCGACGACGACGACAACAACAACAACTACTACTACTACTACTACTACTACTACAACAACAACAACAACAACAACAACAACATGAACAATAATAATAATTATTAATATAATAATGATACGAACGTAAATTATAAATAAATGTATTGACGTAGATTATGAAAAGTACTAATTTCAGACACGATATTTATTAGATTAAGGAATTTTTGAGCGTAGAGTCAAAATTATTTAATTAGCACGAAGACTGTATTGCAAAAAAAGACAACGATCACTTTAAAATATGGATACCGACGATATACGGATAATAGCATAGCGGGTATGTCACTCGATAAAAAAGAATTACATGGCAGTTTGTAAGGACGGAATAGACAATTATAAATTGCGTGGATAGATCCACAGATTAAGATCTGAATGACTCAGTTAAATGAGTATTTGACGAAACCGTAGCCTCTAGCAACACGAGTCAAATCTTTATTGGCTGATCATTTCTTCTTCTTTTTTTTTTGTTTTTTTTTTTTTTTTTTTTTCCGTGAAATGAATCTACGGTTTATTGGAACATCATCAGCTTTAATCTTAGTTTATTATATAATTAAGTAATTAATTAATTAATCAATTAATTATATAAATAGTATTAATTTTATTAAATAATTTGGAATTAATATAATCATTCGACTAGAATTTACGTTCCATTTATTTTGTAATACCACGTCTCAAATCAGTCCCTTACAGCTTAATTTAATTTAATATCACCAATGCCTACGTGAGTGGCTTTAACAGTGATATTGCTCATAAAGTTACCACTGCTAAGATAGATAAACTCTGCCTTAAACAATAACCAGGAAATCGGGTCAGCGCTCGTGTGAATTTCTCAATAGAAGCCCTTTTACAATATATTTAGAATTATATGAAATTAAATCCACTAGACTTTCAATGATCGGACAATACATTTTTATACGAGCTCTTATATCTAATTCTATGTAGTTACGGGTAGTTGTAACAAAAACAGGGGAATCAGCTTATCCCTAAAAATACAATGATCAACGAACAGTGCTGACAAAATCTTAATCGACAAAACTTCTTTAAATAGTCTGCAGATGAAACAAAACATGGTAATATATTATTTAAACCTTTTATGCCACGATTATATTTAACTACATAATATATCTTTGTAGTATTAATACTTTCTCCCTGAGCTTAATTTAAAAACCTTAATTTTTATAAAAAGTATTATTTATAAACCATATGTATTTGAAAAGGTATATAATCTGCTCGTTCGGCAATTGCTATTCCATAGAACTTGTTTCCCCTTACTATGTAAAAAAGAATGTTGCTTCGGTGCTCTTAAGACGAAGCTCAACGTGCTCATAAAATATTTGCATTCGCAAAATTATAAATCGATAAATATGGGAAATAAAAGTTAATTCGCTAAAGTGAATGAATTCGTTGATTCATTAAAAGTTAATAAAAAAAAAAAATTCACCCACAGAATGATGAATAAGAGAAAAGATAAATAAGTTCGGTCTGTCGTGTTGACGGGCGACCTCAGTCTTTAATGAAGAAGACCCGGATGTACTCCGTCTGCCCCGTATTCGTCCGCGTCCTTCCATTACGCCCTGGTAATCGAGCGGCGAGGAGGAGGGAGGACGCTCTTTCTTCCGATTATTTTTTTTCCGTGGCAGGTGCGAGCGGAATGCAAGTTCCAACACTGACCGAACTTTTCCCGCGCGATCCCGAAACCCTCCGGCTTCCACGGAAGCTGCCCCGCATTGAGAAATGCTCCGGGACATAGTTAGCCTCGATCCCGAACTGCCCAGGTGCGAAACAAGCTATTTTTCAGTAATATATGATATTTATATGATTATTAATATTAATAAATACAAAGTACGCTTTATTTCAATTAATTCTGTAATCAATATTTTCTATTAAATAATGATCGGAATATCTTTATCATAGACTCTTTGAGCATTTAAATTACTCGTGATGTGAAAGGCTTTTTAACATTCCTTTAGTGAAGCAGGGATATTTAAATCCTATGGATATTATATAGTCCATTGCTGCCTGTATTGCTGCAATTTCACAAGGAATAGTAATTTCTTATAAAACAAACGCAAACATTATTCTTTAAAAAGTAAGAACATTTACTTTAATTCGTATTATTATAATATTTTATTCGGACTAAAATTGCTTCACAAAATTAAAATAATTCAATGCTAGTCGCGTGATACGAGTTATTAGACTGTAGATTTAAAATCAACGATAAGTCTTGAGTAAAATATCGCTTTAAGGACAATAAATTGTTTTGAAGAGCTTCGATTCTAAAAGTTTATTTAACCGGCATTTCATTTTACGGCAGATGTCATGATTTTTTTTTTTTTTTTTTATCTTGTAACATTTGATAATAATGGCATAAATAATGGCCGACCGATATAATGCAAATTCGTTATAAGCCATGTGACGAAATTGACGTCGGGCTCGCGGAATGAAAATTGTAAAAAGTATGGCGGTATACCGCCAAGTGTCGCCACGGGAGATGGAGCTTTTTATAAATAGAGTTAGGGCGCTTCGCAAATAAAACCCGGAAAAGCCACTATTTCGTTGGTCCGATACGTATTTCAACTGACTTGCGTCCAATAAACCCATAGAATTATTCCTAGAATTTATTTCATAAAAGTATTACAGCAGTCTACGTGGGCATATATGATTTGGGACTGAAAAATCCGGTCACTGATCCATAGCTGTACGGGAATCTATAATTTTTACTTTTAACTGACCATTATTTATAGTTTCAGGTATGAAATTGATAATGACGCGAGAGAGAAAAATAAACATAAAAGATTATTTCTTTTGAGCTTTCGCGCTAAGTTAACGCGTTACTTCCTTTGAAGATATGAAATACGACATATAGTAAATTTTAAATTATTCTCTGAACTGGAGATAGAATTGGCCTAAATCCAAATTTCTGGAATCCGTGAAAATACGAATTTTAAGCAAATATGTAAACTGTAAAATATATAAAACTCTCGAGACGTTTGAGTGCTTACAGATTACTCAGCCTCTTCTTTCTATATTTCATTTATTCATAAATAAATATAACTATATATATAAAGTATAATAATAATAATAATAATAATTATTATTATTATTATTATTATTATTATTATTATTATTATTAGTATATTATTATTATTATTATTATTATTATTATTATTAGAATATAAAAAAAAAAAAGATTTTAAATGAGAACGAAAGATCTTAATAAAATATTTTTTAACATAATTTTTATCGTCAAATTAAAATACTATTATAGGCTTTTCCTTGTAGATGTGATAGGCCAGACGATCATCCTGATCTCAAATCGATAATGTAATATACTGTATAATAAAAATAATGATCAATTTTAAGTGAATTTGATAAATGACTCTTTCGAAACCATGAACGAGAGAACATAGAGATCATACTTATATCTCGACATTATTTATATTCTTCTTCTTTTACATTTTCTCTCGCACATATCTTTTCTTATAAAATGTAAATCTTACTTTACAGTACTGTGTTTGTTTCGGGGAAAAACTCTTTTAATAGTCTTATAGTATGATATTTTCGTTCATTATGTGCGTTCGTCATTATTAAAATCTATTATTACATTATTATATAATATAACGGCTCGATTCTACACTTACACTTCTATGTAAGTAGCTACAAGTTACAGGACCATATAACTATTAGACAATTCTTTCATCTGCCCAAGTAATTTTTACGCGGGCAGATTCCAACGTTTTAATGTTTATTATAAAAGTATAAGTCCGTGTGTGATAAACTACTCATTAAAGTATACATATATATATAATGTTAATATTAAAAAATAATTTGAATTTAGACATTTAATATATATTTATTAAATATACTTATAAAATGTACTATGGTATACTATATTTTACATTAAAGATACATGTACGTAACTTATACGTACGTGCCCTTTCCATCTAATTCTCAATGTATTTAATAATTCGTATATTACGCAATCTAGACGTAATATAACAGAATAAAAATAATTTACTCTTTAGACTTTTTATACCATAAAGTAAATAAGAGGAATAAAGTAAATTTTAAACTCAATGGATCTAATATTATCGATGAGTGCATACGCTTATTCCATCATATGAGCTTTTCTTAAAAAATCTATCATAACAAATCTTTACGATTTATAATAACATCAAAGCTTCTAATATAAATAAACATTACATATAATGGAACTATAGATTTTAAAAGATCTAAAATTATTTACTACACTGAATAAAAATATTTTTTCTCATCGCATGTATAATTACATCCTATATGGTGTAATCAAACATTATCCGTATATAAATTTATAATATTTGAATAACACTTAAGGAAATAAAACGTAGATTTGAGAAATAAATATAAAATCGAACACAAATGTTAAATAAATTTCAAAAAAAGTCATTAATACAACGATTGATCGAAGTGAAATTTATATTCATAAAGTACTTTGCGCATTTTAAAATATATTTTATTTATAAATTGTGTTTCTTATGCGTGGAAATTTATTTAATGGAATCTACTCATCAGCAGGTAGGAACAATTCTAAATAGGGTTTCATTATAAATAGTCTCGCACTTGTTTTGTAACGTACTTGTAATATTACATGATAATTTAGCAAGTTTATGTGTACATTCGACGCCCTAAATCCAAAATCTTGTTACAAGAGTCGAGTAAACTTGATGATTTTAAATTTCTTTTTCAATATCACTAGCTAAGGAGTTTACCTCTTATCGTACTCTGTAACCTAAAAGCTAAATTAAATGTTGTTGTGATTATATGTCAGATTGAAATGGTTGATAAATACCCGAAATTAGTGGAGAAATAAACAAAAATGATAAAGAATATATATTTAACCTTTCAATTAATCTGCATATTTGCTTCTTAAGAATTATTTGAAACAACATAAGCTTAATATAATTAAGTAATGAAGATGAATAATTTCATTATTTAAAGGATTCTATGCTTATGTAAAAATAACTTATTCCATAGTTTCGTATAAATAATTTTAATACCGTCATCTTGTACAGATGCAATTGCAATATTTTTATATAAAATACGAAAACACTAAGAATTATAAAAAAAAATTTATTTAGAACGCACTACAAATCATTCAATGCTGGTGGCCAACGAAGATGGTGACAAGGATTTGCGAGAGATGCGTGACAGATATGAAGGAAAATTGACAGCTTCTCTGTACAGCAGCATTTTAGCAGTCGCTATTATTGCTATTCTTCCAACATTTGTCTGCCTTCTTTGTATTTACGTAAGTATTAGGTGCAAACCAAGTTGAGGTGAAATTATATTTATTATCTATCTTAGAACAGGCTATTTACAATTTTCCATTGTTTATTAATTGCTATGTTTGTAGTATGAACATTCGGCTAATCACTGTTTATACATATATATTTATATATATATCCATAAATAGATAATTTATATAAAAATAATTGCGTCAAGATAAAAAGTTTTTTACATTATTATCGAGATTAGAAATTATGTTTAAGCTTCAATATGAATTTTCATTTATTAAAGGTATTTATTGTCAGAGTTTTAACTGCAGTCGTTATGATAGTTTGAGAGTGATAGCGTGAAAGCATATATTAAATAAAATATACATACAAGTATAATATACAAGTCTCCAAAGAGTTTTATAATTTACCTGATTTAGAAGCATCATTTTTATCTCAAGGAAAAGATTAATTACCGTTCTATCCAGTTATAATTCCCTAATGTATGTCATGAATGTATTCGACTGCTTGTAATTGGGGCCCGAAGTCTTACGATTTGTGATATCGAGGTACTAATGCTTCAACTAATCCATTATGTCTTCCAAAAAACGTATATATTCAATTGCACCGGTTTAAGAATGCAGAAAGTAATTGCATTACTTATACTGTAAATTGAGGTGGACGATCCCCAGAGGGGTGGTTCCCTCGCCTTAAATGGACGATGGGGGAGAGGGGCTGGGGTAGAGTGAATGAGATCGCAGATAGTTTTAGTACGGCTCGTGGGCCGTGCAATTGTAGAGGGAGGAGTGAGGCCGCGACGAAAGAACGTTGATCACCGGATACGGCGGTGGCGTAGCCATCCGGGCGGAGCGGCGGCAACGGTGTACCGATTACTTACTTTGCGGTCGCTAAAAGATGAGGCGGCAGTGGCGGCGACGGCGACGACGACGACGACGTAGCTGTTGGTGACCGCGGCAATAGCGCGATCGGCCGAAGGGAGGTGTCGGGGCCGGGGATGACGCGTCGAAGGAGGCCGCTGCGGCAGCGTCAACTTCATCAGGAAGAAACGACAGCAAAAGGACATCGCCACCACTGCCTGGTGTTTTTGCGCGTACCCTGGTCCCGCGGACGTCTTCCTCCTCGAACTCCATGAACAGTCCGTGGGTAAAATTCAGGTAGAGGGGGAGGGGGAGAATCTCCGTACTCCCCCGCCCCCCAATAACCTTCCCCACGGAAAAATCCTACCCACCTCCACGGCTTTTTTATTCCGACTGCCAACAAGTCTACCTAGGGAAAACCCTATCGAATACCGATAGACTATCCTTCGAGGGCCTTTTTAACTGGTGCTTTCTTTCTCCCTCTCGAACCGCACTCGTGTTGTCACTGTGCCATCGGGGGGTTGCGGAACCGCGCCCGGCTTCTGAATCGGTATCGTGCGCTACCGTCTCAAGTATATATATATTAAATTTGTAATTTACTTCGACAATGGCTTGAAATCCTATAGTCATTATATACGATAATAATATAAAAAAAAAAAAAAATCAATTTTTATTAGCACAAGGCTTTCGAAAATACAGTATTGATTGAAAACTTACTGAATAAAATTATCTAAAACTATTTAACATGAAGTAAAAAAAAACTTTAGCAAAAAATATTGATATAATAAGAATAAATAGCGACAGGCAGTGGCAATATATTTAATGTGCATAGAAATGTAAAAAAATTGGATAGTTTTGAGATGATATCCTCTTATTCATTGTGTCTTGGTGGCAGCATTGACATCTTCGTCGAAAGCTCATGACACAGTAGAGAAGTCTTTGTCGTTGCTTGTCAATATCTCTGTTTTCAGTCACTTCCTTTGCCTGCTGATGCTTCTTGACATCTCGCTCGTTACGCGATGCAGCTTCTCTACACAATGCACAATGCGGCAGCCAATCATTCACTTGGTCACATACACATTTGACCTGATATTCGCAAAACACATTGTATTATGAAACATAGGGGTTTTTTTTTTTTTTTTTATTTTATTTTTATTTATTTATTTATTTATTAATAATAAAGGATTCAATAATAAGTCATATTCTTTTCCTTTCTGTTAAAAATATGTCTTCACCTCTAAATGTCAATATATTGTGAAGGAAAAAGGTACATCTACATCTGGTAAATGATACATCTGGTCACATGACGCGGGACTAAAAATCCAAGGTTATTCCGTACAGCATATTTATTTCTTATAATACATTATAAAACATTTGCGTATACGTAGAGAGTCTTTTAAATTTAATATTTTTACAGTTTGACTGTATGCGCATTGTTTTACATATTTTTATTGGGTAGGCGGAGTTACCATGATATCATATGTTGATACGTATCGGAAAGAGGCAAGAATCTCAGCTGCCAATAAATCGACATTCTGCCCTTATTTTTTCACTTCGGAAAATATACCCTCGAACAGCGGATTTTCCGATAAGGAAAAGGTCTCAAAACAAATACCGACACATTCTTCATCGTATCACACTTCATAAGCCCATACGACTCTTGCCAGGTGGACGCCCCCGCCTCACGTAGACAATACACCGTATACGTGTATTCCGTTCTTTCTTTTTCGTACACACCATACGTATATACCCGTTATTTTTTACCTCTCTTTCCAAAAAAAAAAAAATAAAAAAATAAAAATAAAAAAAATACCGTTAAAATAAAATATTGACAATTTTACATTCATATTAACGACGCTTGATTTTTCGGAACAGGATTTTTATGTAATCAATGCTAACGTAAGATATTACGGAATCTTTTCATTGAACTCTTATTAGAGCAGTAATTTTTTGGACATCCCTATGTAATCCACCTTAAACAATAAATCAGTTATTTGATGATGATTTGCGATGATTGATAATAAACTGACTTTTATTGATAATCCTTTGATAATTTTATCGGTAATGCCCCGGTAACGAGCTTGAGCCTCCTAACCCTGCGCGATTGGGTCCGAACGCGCCCTCTTTTACGGTGGCCCTCCATACATATGGTCAAGTGACAGCCCTCGGATAGCAAAGCCGTGGCGTCTGGCAAGACACATCGGTATCTTGCTATTACAGGCCTTATTATTAGAGCCCTATTTGCCCGAGCCCTGATTCTTCGCGACGTTCATATAAGCCAATAATACATTGTTTGAATCCGAGGAAATTGTCAAGGAGATTTACATTAGTTTTCGCAAAGATTATTTTCATTGTTAAGCTAATAAAATTTGATTCATTAAGCATACAGTAAGAATTGTGTGTGTGTATATATATATATATATATATACATAAACGACCTTCGTAATTGTTTAAACTTTTTAAAAATTACTTTATCATCTAAAATTCTAACGCATGAACAAGATATCTTGGAATCATTGTCACCTTCTTCTGGGCCCAGGTATTTGTTTACGTGCGCAGCCGCTTCTTGCATTGCAAATATCTAGGCGAAAACTATAGCTACGAGCTTGTGTAGCACGTGATAGTCCCCCCCCCTGCCGCCACCAAATTACGACCGACCAAGGTCGAGAATTCAAGTTAGCAATCTTTCGAGAGTTATATTATCCCATATAATCAGCACGAAACTTTTACGTAACTGCGCGATAGATAGTCTTCATAAACCATGGCATCATCATCTAAAGATTCAATCATGAATTAAAACCTGCTTTAAAAATAAATGATATGGAAACTAGATAAACGTATAATTTTGAGTACTCCTAGGTATTCGTGCTGCTCTAACAGATATTCGGTATTTCGCAATTCATCGCGTCCTGCAAAAATCACGACTGCTTTACAAACAGCTACTGCTGCCGCTGATACTTTTCATAGACGTCATTTCATACTATACCATTGAATAAACAGTAATTGTAAAACATAAGATTTCATAATCGAGATACTTGCTGACATTGTTAGGTGTACTTACTCGATGCGACTTTTTACCCTCGAGTGAAGGCCTTCAAGAGGATTTTCGAGATCGACACATTTAGATGAGACTTCGCTTAACTTGTTTATGTCGCGAATAAACTTTACTCCGTTATTATCATAACTCTAACTGCCATCCTGTCGCAATAACTTAATCCCCAGAAGCAAAAACAAAGGAATAAAATGCTTACGATATTTTTAATGACTTAGTTTTGATGTTATTAAAAAATCGTTTAATATCTAAAAACATTGATAAATTTCGGGGTATATTTTTATATTAATTAATTTCATAAACATCGCTATTACCTGAGAAGGCTAATGAGTTTGTGATTGTGAGAGGGGCGGAGATGAGCGGGTACCACCGAGTGGTACGTCCCACCCGACGTTACTCGCTTGCACCTGACAACCTAACAACACCAGACGAGCTGCACGCCCTTCGCACCCGCCACGGGTTCGGACACGAATTCCACAAGATATTCTTCGGCTTTCCTTTAACGTCGTCATGCTTATACATGCGTGTTGGTCATTGGGCTTGCCTATAAAATCCCTCTATTCTTTATGTTAATAAAAAATCGATCGCATCGTTGAAATCGAACCGGAACTCCTCCGATCGCGCTCGAGGTCTTATGTGATCTTGGTCCCGAATAAACTGGATTCTAAATTATTATCATACTTTCAACAATTACAGAATGTGCAGTACAGTACATAATGGAATGGATTTGTTGTTATAGGAAGTGCAGAATCTGAGCTCTATACTGCTGCCATTAGTGACATTAGGAGTGATGCTGCTATCATCGATATGCCTACTAATAACAACACAATTCTCCTTCAATTTCACTTCCCAGAAGACCTGCTTCTTAATTGGCCTCTTGGCTAGCGGCATCCTCGGATTAGGAAGTCTCATTCTTGGTGGTCCCATAAGCGTTTTCGTAGCAATCCTCGCGATCGTCGCCACATTGCCGCGTGTAAGGAACCACAAACCCCTACTTTTTGCCCTCTGTCTAATAATTCTCTACGTCATTAAGCGAATCATATGCTATTTTGTCTACGAAGATAAGAATCTCAAGTTATACGAGGTACGTACACGTATAATATAAATTTTCTAAACTTATTATATCTTTACGGCTTATTGTCACTTCGTAGTCTGAATTTTTGCAAATTGAAGTTATTTGTTAAATAAAATTTTTTAGAGTACAAGTACTTGCTGTTATTACCCGAAACATTATCAAATATCGAGCCAATATTATAATAAACTTCATATCCTTTAACGGCAATTTAAATGAAAAAGAAAAATTCTTTTCCAATCGTACCCCTATTTATTTTATGCCAATGTAATAATAAATTATTCTTCGTGTAGGTGAAAAGCGACGTATTCTTCGTACTCGCAGCTTTTATAGCAGGTCTCTACTATCGAATCTTAACATCGCAAGCCCATCATCAAACATTTGCTAGTACGAAAACGATAATTGAATCGCGAATAAAACTCGAGTGCGAACGAGAACAACAAGAGCAGCTTCTGCTCAGTGTTATTCCTGCCTATATTGCTGCCGAGGTACGTCTATGCTTCCTTCTTGCGTTCAGGCCCACTTGATCAAACTCACAAAAAAGCTAACACATCATCGTAGATTACTAAAATTGTAATTATATACATTTGCATATTACGATGATCACTTGGAAGACTTTGAGCGTCAAATAAAATTAAATTAGTTTTAAAATTGCCCTTACAATACTCGCCAGTGTCAAGGCCGTGTAAAAATATTTTATATTTAGTATTTTATTATATTTATTTATCAATAGTGCGGGCTGTTCGATTTATTTTGCAATTGAAATCAATAATTACTTGATTAATTTTACGTCTTTTAAATAGTAGAATAATTTCAATATAACGTAACTTTACGCGAAGCTGCAAATTTTTCTGATACTTTAATTTAAATTTCGTTAAAAAGGTGAAACGCAGCATTATGTTGAAAATGGCAGATGCGTGTCAAGAAATTAGCAAATGCAAACAGACAAGATTTCATGAGATGTACGTTCAACGTCATAATAATGTAAGGTAAAGTACAAAGGATAATAATAATAATAATAATAATGATGATGATGACGATGCTGCTGCTGCTGCTGCTGCTGCTGCTGCTGCTGCTGCTGATGATGATGATGATGATGATGATAATGCATTTGAATGAAACTCAGAAAGCTTAAATAATTATTTATAATAATGCATCCGTCGGTATAAAATTTTATAATCTTCTAACAATTTTTATACTTCTACTGATGTATGATTTTAGTTTTAAATTCTTTAGAAGAATGACCGTATCGATAACTTAAATATATATTTAAAACAGATAAACAATAAGTAGTAATGAATATATAAAGAATGAAAAAATTTCGAGGTGTTAGTGAAGCACAACAGATTCAAAAATATTAATAAAAGGATAATATTTAACAAATAAGCGGTTAATTGAGAATAAAAAATCGCGTAATTGACGACTAATTTGTTTGAGCGAATATTAGAATTTTATGATGAAAAATATACTTTTTCTAATACCTTTTTTCATTTCTTTGTTAGTGTACTCTATGCGGATATTGTAAATTTTACAACACTTTCGGAGCAATTATCTTCCTCAGATCTGGTCAAAACTCTCAATGAGCTTTTCGGACGATTCGATCAAATTGCACAGGTATATAAGTCGAAAGAAATCATTTATTATTAAATTTACTTACAATTGTTTATTAACTGTACAATTGAAAATCTAAAAATTCAAGTGAAAACGCGAAAATCATTTTACTGTCGTAGTTATTTAATTCCTTCAATATTTTTAATAAATTTATCAATAGAGAAATACGATTAAAAATTATTTCGTATATAATTGCTTTCTTTTTATTTATAGGATAATCAGTGCATGAGAATAAAAATTCTTGGGGATTGTTACTATTGTGTTTCCGGACTTCCTGTGTCCCGACCGAATCATGCTTATAACTGTGTTAATATGGGCTTACAGATGATTGATGCCATTCGGTAGATTCAAAAGATTAATTTCATTACATAAAGCAAACTCGTTTATTTTTAAATTAATATTTATAAAATATAAAATATTACATTATATGTATATATATATATATATATGTATGATAATATATAGTGAAAAAATATCTGTTTTCTTCAATATTGATAATTAATTATTGCAGTAAGTAATTAAAATTATTTTTTTATGAATAACGACTTTGAAATACTGAATTTTAATACATAAAAATTATATTATTAAAATTATTTTCATAATTGAATGACAAAATTAAACTTAAATGTTAAATATACTTATTGAATATTGAAATATCATAAAAAACATCAAATTTGTACTTCTTATAATTAATTGATCATTAAGTTACTAATCAAATTTAAATTATTTAATAACGGTTGCATCATTGATTTATACGTTTTATTTCTAATTTTTATATTTATTGGTAGATATATTTATATTTATAATTTGTCATGAGAATGTTCAAAATATTGTTTTAAAATTTTCTATTTTAATTCATAAAAACTTGATAAACAATAATGTAATTTGAAGTAAAATGAAATAATTTTTTTTATAATTAAAAGGTTATTAGAAAAAATTAGTATTTTGATATAAAATTGAATCTTATAAATATATATAGTTTCTATAAATTTCTACTTGATGAAGAAATTATAATTTTTCCATAGACATTGTGGATATTTATTTTTGAATGCAGTACCTTATAAGTAAAATTACAATGATTTTACATGTTCGTATAGTTTCGTACGTGAAACAACGGGTTTTAATGTCGACATGAGAATAGGCATCCATACCGGAAATGTCTTATGTGGAGTTCTTGGCTTAAGGAAGTGGCAATTTGATGTCTGGAGTGATGATGTTACTTTGGCTAATCATATGGAAAGTGGTGGCATGCCAGGGTCAGCATTAATTTAATTTATTCATTTAACCGCCAATATGTTTAATTATAATTATATAATATATATATATATATAAATTTGAACTCGCGCTTATAATTTAAAACATAAGCAGTGCTCCTTAAAAGAAGCTAAATGTACCTTAAATATATATATGTATAAACGTTTTTTTAACAAATTTTAAGGTGACAATATTTAAAGAAATATTACTTAATTAATACTACATTGAGCAACTCAGCACTTTGTAGATGCATCTACCACAATATGCTCGGTAAACAATCATTTTTATGCCTTCTTATTTGAAAATATAAATTAGAAAATATATATTATACATTCTTTAAAAAACAATAACAAATAAGAAAGTACATCGTCAGCTTTACAATTTATATTAACAAATCCATAAAATGTTGTAATATTAATTTAATAAACGTGAAAAGTGAAAAATTATATCATAAACATATTAAATCGGTGTATTAAATATTCATTATTTAAAATTATTATTAATTATATTGGAAGAATTTTTAATTTTATTTATGCTTAATAATATAAAAAATAAAATCTATAAGCAAAAATCGGAATATTGAGTATATTGCAGTTTTAAAAATTTGCAGAAATAACGTTGAAAAGATAAATCATTAGATGATAATTGACATTGAAAAAACTAACAGAAATGTGTTAAACAAGCGTATGAAATTAATATTTAGTACCTGATATGTCTATCTAGTAGTATTTAACTTTTGAATAAAATTTTTTTTATTTTTTTTTTTTTTTTTTTTTTTTGTAATTTAACAGAAAATAAAATTAGTCAGGACGGCTATGCAATTAAGTTAAATCTTTTGATTTATTTATATACAATAATCTGTGTATTTTCTATAGTATAAGCAAATATATTTTTAAAGTTAAATTAAAATCTTTTGAATTATTTAAGAATTGCTCGACACACCAATGTAGACATCATTTATTGTTGTAATTACAAGGACTGATTTTAAATTCTTTAAAAATAATGAATTTAATGTACAGAAGAGTGCACGTGACGAAGGCAACTCTTTTGCAACTCGGCGATCGCTTCGAAGTTGAGTCAAGGAATGGAGATTTTCGTGAAGGTTACTTGGCTGAGCATAAAATTGAAACATTTCTTATCGTTCCCCCAAAGGTAAAGAAAAAACTTTTTTAATAAAAGTAAATTATCTTACTGCACCTAAATAATAACAAATTTCAACTATTAACAGCTTATTTATAGATTCATGATATAATAAAGAATTTACATCAAATTTCCGAAGCGCACTGCCTACGAATTATAATAATAATCGTGATAAGTTATTAAAACATCTCCTTTTTTCTTTTTGTTTAATAATAAATAAAACTTTTTGAATTGTGAATTAACTCGCGTATTTACTCTCAATTTCCAATGCATGATTTATTTTCTAATTTAATTTTTTTATTTATAGAAAGATAAAGAGGATGGAGAACAAGTGAATAGCAAAGTAATTCAAAGTTCCGGACGCATACCTTCTCGGTAAAATCAACTATATGTATATTATATTTAATTCTATTCTACCATTTAATAAATAATGCTCGTACAAAAGTTAGTTTCTTACAAAAAGAAAATTAAATTAAATGTGAAATAAATAAATCTGAATTAAATGTGAATCAATAATGTTTTAAAGTATTAACTTACGTTTTAATCAATTGATATTCAATGTACGTAAATATTTATACTTTTCAAACTGAATAAAACTCTTATTTAAAAAAATAAATACAATGTTATTACGATGTATACAATTTTAACGTTAAATGATTTTTTACAATTTATGACGTGCATCGGTTTTTAATTTATTACAGATATATATTCAATATAAAAAACTGCCATTATATTTACATACTACCATCGATAAAACTTACAAGCGAATCAATAAAAAAAATATTAATTATTTATAAATATTACATGACTATTAAAATACTTAAGCTATTGGCATTACTTAATTTTCAATATTTTTCATTAATGACAGAATTTTTTCAATTAATAATAAAATTCATGTTTTATATATATATATATATTCATAAAACGGCTATTTTCATTAGTTCTAGGCCAAGTAGTAAAATGACAAAATATGTTGAATGCTGGGGTGCTGATAAACCATTTGCTAATATTACAGAATCGACATTGGCAAAAAATATTGGTCTCACTGTAAGTACTGTATACTTAGAAAATGGATTTATTTTTAATTATCATGTTATTAAATTCTAATATTATTCTAATATGTTTATAGAGTATAGCAATGATTGAATCCAATTTGTTGATTAACAACTGTACTTGTTTTGATGTAAAGTAAGTAAAGATTTGTATAGTCACACAGTTGTGTATAAAATTTGATATAATAAAAATTTATCAACATTAATAAATAGCTCAGAAAATGTAATTACCCAGATTATATTAATTTAAATACGTCATCAAGTAGTTACAATTAGAATATTTTTTGCTAAAAGCGAAATGGAAGCTAATATGGTTATACCGAAGGAAAGGGGGGATTCGATCAGAATTAATTAAAGCTCTGAAAAACCCCAATAACAAATGCACGTTGCCCCCACTCCCCCCGCCCCCCACCCCTACGGCCTTGCGCTAACAGACTCTTTTTTGTTACCCTCCGGGTGCGACGAATCGGTGGCGGGACGATTGGCAGCAAGTTTGATCGACAAATATTTTGCAAGTTCCCTCTGCGGCACCTTTTTTTCTGACGGGATCTATCGGAACGTATCGCGAGGGCGCGTATGCTCTTGACATGTGGTTTTTACACAATAAGAAATATCGTAGATACAGGATTTTTACAATTCTGAAAAATTTATATTTATATATATTTTCTTCTTTTTCTTCATATTCTTCTTCTTCTTCTTCTTCTTCTTCTTCTCCGTCTTCTTTATATATATATATATATATATAACTTATTAACGTAAATGTTATTTAGCGATTAGAAAATATTTAAAACCCTTATTTAAATCAGTAATTCCTCTTTGAGAGCAGAACATAAATATGTTTATTATATAATTTATTAATCATTCATTGTATGACCTTTCGATCATTGACCGAAGCGAATAATAATAATTACGATAATGATTTTAGTATTTTCGATGCATAGGCAATGGTGTAGCAGAGGCGAAGTTATGTCAAACTTAACTTATTGGTTCAAAAATGAAAATCAAGAGCATCAATATCGGGAACAAAGAGATGAGCAATATCCATGGTACGTTCTCATCTCGACTTTCCTCTATCTGATTATGTTCTTCATACAAGCAATTTATTTGCCTGGGTCAGTATGTGCAAATCATCATTTAATTATAGCCTATCATAAATAATTAAGTACAATGCTGTTAGCACAGTGATTTTATAAGTAATAATAATAACTGTTTTTTTTTATTATTATTATTATTATATAATAATAATTAATAATTCAATTTATGTAAATCAATTATGGAATAAAAAGAAATGTAGTCAAGTAAAAAGAATATTTGAAATAATTTAAATTTTTTTATTTGAAAAATATGTCAAATAATTTTTTTGCTTAAAATGTACAATATTGTACAAAATATTACAATAATAAAATAATAATAATAATAATAATAATAAACAATTAAAACTATATTTTAAAAAATAAAAACAATCTCGTTTAAATATGTATAATTTTTAATAGAAACGTAGTAATGTATGGATGTTTTGGTGCTGGTATACTCTGCTTGTCGATGCTTTCTGGGATTTCATGGTTTTCAAGTAAAATAAACATGAGCTGCGGAGACGAAATGCATAGTATAGAACGTATCTTCTTAAGCCGCGGAATCCGGATGTTTGTATATCTGATTACAACTGTTCTTGCTGTTTGCTCGTGCATTATCAGCTTGATTAATATTGATCCCAAATGGGAAAAGAATATGGCCACGGTAAAAAGAAAAAAAATAATAATAATAACTTTTGTAAATAATGAATTTTATTTTTCCTTATTAAAAATTCCTTATTAAAAAACATATTTACGATCATAAGATCGTAATTGCTAAATCTAATTCACTCTCTTATTCACTCTCTCGTCAATATCATTCTGTACTAATAGAATATCGTTATATCTTTATATGTACATGTATACATAATTCTATTAATTTTTTCATTAATACATAAATTTACTTGGTGTATTGCAAAAAAAAAGTCGCCTATTCAATACGTCCTTATCCTATTTAATATTCTGTTTTAGATGTATGTTCAATGTGCGGCCATTGCATTGGTAGTTGGCTGGACCCATCTAAGAGTCGGATTGGTCCTTAAATTCGCTGTGATGATAGTCTCGATTTGTACATTCCTTGGTATATTTTCGAGGTGCCTCATCATCCAAGATTATTATACTGACCCGAAGAACGAGTAAGAATTGGAATATAAAAAAATTAATTTAACCGTGATGTATTTCAATTTCAATAGCAACTGAGTAGTTAGAAAAGCTTGGCTGGTAGGGCTCGAAAGGCCGGTCATCAATTGGGAGCGCCAAGGGAGCGGTGGTCTCTACCGCAAGGGCAGTTTCCTCGGAGCCCAGCAACGCAACCATATTATATTTCCATGCTATATTATATAGTTGCGGAATCGAGTTCCACGGGAGGGGAACGTGACTGCGTTGACGATTTTTTCGCATGATCTTGCTAATAATAGGAGACGCAGCGGTCCCAGGGAAGCCGGTGAATGTTGCGACGGCCACAGTGAATAAATTCCGGGATGGTATCTCACTGTGGCGTGGCAATCCAGCATAAACGTAGAGGTTGGTCGACGAAAAGCGCGTTTAAATCCTGGGAATAAAGCCCATTCCCCTACTTCCTCGCCTGATTCATTACTTACTCCGAGACCGGCGTTTCATTCTTGGGAAAATCTCTTGGACGAGCCAATCTGGGACGGCGACACGTGGAGTTCCCAAATCCCCGGATCCCGACCATCCCGACCGCGGGAACAACCAGTCAACGTTTTATCCTTTTCGTAACGCTCCCCCACAAAATGCGAGAAACCGGCCTCCATACCATCTTTTTATTTTATTCAATATAACAGTTACACTATATATATATACATATATATATATATATATATATATATATATATATATATGTATGTATGTATGTATGTATGTACGTATGTATCTGCAACTGTATAACTTTAAAAGAAATATTTAATGATTCATGCAATTACTTTTTAAATAAAATTTTCTACTTGCACGTATTTATATACATATTTGCAAGTAGAGTTCAAATTAAATGTATAAATTTTAGATTTTACAAAGTGTACTATTTGATTCAAATTGGTTTTCTCTTGGGCTTGGTAAGCTTAATCCTGCACGTGCTCGATCGAAGAATCGAATATACTTCGCGCACCGATTTTTTATGGAAAAACAAACTAAAAGTCGAGCAAGATGAAGTAGAGACAATGAGAGGCATAAATAAAATTCTGTTAGAAAATATTCTTCCCGCACACGTGGCTGGGCATTTTCTTGCTGCACGAGAAAACCAGGTGAGGCGTATGAATTACAAATAACAACTATTATTGAATAATACTTTTTCATTAATATTATCTGTAATTCAGTAGCATTTGACGCATATAAAACGTAAAAATCAATACAAAAATCTATAAAATCTATAAAAATTAGATAGTATTAGTTAGATTTATTAATTAATAGTGAAATTTTAACGCTATGTTATTTATTAATCTATTTATGGATAAATTCTAAAGAAAATATTAAAATGGCTGTTTATATGATTATTGCAATTGATAATAGTTAAGAACAAGACGATATACTTCTTATTGAAGGCGCGCTTCAATATTATTGTACAATAGTATAAATTCATTTTAATAGACATTATAACGACTGGTAGTATCGATTGGTAATAACGTAAAGTAACGTTTTCAGAAACAGGATCTCTATCACGAAAGCTACAGCAGCATTGCCGTAATGTTCGCTTCGATTCCAAATTACAAAGAATTTTACGATGAAACGGATATTAATAAACAAGGATTAGAATGCTTGAGACTCTTGAACGAGATCATTTGTGATTTTGATAAGCTATTACTCAAACCGAAGTATTCAAGTATTGAGAAAATAAAAACCATTGGCAGCACTTACATGCTCGCTTGCGGCCTTAGTCCAGGGAAGGAAGGCGGAGACGGATCGGTACTTAAGATAGTTTTTTATCCGCTAATGTCCGCTTTTTATATTAGTTTCAGTACATGTACCTTATTAAAATACCTTCGCTTTAAGTATGGTTTTTTTATCGAGTATAATTTTTTAATAAAACACCATGTCCACGATGTTCCCATGCATTCGAAATACTTTATGAGTAAAACGTTTATCCAATAACATAAAAAATATTGAAATAAAATGTCAGTAAAGCTTCCTTATTATTTTTTTATAGATCGATTTTGTCAAACAGCAAGAGCATAACGTTATAGTGCTAATCGAATTCGCTATCTCTCTTATGACCTTATTAGATCAAATTAACAGAGAATCCTTTCAACGATTTAAATTAAGAATAGGTGAGTGCGAGATATTATTCATTTTTATAAATTATTATTTCTTCGTAACAGTAAAAACATTTCTTATAAAATTCGGACATTTAGATAAACAAAATTATAGCGTAAACGTAACGTACGGAAACGATGAACTTCTTAGTTGATTTCAATTTACATTCATTAATCCATGTAAGACTCGTACAGAGCAGGAATTAACAATACAAATGAACACAAACTTATATTTGTATAAATTGCTTGTCGAATTTTATTGTAATGTAACTTAATTATTATTGTCAGGATTGAATCACGGACCGGTCATAGCGGGAGTCGTCGGTGCACAAAAACCCCAATATGATATATGGGGCAATACTGTAAATGTTGCCTCACGCATGGATAGCTGTGGCGTAATGGGTAAAATTCAAGTAACCGAAGATACTGCCAAGATATTGAAAAACGTAGGCTATGAACTAAACTGTCGAGGGCCAATCTACGTAAAGGGTAAAGGGACCCTCACGACTTATTTCGTCAAAACGCCTTTCGACGATCGAGAGGACAATAATTATTAGTCTTCAATAGCAACTCATAGCCTCTCCTTCCATTCAATGAAATTATAAATGTTATCTTTATTGTTAGCGCATACGTTTAAATTAAATTTTCTATATTATTTAACTATAAAATTATAATCGATTGGATTGGTTTAATTACGATTGCCATAGTGAATTTTTACTAATAAATGTTTCAGCCAAAAGCTTTTTATAATTAAATTATATATTTAAAAATGCATAGATTTTATTAAAGCATAGACAATCGTTAGATAATCAAAACGAACGTATATATATATTGAGTATTTATTGATACTTTAGCATAACTTATATTAATATATTTTTTCGATTTAAATTATTTATAAATTCAACAATTTAATAATAGAAATTAATAATTTCTTCTTTTTTTTTTCTTTTATTGATAAATAATGTAGTAAACATTTACTTATTTAAGCTGTAAACGCCATTTCATTTCATTGTAAATTTATGTATCCAATCACGTATTCCACGAAATGGAATTTTTATTGTACCAAAAAATCTAGTAGAATAATATGTATAATTTCAGCGTTTCTAAGAAATATCATGAAATGTATATTTACGTTTGAAATATATTTTTTCCAATTTCTTTATTATAAAATAATATAATTTAAAAAACGGCAATTATTTTCTACAATAAAATAAACGTGTATTTGTGAGATCATAAAAATTGTTCATTTTTTCTTGTATTTATTTATTCATTCGGTCATTCGTTCATTCATTCATTCATTCGTTCGTTTATTTTATACGAGAATTTCAACAAGGACAAAAAATCTCAAATATTATAAATTGTTATTTTATAAGGTCCCCGTCAAGAAAATGTCCCTCGTATTAGTTAGGACAATTGTCGTGCAGGCAGATGACGATGGGAAAAGTTAACGAAAGCCATCGTCGAAATTAACATCATTTGGACGGGGAAGCCATTGTTGCCGCCATTGTTTCGGCAAAACAAGTATCCGAAAAAATGAGATAAGTTGACGGCAGAAGTATACACCAATTGCTCAAGGGATGTCCGGTCAAGCAATTAGTTCTCTCTTTGGTTTTTCCAAGAGCTTATTCTCCGCTGATGACATTATTCCTCTGTTATCTCTCTAAATTAATTTTTGTCCCCAAATAAGGTATTTGAGGGCTTCCCTTTCGTCTTATTCTGCTATCCTTTCTGATATTCTGATCCTAATATCCTTTTAAAACGATACAAATTTTTAATCCCTTTATTAATTAGAAATTCAGAACAACCAGCGTTAACATCATAACATTTTACGAATACCTAATGATATTAAACGATAATTTTTCGTTTTATTAAGTTTTAAGAGAATTGAAGATTTAATTACCTTAAATTTCTTTATTGGATAATGTAATGTAAACGAAAATAGATTATTGTTAAAGATAGATTAAAGATCAGAAGTTTTTATTTGACATTGCGATGCTAATAATGGTTAATTACGATTTATAAAGATTGTTTGCATCTTTAATTGCAGTGTATAATTCTAACATATCATTAGATGTTAATAAATAAATAATAGTCTCAATTTTTATTACTAATTATATAACTTATGCATTATAATTAATCATTGTAAAACATAAGTATTTCTAAAATGATGATAATCTGTCTTTACTCGTATTAATTAAATAAAATCAAAAGGATCTTTTTAAATATTAATAGCTTTACTTATAATTTTTGGATTATAATTTTTTTAAGTTATATGGCTCATTCCAGATAAGTAAGACTGTATATTTGTAATCTATAGAATTCAATAACTATTTAAATCGATGTTATAAGTTATATGGAACGATTTCATTCAAATATAAAAAATACAATAAGTATTATTGATATATCCAAGGATCATAACTTCCAATACCTATACGTAAAAATAATCGAAAAAAAGTATTAAATTATTAAAATTATAAAAAAATATATTTAAAATATGAAAATACTCAATAAATTCAAATAAATAAGTAGTTAGAGTCGATTACATATGATAAAAATAATCATTGACAATTCGTATTAAGTAATAAATAATGTGGATTGTTGAGGTTATACCGCACTGTGCCTTTGAAATTATGTATATTTAATGAAAACTTTTGTACATTATTTTATATGATTTTTTTTTATATAATATGTTTATTTGTATAATTTTTTAATATTACAATTCGGACATCATTAATTTTCTTAAAAAGTATAAAATTATCTAAAATATTAACAATCATGTGTTTTTTTAATAATATTTTAATAATTCCTATTACTTACAAGTTGCATATATTAAAAGAGTAATCATACTCTCAACGAATTTCTTTAATTATATTTGGATAATGTAAATGACAACTTGAATAAACCGAATCAATTACTTTTCATATAATTAAATTAAAAAATGTACTAGATCTAAATTCATATAAATTCATAAAATTTTATTTCTAGTGAATCATTTTTTCAGAATTTCATTTTAAGAATACACTCTACACAAAACAGTAATGTCCTAACTCAATTTAACTTTCATAAATATTTGTAATAAATTTGTAAACATTTTAAATGGAGTTCAAAAGAATAATTTTATTATAATCTAAGTTATATCTAATTATAAATTAGAAATTGAAAATAGCAAGTAAGTCTTTATATATTAACTACATTTGATAAATGAATATGATTAAAATCAACCAATTTGTTTAGATCAAATAAAAACACAACTAAAATTAAAACTTGTGATTATGGAAGTACCAAAGGATTTTCCATTTCCATTTAATGCATATCCAATTCAAGCAGATTTTATGAAAAATCTCTACTTGTGTTTAGAAAATGGACAGTTAGGTATTTTTGAAAGCCCTACAGGAACTGGTAAAACATTATCTATTATTTGTGGTGCTTTAAAGTGGTTGCTTGATCACCAAGAAAAAGAAAAAAATTGTTTAATTGAGAAAGAAGAAAAACTTAATGATAAAATAAAAGAAATTGAAGCAAATAATGACAGCGATTGGTTTTCAGTTCAAACAGAACAAATAGAACTCAATATAGAAAAACAATCTGTACAGAAAAAGTTAAACGCTGTATTAAAACGAGAAGAAAAAAATCTTAAATACAAAAAGCAGGTCAGGGAATATAAAGAAAAATGTGAAAATGAAAAAAAAACTGTTAATACGAAATGGAAACAATTTAAAAAAAATGATAAAAATCAATCTGAAGATAATGAAAATGAGTTAATAGATAAGGATCTTATTTTACATGATTTAGATAATAATTCAGACAATTCAGAGGATGAGAATGAAGAAGAAATCTCCCAGTACTGTAAAATTTATTTTTGTTCTAGAACTCATTCCCAACTTAATCAATTTATTGGAGAACTTAAAAAAAGCCCGTATGCTGACAAAGTGTCTTTAGTATCCATTGCATCCAGGTAAGTTGAGCGAGTATCAATTTTAATGAATAATTTTAAAAAAACTCTAAATTTCCAGAAATAATTATTGTATTAATGAAAAGGTAAAATCACTGAAAAGTATTAACATGATAAATGAACAGTGTCAATTACTGCAAAAAAAAAAAACTACTTCAAAAGAAGAAAAAAATCTTAAGAAACAAAAAATGTTAACTTCATGTCCATTTATGCCTGGCCAGCAACCGCTTCTTATGGCAGAAATTTTAACTAGTATTCATGATATTGAAGAAATAGTAAAGAAAAGTGAAGAATTAAAAACTTGTCCTTATTACGCAACAAGAAAATCTGTTGAAGATGGACAAGTAATCTTGGTGCCTTATAATTCTATATTACATAAAAGTACTAGAATAAATTCAGGAATCAATCTGAAAAACAATATATTAATTATTGATGAAGCTCACAATTTATTAGATGCTATTGAAAGAATGTACAGTGTCTCAATTAATGGAAAACATATTATACACTGTTTTAATCAACTATCTCAATATAAGAAAAGGTTTATTAATATTAATTTCTATTCTTTTGATAAAAATTCCTCGTAAATAGTAAATAATTAAAATTTGAGCAATTTTAATTAAATAATTATATAAATATCTACTATGAATAAAAATTTTCAATCGTAATAGATTTATATTTTATTTTGAAGGTTTGAAAGTGTTTTAACAGCTAAAAACATACTGTTTTTGAGTCAATTGACCTACTGCATTAAAAAACTGCTTAAATTACTTGGTGGTAACAGCAAATCTCATCCAAATGACAAAACAAATAATGCAAGTACGAAATTGTACACCTTAGAAGACTTTGAAACCGTAGCGGAAATAGATACTATAAATGTATTTGACTTAATAACTTTTGTACAAAAGTCTAAACTAGTTCATAAACTGCATGGATACGTTGAGAAATACCAGACCGATACAATTGAAAATGAAAATAATACAAAAGAAATAGGTGTTACAGCTTTTCTTAAAACCTTTAAGAACTCAGATAATTGTACAACTAAAAGGAGCGCCGATGAAAGTCAAAATATATCAGATGTACAACATATAAATAGCCCTTTGATAGTAATTATGAACTTTTTAGAATCTTTGAATACAAATTGTAGTGATGGCAGAATTTTTATTGCGCCTGGATCCACCATTGGTGAAGGCTGTTTGAAATTTCTTTTGCTAAATCCTGCAGCACATTTTTCTGATATTGGTACAGCGTTTACATTAAAATAATTCGAAATTGAATTTTCTATCAGTAAATCATTAAAAAAAATACTAATGAATTCCAAGGCGTATTGGTATTAATCCATAAAATGCTTAAACATATGTCTTTCTGTATTATATAAAATTCAATAAATTTCATTGCAGTTCAAGAGGCAAGAGCTGTTGTTTTAGCTGGTGGAACAATGGAGCCAATGTCTGAATTCAAGGAACAATTATTTATCGGTGCAGGAGCTCCACCGGAAAGAATTGTTAGTTTCTCTTGTGATCATATTATTCCAAAAGAAAATATTTTAACTTGCGTTTTAAAAACAGGCCCTACAGAACAGGAATTTGAATTTAATTATCAGCAGAGAAATAATTCTGAAATAGTACGTATTGCTAAAATTCTTTCTGCATTCAAGTATTTTCTAAAGATTATTATTTTTTCATAGTTAAATGAAGTGGGAAGAACTTTAGTAAATTTATGTAATATCATACCAGCAGGTATTGTCGTATTTTTACCTTCATACAAATACGAAGATTTACTGTTCAAGCATTTGGAATCAAATGGAACCATAACAAAGATTTCTATAAAAAAATCTATATTTCGTGAACCAAAATTATCAAGTCAGGTATTATTCGAAATTATAATTAAAGTATTTATCAAACTATTCACATCTTAATAATTACCTTCAACAGGTCAATGATATATTAGAAAAATATTCGCTTACCGTTAAAAATGCAGTGAAGCCACAAAATGGAGCGATTCTATTTAGCGTAGTAGGTAAATAGCTTAGTATCAGTAAAAATAAATTAATAGTACGAGTATATTATTTAATTTTTTTAAACCCAAATTTATTTTACAATTGTTTTTTTAATTAGTTTTAAATTATGAAAAAAAAGAAAAAAAATTGAAAAAATTAAAATATTTTCTTTTCTTTTATTAATCTAAATCTAATATGTTTATTAAAAATGTATAATGAGCTTCTTAACAGTATATTTATTATTTTAAATTCTATTTGAATATTATTTTATAGGTGGTAAATTGAGCGAAGGATTAAATTTCTCAGATGATTTAGGAAGATGTATTGTAATAGTTGGCATGCCATATCCAAACGTTAAATCGCTTGAGCTGCAGGAAAAAATAAAATATTTAAATGAAAATGTAGTAAGTATGTAAAATATTCTTAATTAAATTGTCCAATTCTCATTATAATATTCTTTATGTTAATAAGTTTTGCCTTAAATGTAAAATATTCAATATTTAACATGAATATTTAAAACAGTCTGTAATTTATAAATTTTATAAATTTTATACTCGATTGAAATGAAAATATTTTATTTCATTTTTTCAATTCGATTGACAGAATCCAAGAGCTGGCAGTATTTTTTATGAAAATTCTTGTATGAAAGCAGTTAACCAATGTATTGGACGAGCGGTACGCCATATCGACGATTACTCTACAGTTGTATTGCTGGATAAGCGATATAGTAATAAAACGCAAGCCTTGCCCAATTGGATACAGAGAACAGTCACTGTACATGCAAAATTTAGCACCGCCATTCAAGCACTCGCAAAATTTTTCGCTGTAAAAAGACAAATAAAGGACATTAAACAAAAATAAAAGTGCTTCAATGAATGGAATAACAATGCGTATTTTTTATTTTTTATTTATTTATTTAAGTAAGCTTTAAGTGCGTATGTAAATACTGTGTATTTATTCATGTAAAACATTTTTAAGATTGTTAATTACAGCTTAATCTTCTCACTTATTTTACAAAAAAAAAAAGACACCTCTTCACTTACGTATCATTTGTTAAATAACGTTTTATGTCTATTATTACAGTATTAAATTATTTTGTAATTTAAAACAATTTATGTAATTTTTTTCCTAGAGATCAAAATTCAATATCTCGAATTATTCTCATGTCCATCAAAATACAACTTGATAAATAATATTAGTTTATCTTTTTTCAATAGTTTATTTCTTAAAGAAAAAAGGGAGCTTCAGCAATGAAATAGAATTATTGTAACATTTATTGAATATTCCTTTAAAAATATTGCGAATCGATAAATAGTCCGTAATTTCAAATGAAAACAAGTTATTCGCAATATTTGTAGGCGAGTGTATCGTTTGATAATTACCAAATGAAGTTATAACTTAAGAATTGAAATTTATTTGTTTTGATTGCCGAACTCATTCTTACAAATACTTTATTGCATACCATGTAAGAACTAGTTAAATTTTGTTGTTATTTTTTGTTAATAATTGTCACTTTAACCACGTGATTTTTCGATATTATTAACAATAATTTTTTAACATTGACTAATTTGTCAATTTAAAATATTAGTTTATGAATTATGGATTAAAATTTTCTTAAAGTTGAATTCCTAAAAAAGTTATTTCATTAATTTTTAATTAATTAATATAACATTTGATATAAAAATTATTATTTATTAGGCATTAAATATTATATTTTTATAATTTCGATACTATGATTTTATTCAATAGATTAAAAAAAATTGTATTTTTTATTAATATCCTTAACTTAATAAATGTTATTAGTAGTTAAGAGTATAAAATTAATATTTTATTAAATTCCGTTATTTCAGTTTTCATAGTTTAAATTAATGTCATATCGTTAATATTATTTATAATAAACAATTACTATTTTTTATAATATTATCATTTATATATTTTATAAAGCGATTAAAATAAATATTTTTCTTTAATTTGTTATCTTATTTTTTTAAATCATAAATTTTTTTTATTTAGTATTTGCATTAGTAATTATATATATTTGAATTTAAATTATATTATAAAAAATAAAAGAAAAGCTGATAAAGTCTAATAAATGTCGATAAGTTCTTAAGAATAACTGAATGAACGTTTATTTAGAATATTTAAATGTTAATGTATAAAAATCAAAAACGAAAAGCGACATTCACAAATTGTATTATTTTATTTATCGGTAATAAAAGATTTTTAGAACAAGCAAATATTTTAAAAAAATTTTTATTAATATGTAACATATAATCTTACATTATTAATTTTAAATTATCTAAAACTGTTATTAGATTGCGTAGGTATGTATGCGCGCGATGTGTGTACGCGCATAAATTGATTTTATTAAAACAATATTATTTTAAAAATGAATTCATATATTGATGCCATTTCAGATAGCTTTGTTTTATATTTTCATACAAAAATAAGTAATGAATATATTGCTTAAAGCATTATATTTGTAAAAAAAAAACATTTATGATTAAAATATATATTATTTAAAGGTTATATAATAAATTTTATTGTTACAATGAATTATTATCATAAAAATTTCATGCTATAATGTCATTCAAAATATGATTAAAACATTATTAATTTATAACTATCATTATAATCTAAATGATCGTTTATATTTTCAATGTAATTTAATAAATTTAACATTGTAGTTTACAAGTTCAATGCCCTAATAATATTTGTAATAACTTTAAATTTTAAAGTACTGAAATCATTTTTCATATTCTATACATTAAATAATATAGTATTTTTTCGTAACACTAAAATACATTTGCACTACGTCTCAAGAAGTGTTTAGGTATAGTTTAAAGCAAAAAATTAAGTACAAAAAAATATATATTTGATATTTTTGAAATAATTTAAGAATTAAAATAATTATTATTTAAATTATATTAATATATTTAATTAAGTGTGATTTATTGATATTGGGATAATTTTAATGAAAATTACACAAAAAATGACTAAAAAAATATTTAATGATGTCTTGTAAAAGATAAGGAATAAATAAACTATAATAAGGTAAAGATAATAAATAGAATTTTATTTCGATTATCTTATAAATTAAATAAAAGTCAAAATCTAAACATTGTAGTAAATTACCTTGGTGTTATGTAAAGTTGTAAGTGAATACAAAGCAAAATATAGCTTTTCTAAATAATTTCATTTATATTGATATTTTTCCTTATACATAATAAAGTGAACTTATATTGTAAATAAGGGATTAAATTTTGAATAGGTAACGATATTTGTCCCAGGCGTTCAAAATGTTTATAAAATAAACATTTTGTATTTTATGCAAGTTATAAAATTGATAATGAATTAATATATTTATTTAATGGATGTATACATTTTTTTGGTCATAAAGTTAGATAATACAAAAAAGTAATAACTAAAATAAATATTTTGCCTTGCTACTTCTTTAAATGCCTTGTATTTTTACTACAGTTTATGCGATCATCAATTACTTATATTCTGCAGATCTGCGAGAACAATATCACTACGTATGTGTAGCTTTAAAGAGGAAAAAGTGTTTTCTTTTTTTAACTATACATGAATTAACACGATAAAAAGACAATGTTTTATGAAATTTTGGTGGTTATTTTTTTTATTCAATCTGTTCATCTCTGGTATGTATATGTTTTCTATTCTAACTACATTATTATCTAACACGATAATATTTAATATTTAAAACCTAAGGTTCATAAACTTCATTAAAATATTCTTAAATCTATGCTTTAGCTTTATAATGAATATTATACATAAATATGGTCAACATTATATTTGATATGCCTTTTTAATAGCATAAATATTAACATTATATGAAAAATACATTTTGATCGAATTTTTAATGATTTTTATAACTTATAACTTTATATATTTTATAAATAAATAAAATAAAATAATTAAAGTAAATGTTAAATAACGAATTAATGAACTTGAGATAATATAAATGATTATTACGATATAGTATTAAATATTAGAAAGAAAAATATTATCAGCGAAGTATGCATGCGCGTATGTATAATACATTATATCTTAAGATAATGAAAAAAATTAAATACTCTAAAAATCGATAATTTTTATATGAATTTGTTAAAATATTACATAATTTAAAATCTGAAATGTAAATGGCTATAATTCGAATAAATTGTACATCATAAAGTATTATACAATTTAAATCTTTTAATGTTCATAATATACATATTATGTATATACATGTATAATATTAATCTTTATAATATGGGAATATATTAATTGCCATATTAATACAACTACTGATTAAAAATGTTAAATACTTATTCATAGGGTTTTTTCAAGATTTTCCTAATAAATATTTGTATAATTTCAACACGTTATATATTTTTAATGTAATGAAGGATACATACGTCAAGATCTATTTAGTTTGTCGCTCATGAGTCTATACAAAGTAACAGACGATAAAAGCTTTATAAATCTAAATGCTCTGTATCACTAATAAGGTAGATTGATTGTAATTGATTTAGGATTCCCTGTGTTACTAGTATCTTGTCTAAATAGAAATTCTCAGAATTTAATTTTTTATCGTCGCTTTAAAGAATTAAATATCTGATATGTACTTTATCCTAGATATTTTAGAATTGTTAATAATTCTTATCTCCATATCGGAAAGCTAACAATATTCGAATCATGAATCTTAGCCAACTCCAGTCAATCCATATCGCTGTGCTATTTTAATTTATTTATATGTATTAGGCTTCATTGTATTAATTTCACAACTCAAATTAAATTCTAACGCGAGCTTATTAGAATATTATACTATTGATTGACATCTATTTCTATTATTTTTTTTTTCCTCTGCCGACCGTCAAGTCTGTATTAAATTTACATCAACAATATTTTATACAAGTACTTCAACTGATATTTCTTCAGATTATTAAGCAGCTTTTAACGTAATGTAAAGAATATTTTATACTAATAATTATAATAATTATTAAATCTTTATAATGAGTAGCATATAAATTTATTATTTTAAAAACATGACAGTTAATAGAAACGTATCAATGTTACTTTTTGTATTGATTTTAAGTTTCTTTATGTATGAATTTATTCTTTTTTAGGTTTACTATGCTTTTAGGTGCACATTTTTTAGACAAGGCTCTTTCGAATTTGGTTACTACATTGGTCGGTTAAAGTCATAATATTACATTAGTTATTATGTTTTAGAACGCAACAGAATTCGATTAATAAATATAATTACATATTCTTTGTAAATAATTCGAATTAACTAATTTTAATTGATTTATAAACAGATTACTGTAAATTAATGTTAAAATTAAATAATACTACCTAAAAGATATTATTTTTAATAATTAATTTTAATAAAATTAGATTTCTTGTATTATTTAAATTTTTTTAATCACCGCCCAAGACCAAAAAATTTTGAAAACCCTGTAAGCTAAAATAGATTATATGTAGACATATGTATATGAAAAAATACTAAACAACTATAATTTAATAGAATTAAATCTAATAATTATTATAAAATACAAAGCATATATTTCATTAAATTTTTTGCGAGGACATTGATTGCCAAAAATTAATAATTTATGAACAAATGCTTATAAATAAAAAAAGGTATTAATTTATAATTATTTAAAAACTGATCATAATTTAAAGATATGAAGATAAGATAGACTTAAATATTCCTTGGAATAATAATAAAAACGATCTAGACAGATCTTATCTGAATCCAATTTTAGAACACGAAGGAAATTAACAAAAACAAAAGAAAGAAACACTTAAATCTCGACCATTTTTATAAAATGAGTATGTAACAACAACATATGAAAATAATCTGTACGTTTATGTCAGTTGAACTTACTTAGCTTGTATACTGATTTGTTTTTACCTGTTCTGCACCGTACTATTACTTTTGTATTTTCTTAATTTTCTAGAATTTGAAATTGTCACACCTGGCTATTATGTATAATAATTATTAGTAATACCTCAGCAGCTATGTTACTTTTTAAAAACTATTTTTAGCTCGTGTGTTCAATCTTGTAGCTTGAAATAATAAATTTATTTCTTTTAAAAAGTAATAAATACGCTACGTATATTATTACGTCAATACATTATTACGTTCTACTTAATTTTAAAAAGGTATCAATATTAATACGGAATATTCCTATAATTCTAGAGATGTAATCTTTAATTTTGTCTTTCAGTGTAAGCAAATTTTAAGAGTTTTTAAACATAAACAGCATACAATTTTTAATTTAAGATGTTTTATTTGAGTTAAATTAAATATTTTTATACAATAAAATACAAAAATCGTTTAAAAATATTATCTTTTTAATATATTCATGCGGCGTGCTCTTTCATCTTTATATCTTTATATTGCCTATATTGAATTAGCATGTATTTGTATTTACATTTGTAGAATTAATTTTAAAAATTAAAATTCAAACCTTTTATTTTTTAAACTGATAATAATATTACCATTTTATTTCTCACTTTACTTATTGCAGCACAGAACAATGTAGTGGAAACAATAATAATCAAATGATGCTTATAATAGATACGGATGCAGGTGGTGATGATGCTGTTGCTATATTATTACTATTGGCCAATAAAAATATAGACGTTATGGCTATAACGTGTACTTACGGAAATACAGATGAACCGAATGTCGAACACAATGTTTTAAAGATTCTAACCATTGCTAATCGCACTAATGTAAGTTCAATTAAGATCGTACTCTACATAAATTATTTATAATAATAAATCTATTTTAAAAAAAGTCAAGTATCTATTTGAATATTATTACTCCGTCGGAAATATAAATTTTTAAAATAATTTAAACAGATTCCTTAAGTTGAAATATTTTTTAATCACATAAACTTTTACGTATTTGTCAATTATTTCCTTTTAGCCGTAAGAAAGTATATGTTTTAATGTAAATATACAATTGAAAACGGTTAAAAAGTACTTTCATTCATATTCCATTATTTTTCTGTCGCATTGCTTCGACAATTTATTTTATTATCGTATATATATTTATACATGTATATATTCCGTTTGTATATATAGAACAAAATCAAATAGTAATTCTTATGAATTTAAAAAGCTTTACGAAAATAGATAAATTATGTATGTACTTTTACTTACATAGGAATTATCTATTTGTTCTGAAAGTTTATTAGTTATGTTAAATTAATTTCAGATTCCCGTGTACGGTGGTGTACCTAAGCCCTTAATTAAAAATTATACAGCCGGCGATATGTTCGGTTCTGATGGTTTCGGTGACTTTCAATTCGATCAAAAATTGAATATTACTGTTGATGAATCTAAAAATGCTGTGACTGCAATTCTCGATCTATCAAAAACTTATAAAAGTATGCGCATTTTTTATTTTTATTTTTATTTATATTTTTATTCATATTTGTATATACTTTTAATGTGATTTATATTTAAATTACTAGAGAAATAGTTTTAAAACTTTTTAAATACTGATAATATTACTGCTATAAAAAATTATATCAATTAAATCGACGGTAAATAGCTACACGTAAGATAGTGTTATTTATCTTCTTCCATAAGTGATATTATATTACTATATAAGTAGTAATAGTAAAAAAGTAAATCTTATTAATATATTATATTAAATATAAACGTTAATATTATTTCCATAGTTAGTTATATAAATATTATAAGCAATTGATTCGTTTAATAGTAAAAATAAATATTCATCTAAAAATGAAGTAAATATAATTTTTTTTAATAACATTATAGTATGCGAAAGTGAATGCAACAAACGATTATCTTAATTCAGAGAAAATACTCCTAGAATTAATGATCTTTGATAAGTGATCTTACTTAAATATTGAGGCACATAAATAATAAAAAAAAACTTTGAAAGGACATAATATTATGATTTAAAAATAAAATTACAATTAAATCTTGAATTAAGTTTTTCAAATGTGATTATTCGTCTTTGAATCTATTTTACTCGATTATTAATAAAATTAATATAACTCCTAATATCGATTGAAATTAATTCTACGTAAAAGTAAAAATATTTTAATAAAAATTAATTAAATCTCCGATTTATGCAATTGTTAATAATAAAATTTGTATGTAATATATAATTAATAATCAATAATACATTAACTATATTATTTTGTAGATAAAATAAACATCTTAACTCTTGGATCTTTAACTAATATAGCAATAGCAGCATCGTTAGATCCAGTTTTTACACGACGGATCAACAAATTTTACGTAATGGGTTCACAAGTTGATGAGAGCAATGACAGCTCAAACGTTGAATTTAATTTCGGGCTGGATCCCGAAAGTACGAAAATTTTTCTCGGCTCATTGACGCATGAAAGAATTTTTATATTCCCTTGGGACGTTGCTTTAAAAGAGCCCATCGATAAGGTATTTATACTTCATCGTATCAATATATTATTGGGTTAAAATTTCTTTTTCAAATTTCCAGAAATGGCGAACAGATGTCTTGGGAAATGTAAAAACGGGTGTTATAAAGTATATAAATAAAATTGAAGGCGTTATTTTAGAAAAATCTCCTGCGTGGTATGTCGCTGATGCAGTAACAGCAGCAATACTTCTTTGGCCAGAAATTGCAATGAATATTACAGATATGAAAATGACATCGATGGCTTGTGGGGACGCTAATGGTTCTGTACATGTTGACCTTAATGTACCTAATGAGCAGAAAAACGTTCAAGTTGTACGAAGCATCAACGTACAAACTTTCAAAGACAAATTATTAAAATGTTTGTGTTAATCATTACAATTTCAATTATACGTATTTTTTAATTTACATATTAATCATGCATTACTGTACGTTGACATGTACTTTTAATAGCTAATATATCTCCATTAAATAAAATATTAACCAGCATTCTCATCACCAATCCATCCAATTTATGTTCAAATAATTGATTTGCTACAATATGCATTTTATCTGGAACATATTCATTAAAGTAGTTATTAGACGTTAAATTTTATATTAATTTAAAATTAATTCTTCTAGATAATTATATCATTAATGTATAATGTCTTCGTAAATTGATTAAATTTATCAGAATAAAAAGTTTTCTTACGTAAAAATAATACAAATAGTATTGGTAATATATATTAAAATTTTAACATTTTATCTGGAATAGAGAAATATGAAAATTTATTTAAAATGTTTATTCTACAATTTAATATTAATACTAATATTATTTTTATTAGGTTATGATTTATGATTAATTAATTTATTGTGATTTTATTGAACATACTTTCGTTATAAATTAAAAATGCTTGATGTAATAAAGTAAAAGAAGTTTTGAATAAAAAAAAATATATATATATTTATAAATAAAAATAACTGAATAAAATATATATTACTATTTTATGTATCAAATTCTTTCTTCGTATTTGTACCAATCAATTTCTTTGCATATTATATCAAGATTTTTTTTTTTTTTTTTTATTTTTATTTTTTTATTATTCTTAATAGCGAAGCTTTAACGGACCTATTTATACAGATCAATGCAAAATTATCAACATTTAAATGACTTGTGTTATTATTGTCGTCAATTATTATTAACATTATTGTCATGTGTGCTTAGATTTTTAAACAATCATTCATATAAATTCAATATATTTTTATTTTAAAATAGTTTAAGTTTGTTATTTGTTATTATCTACGAATCTATTTAATTAAAGTTATTTAAAATTGCTTTTCATAACAAATAATGTTTTCATTATATATTCGTATTTTCTGCCGTTTTGACATAAATATCAAATTTAATACTTCAAGGGTACAAAAGATTAAATATATAAAGTCAGCATATCCTTTATCAATTTATTATATTATATATATATATATTATACTCTTCTTCAGAAAAATAGCTTATGAGGATATTTTTTAGTTAGCTTATTTTCAAGTTATTAAATCTATTCTCTTATTTTTATTTTCAGTAAAAATTTTTTAACAATATGAGAATTGCAATATAAAATATTTTTAAACGATTTTAAATAACAAGAAGATTTATAAAACTCACATTCTGTGTAATAATAATTTTTAAATTTGCAACGATGAACTGCTTTCGTCGTAATACAATTTCTATAAATAGTACTTCTACATTTGAGTATACAATATACATTTAAGATTACGCGTGAAAATAAAATAAAATATTAACGCTTGGTATTATTCAAGTAGCATATCGAACAATTGTATTTTTAATAAATATAAAATTTATATGTCAATTAATTGAAATACATTGACATGTTTAAAAATGAAAAGGATATATATTATGTTTAGAAGAGATGGGACATTTAATTTTAAGAAAAAGCTATAAAACCTCGGCATTAAATGTACGTTGTATTACATCCATATTATTTATTATTTACATTAAAGGAATCTAACATTGAAGGGACGCTATTTATAGGAAAAGTATTTGATATTAAAATTGAAATATTATTTATCTATGAATATCTGATATACAAGCAAATGAAATTACTTTGAATCATAAATAATCATTTTAACTTAGCATAAATTTTAAAACTTATAGAATACGTGGGGGGTTTTCTAAGTACAAATACAGCAGAATGTTTAAGCTAAATAAGTTTTTACCGGCTCTCGATAAAAATTAATTCCCGAGTATCCCGAGCTCAAATGCCAATTTCATGATTGCATTAATAACAATAACAATAACGATAACAATAACAATAACAATAACAATAACGATAACAATAACAATGCAACAAGTAAATACGAGCAATGTGAATGTGAATATTTATTTTGAGGAATTGAATAGAATGAGAAGGAATTGGGATCGTTGAATGATTTAAAGATGCATAAAGAAGCGCGAGCATATATTAGCGCCATCTCAAGTATCGTTACTACCAACTTTTCAATCTGTGCATTCGCATATGAAGAAGGAACGTGCACGCACACCGCTGGCCGCGTCAAGTATTTACATAAAGTACTTATATTTGCATGCGCATACATATATGCGAATGTGCATAAATGAATTCGCGTATTCCCCGTGCACGTATGCGCTCGCGTTGTATAGATGTATTGAGCAGCAGCAGCAGCAGCATCAGCATCAGCAGTAGCAACAGCAGTAACAGCAGCAGTGGTAGTAGTAGTAGTAGCAGTAGTAGTAGTAGTAGCAGTATTAGTAGTAGCAGTAGCAGTAGCAGTAGCGGTAGCGGTAGCAGTATTAGTATTAGTAGACAGGTAAAAAAGGAAAGGTATAATTTTGATTGAGTCAGATCGGAACTATAGAATAATCAAAGGTAAATAGTTATCTTACGTATGCGTATACAGGAACTAGAAGATAGAGGAACTGTAATCTGGAAAGAAATTAGGCTTGTCAGTTTTTGGAGTGTGGAGGTTGAGGGCGGTGGAGTAGGAGGAGGAGGAGGAGGAGTAGGAGGAGGAGGAGGAGGAGGAGGAGGAGGAGGAGGAGGAGGAGGAGGAGGAGGAAGACGTGGCGGAGGGGAAGAAAAGGAGAAAGAGGAGGAGGAAAAGGCGAAAGAGGAAGAGGAAGAGGAAGAGGAAGGAGGAGGAGGAGGAGGAGGAGGAGGAGGGAAGGCAAGGAGTAGAATAAGATGAATTCGTAAATGGTCTTGATAAAGCGCAAATCGGTCAACACTGTAGAATGAACCACAGACACATGTTATATCTATAAGCGTATATAGGTACTAGGTATTTTCGTAGTGAAAGAATACAGCAGCGCGGCGAGAGAAGGTAGAGTGGTATCCAGAAGAGAATATAGTGTGAGGGAAGTCCGAGGGAAGGAGCCATACTACCAAAGAACTATTCTTCACGAGAGTGTAGAAAGAGTGAAAAAAGAGAGGAAGAGCAAGAGCCGCCAGCCTTCGGCGAATGGGAGTCGTCTGTTCGAACACTAAACTTAATAACTGCATGGACATTTAAAGATCAGTATCAATCATAGACGAGCATAGTAAAGAAAGCTGCGTGCCGACACCGCACTCTCCTCTACCTTTTCGTCTCTACCGCCCCCGAGCCCCCGCACCACCGACCACCACAGTGTGTGCATGTGCGCGATCATTATCCCTGTGTGTCTACTACCAAGTTTCATCAGTCCTTGGGCTCTATCTCGTATATGCCAATTACGTTATATCGTTCTCTCTCTAACTCTCTCTCCCTCTCTCTCTCTCTCTCCCTCTCCCTCTCCCTCTCCCCCTCTCTCTCCCTTTATTTCGCGTAAGCGTATATATATATATATATTGGGGCTCTGACAATAAGTATCTGTATGCGTGCGCTAATGTGTTGGCATTGCCCTACGAGTTAATAAAAAAAAGGACTACGAGCTGCGGAGAGGATCGGCGCTTGGTTTACGCGAGGGAAGTAAAAGGGTATCGGAAAAGAGAAGGAAAAGGCGCAGCCGAATAAGGACTCGACTCGTTTGTATCTCCAGGTTCGTGAGAGTCGTGGAGAGCGCGCGCGCGCGCGCTTCCCGCCCTCCCGGCCGCGCAGTCCTCTATACTCGCGCTTACCCTCTTGCTCTCTCTCTCTCTCTCTCTCTCTCTCTCTCTGTCTTTCACTCGCTCACTCACTCACTCACTCACTCCCTCTCACTCGCTGGCTCGCTATCTCCGCGAGTGCGTGCATCTGTGTGTACCCCCCCCCTCCCTCTGCCCCGAGCGTGTGTCGTCCGTACGTATGTGGATTGCGGAGAGGTTATGTCAGCTGGAACACTTGGACAACCAGTTCGTTGCCGACAGCATTTTTCTCACACATAATTCCTGCTAACTCCGAATCTAATACTCTCCCTCGCTCATCCGTATGCCGGATGTTGCTTCCCTAACGTTACCTCGTACTCACACGCTTTATATTATTGCGTTGGTGTAAGCGCGCCCTTGTGTGCGTGTATGCATCAGTACTTTTCTTTCGTCGTAAATACTAAACCATTTCGGATTTTTGAACGAAAAATCGATCACCCGCTGAGGACTTTGTATGCTTTTCCATGCTACGGAATGCAGCGGATGAAGGGGCAATCAAACAGTCAAGGTGAGCTACATTCATTAACTGTCGTTTTTTTCTTCATTTTTTTTCTCTCTTTTTCGTATTTAAATGACATTGGTACCTTGATCTTGTGCAAGAAAAATTCCATCAACTAACTTATTATTAAATATTTTCGATTAATTACATTGTTAACATGAACTTTTTTTTATTTATCATTAAATATTCTTTTGCAACTGGATTAAGGGCAAGAATTTTTGTATTCTTTAAATGTTTTACAAAATCTTTTACAAAAGTTAAAGAACATTTTCACTATTCTTGAATTTGACATAAAAATTTTAACATTTAGTATTTAAAATTCATAGATTATTATCAAACAAATCCTCGTTAACTTTTATTAAACCACCTTTCTTCTATATTCAATACATATGTATTCAATAACTTAATGTACATAGAAAAGTTCGCATTGTTTTCGCAATGTTTAAATCATTGATTCAATTAAAGTAAAAAACAGATAAGAAAACTAATAATTTTTATATTATTATATATACTAAGTTTAAAATTTAAATAATATAATTGATAACTAATATGTTTACAATAGTAATATATAAACATCATATTGTACAGTAAAAATTTGCAAAAAATTGTTTTATCAAATGTGTTAGCATTTTCAAGTTATGAATATAATTCAACTTATGAATATAATCTTAATATGAACATTATTATACAATTTATATTTATAATAAATCTAAATATTAAATTATAAAAATTTTATGTAATGACTTTTTTTATAGAAATATTTTAAAAATTAATAAACAAAGTAAGGAATAATTTGTATACAGAAATAAATTATAATTATTAGTAATAAAATCATTTTTATGTATATTTTAGATTTAGATTTTTAACAGAAGTATTACGGCATCTGAAAAATGTCAAATTTATTCATTTATTCATTTATTTAATTCTACTCAAAATTAAAATGGAAATAATTTTAATTTATATTAACAAAATATTTATTTATTTATGTGAAGATTTTTGTTATACTTAAAATTGAATTTAGTAAGTGTATGTCATAATATGTAATATCCAACTTATTTTTAATACATGTAGTGAGCAATGGTCCAAAGGAACATCCACAACAGCCTGGAGAACATTCGACTGGAGAGGACATTGGCTTTGAATCGTGGCGTGGTGGGAATAGCACCCAACATCACTCTAGTTATCCAATTGGTAGTGGTGGTAATGACCACTATAGTCCATATTATGCTGGTACATCTTTCCAATATCAAACCTTTGGAGCTGGTGATGGTACCTGGTCAAATGGTACTGATCCAGTAACCTTTTTACCTGGTTATGGTGGACAAATAAGCCATGATGCTTATGGTATGGAAGGTGTCTTCTCTACCAATGCAGGAGGTAGCTTTGGTAACTTTGGACAGCCTGCTTTCCCTAATTATTTTCATGGCAATGGTGACTTTAGTGCTTGGGGCACACCTAGAAAGGCACGCTATGAAGACTATTATCAACAGCGCACAGCAGATAACTATGTAGGTTCTAGTGTTGGGGATGGAAAATCAATAGAACAAGGAGTTCAGGGATTATCAATTGGTAGTAAGGTAAATAATATACATGCAAAAAAATGATATTTAAGCATATAAAATCATGTAAATAATTTACATAGAAATAATAAATTTACTAAAGAAAAAAATTATTTGTTTCAATAAAATTAATATACATATAAATATGTATCAAAGTATGTACATATTTATATATATGTATATGATTTTATTAGTTATTTTACAATATTTAAAAATAAAATAGATATAATTAAATTTTTAACAAATTTTTAAATTAATTCTGAATTTCTTTATAAATATAAAAGACTTCTTAAAAGTTAAGTTCAATTGATGTTGAAGGTTCAAAGACAAGATCAACAACAATCTTCACAGCCGCAGCAAATCTCACCAGTCTCCAATGTTCCACCAAAGTTGGAGTCCAAAGAGCCGCGTAAAATTACGTGGGCAAGTGTAGCAAGTCAACCTGCAAAACCAGTACCCCCTATTTCTTCGATTCAGGGTACAAAAAAGAAAACTGGTATTGCTCCACCTCCCATTATCCCTGGTAAGCACAACATGGATATTGGTACTTGGGGTGAGGGCAAAGTTTCTGTGCCACCTCCTAAAGCTCCACCACCACCCTCATCACCAACATCTCAACCATCTCTATCCACATCACAAACAATTCCTGCGGGAGCTGTTGCTATGCAAAGACAACATCAACAGCAGCAGCAGCAGCAGCAGCAACAACAACAACAACAACAGCATCAGCAACAGCAGCAACAACAACAGCATCAACAACAACAACAACAGCAACAGCAGCAGCAGCAACAACAACAACGAGGATTGGTATCAGGACCAACGGTGTCAACTTGTTGGAGTAGACAACCACAGAGTCCAACTTTGCCAACTGCGCAATTACAGGCCATGCATCACCAATCAGTGCATCAGCAGTTTCCACCTTCTCACCAACCCAATCAGAATGTAATGTCTTAACGAATTATTATATAATTAATATTGTAACGAATATTCTAATTTATTAGTCTCATTGTATATTATAAAATTTACATTAACTAGGTTAAATTAATTTACATTATAATTGATTTTCAGAGCCAACATCATTTACAAAATCAACAGCAACATGTAGTACAGAACCAACATGTTCCTCCAGCATCGCATCAACAGCATCAACAGCATCAACAGCAACAGCAGCATCAACAGCAACAGCAGCATCAACAGCAACAGCAGCAACAGCAGCAACAGCAGCAACAGCAGCAGCTCAACCCTCAAAATCTGTCACACCCTGTACTGGATGAACTAAAAGTGAAAAATAACTATAATCCGATAGATTTTGACCAAACAGCTCAAGGTGCTAGATTTTTCGTAATCAAGTCCTATTCGGAGGACGATATCCATCGGTCGATAAAATACGAAATCTGGTGTAGCACAGAATTGGGAAACAAGCGACTGGATCAGGCTTATCGCGAAGCATCCCGTGAAACCGCGCCCCTTTACCTATTTTTCTCTGTAAATGGCTCTGGCCATTTTTGCGGTATGGCACAAATGGTATCGTCGGTAGATTATAAGAGCAACAGTTCCGTATGGTCACAGGACAAATGGAAAGGTCAGTTCAGAGTGCGCTGGATCTATGTGAAGGATGTACCGAACGGCGAATTACGGCATATTAAATTGGAGAATAATGAAAATAAATCGGTAACAAATTCGCGTGACGCTCAAGAAGTACCTCACGCTAAAGGTGTACAGGTCTTGCGAATTTTACACAGCTATCGGCACTCGACAAGTATTTTTGACGATTTCGGGCATTACGAAAGACGTCAAGCTGAAGAAAATCAACGAAAAGTCCCTAATCCGAGTCCGATACAGCATCACTCACTGCCTAATCACAGGACCAGCGGTGGCGGAGGAGGAGGAAGGGGACTCCATCCAAACGATATGACTCCAAGGGACCATCATCATGGGCCACCGTCCCATCATCATTCGCATCATCAACGCAGAGTGAGTCTCACTCAAGTTTCTAATTGTATATAAATTAATTCTGCAAAGCATAGATTGAAAGTTTTTTTAAACTTTTCACTTAAGTAAGTTGAAAGAGCAATTACGTGCATTGAATTAAATAATAGTAATTTATTAAGCGAATTCTTTGAAACAATGTTGATTTATGGCTATTTTAACACAACAATCGTTATAAAATTTGTAAAAACTTTTAGTTGCTCATTCGCATTATTAAGAAATGAAGTATCTTTTGATTTTTACAATAAAATATTAAAACGAATAAATAAACTAAATTTAAGTATTCAAAAATTCGAATAATCTTGGACTTAACAAAAAATATATTGCCTTTAAAGATTATATAAAGATTTATTTAATTTCTTTTCTTTTATTTGTAAAGGACCGAGACCATCGTGGAAGAGGTAGAGGAGCTTTGCGTCAGTAGCAGCGACTGATCAAGAATAGTAAAACTACTACTTACGCTATTTTTCGACTAAGAGAAATGAATCATACTGCTACTTCATTTCCACCAAGTACGGAACTACTTCATCTTACCACCGCAATCAGAAAAAGATCAATTCTGTGTACGTCGATAATTTCATCAATGACGATAATAATAATTAGCGCCACTCTGAGCCTTGCAAGTTATCCTGTATTTCATTTAAAAATAATCGCTATATCGATCAGAAGCAGCAACATGAGCCAAATAATACCATTGAAAAATGAAAGGAATTTAATAGTGCGGTGGTGTTGTCGATGTGTGCTTTGACTTTATTGCTAAATGGTGTTTATTATAATGATGCAAAAAATGATTTGAACTAATTATAAATAAAAGAACAAAAAATAAAATAAATACAAAAATAAATACATTAAGTATGAATGAATAAACAGAGTAGAAAAAAAAAAAAAAAAAAAAAGCGTTGCAAATTAGAAGCAGGACACCGTCTAATTGATGGACATAAAATACATTTAGGAGAGAATTTCGAATGAGCGACCTATGGCACGATGTGGACACTAACTCTTGTGTAATGCTTATTGAACATACGTTTGTTGAAAATGTTTGAAAAAATTCTATACGTAAACGTAAAAAGCGACTAGTAAAGTGTGTCTTTGACTTTAATAGTAATGTACTTTAAAACTTCTATGGACACAAGATTTGAAATAAAGAAAATCAATATTTACAAACGCGTGCACACGCATACAGACACACGCTTATGTAATGATGCAAGAGAACAAATAAAATACAAGTATAGGTATAATGAATATACCTAAAAAAATAATTACTAAACTGCAGATAACGTTACAATTTAAGCATATATACTATTACAAAAAAGAAAGGATTAAAAAAAGACACTACGCAGCAAAGAAAATAATGAGAGTTGCATTGACTATTACGATGTGATTTATGATAATTATAATTTTAACTTTTTGTGAAAAAAAAATTTCACGACTTATGGTTTTTATTGTTAATGTCTGTTATTATTTTTTCTAAAACTATGTAGAAAGATCTTTAAAAAAAGTGTTGTAACTTCTTAAGCAAGTTTACTTTATTATAAAAGAAAATGACAGAAAAAAATTTTCAACAATGAGCAATATCTTTTTTATACAAAACTTATACGTCTATGTCTGTCTCCTTCTTCATGCTCTATATGGTTGGATCAATTTCTCATATTATAATTTTTATCGTTTTTCATTCCAACTAAAACCAATAAATAAATAATAACCTAATTTTTTTTTATTGACCAGTATGTTAGACTAGAATATATAATAATAATGTTTAGATAATTGAAAGTAAATAATATGATTGTTACTAAAAGTAATTCATTTTTCTCTACAGAAAACATGTCAAGTGCTTTTTTATTTTTCGCCCATACCATTTATTTCTTAAGAAATAACAGTTTTAAAATAAATAATGTTAATTTCATTCGATTAGTTATAGTGATGTTGGCATGCAAAAGCTTTATTGTTAATTATAAAAACTACGAGAAGGAAAATGAAAATGGAAATATGAGAATGTAAGAGGTAATCAATAATTAATGCCGAAGACAAAAATTTGCCAGTTTTGAAATGTGTGAAATAAAGGGAAAATTCTAACATTGACGGGTTATCTTACGCATTTAACGTGCATCAATTTTATAAAATCAATTTTAATTTTACTTATTTATTTTTATTTCTTAATTTCTTACCTGATCCATCTAGATTTTCTAATTACATAAAATGATTAATAATACATTATAGTCTATTTTAAATTTTAAATTTTAAATTATTTTTATATATAATATTTTTTAACGATAAAAACTTTAGTTTATTAATATAAAATAATTAATAAAAATTGTTAATTTTATTCTTCATCAAACAAAAGTGTAATTGTTTCATTGATTTAAATTGAATTTTAAATGAATAATTAAAAAATCTAGAGTAAAATTTGTCTTTATAAAACTATTGTTATTTTGTATTTATTCATTAACAAATTGTTTAGTTATATGTATTTAAAAACAAATAATTAAAATCATTAAGGATGGTAATAATATTCTTTATAATAATAAAATAAAATAGCTCATTCTTGTACGTACAACCAAACTTATAAAAATTAAATGCTTGTTTTATTTTAATATAAAACAATTATTTTTTTATACTTTAAATAGCAATAGCTAACAAAGTTATTATCATTTACAAATACATTAACTTTTTCTAATTTATTTCATATACCAACCATAGATAATAATAATAATAATGATATAATCTTTCATAATTATTAGTAAAATGTACTAAAAATTAATTTTATTAATTTAATGAAATACATTGTTAAAAAAAAAATTTTGCACATATAATTAAAATATTTAAAGTGTATATAATATAAGAAATATTATATCATAATAACAAATGTATAAAAAATATATATTTGAATGAAGAATTAGTTGAATAACAAATATACGCAAATGAGAAATAAACATAAAAAGTTTGTGGTTTAAAAAAATATTATTAACAGTATTCAAAAATATTAATTTTTGAAAGATTATCAGGCTAAAAATAAATAGTAAAAAGAACTTGTTAAGATAACTAAAAATAGTCTGATAGTTTATAATTGTGTCTTTAAAATGCTATTAATATATATAAAAAAAAAAAAAAAAAAAAAAGAAAGAAAAATACATTAATTAAATACATTTATTGATAACAATAAATATTTTAAATTGGTATCTTTAAATTATTTAAATTAAATAATTACTAGTTTAATTTAAAACGAATAGCGTTTTAATTACTTAAGAGTATTAAAAAAGTTAAAAATATAATTTAAAATAAATAAATTTATACTTTTGACTTTGTTGACTACTAAAGCAATACTTAAACTGATTTAATAACGAATGTATGAAAATTATATGAAATTCCGGTGTATATATATGTATTATTTATACAGAGGTGTGATTACAGTATAAATAGGATAAATACCAATCTACTTTTTGGTTATTTGAACTTCTTATCACTGTGTATTATTAATCTTAAAACGGAAAAGTTTAATAAAATCCTGGCTATAATGGCAATTTCAATATGTAATAAAAAGGATAAATACAAGTAAGATTTTGATTTCACGAAATATAAAATCTTACTTGTACAGCACTACCGGCATTGCCGGCAATACTTGACAGACAGTACAGCAAAAAAAAAATTGAGGAACAAGTTGAAAAAAAAAAAAAATACATCTTTATGAATTATTGATTTTTATGACAAAAGAATAAAATAGCTTATTGGAACTATTTGATTTATTTAGTGTTATTTATATTTATGCCAATGGATTTGAGAAATTCGTATTAGAAGAGAAATAAGTATTATAATTTCTTAAAAATCGTCAAAGAGTCAAAATAGTAAACAGTTCAAATAACTTATTGCAATTTATTATGTGACATTTGTATAAGGTTTATTTGTTGCCAATGGGAAGGGTTTATTGGGGTACAGTTTATCGTTAATGTTAATCGTAACGCTAGATGGGAAGTAAATATGAATTTTTAAACAGGTACAGGCAATGACACTTGGTTGGTAATGTAGATTGATTGACTGACTGATTGATTGATTGATTGAAGAAAGAAAGGAAAGAAAGAAAACAGGTCACTGGTGGTTATTGGTACATGAATCCTCCGGTCCCGGTACATTGGCTTCATTCGGTTCATTAGTCCCGGTCGTGACGACTTTATCGCACTCCTTGGGCTCGTCGACAATCAATCCCTGCTCTTTCATAAACTGGCGAATGTTGTCCTGAACTTTTTCATCGAATTTGTCGGTATTGTCGATCATGTAATTGTAGACGAAGAGCTCCGTGCCCGTGACGACGAACCAGTGCCCGAAAACATTCAATTTATTACCGACGAAGAAGTCGTTTGGTGTATAGCACTCTGGAATGCCTGGCTTCGAAACGGCTATCCAGTTGAGGAAGATGCCGGGCCTTCGCCCGGAGTTCTGACGGGCGAGCTCGATTATCCGGATCGTCCCGTCGGCCAAGCTGTACTCGAGAATGAATTTCCGGCCCTCGTCCTCTGGATGGACGATGTCCATGTCCATTGCGTAGCGCAGCTTCTTCGGGAAATGATACAGCTTGCGAATGATATTCTGATTCGATTTTTTGCACTTTCTCTCGTCGTATTGTTTTCCTTTGTGCGAATACTCGTTCGGCTGCTCGTTCGGCAAAGCTATCCGCGGCGGCTGCTCCATGTGTAACATCTCCGAGTAATATTTACGCGTAAAGGCATCGCAATCGTACAGAAAGAAACGCCGACCAAAGATGAAAATCGTCTCACCGATCTATTCGTTAAATATACATATTTAGGTATTCGTTAGCCAAAATAATATAACATTGGGCGATACTTTTTCTTTGCTTTTCTTTTCTTTTCTTTTCTTTTCTTTTTTTTTTTTTTTTTTTTTTCTTTCCTTTCCTAATCCACCTCCACAAAGCTTTCTAATCGCAGCGAGAAAAATTCTCACAGCTCATCACGTTACTATTGCTATTGCTATTTCTATTGTTGTTGTTATAAATACTTTTTCTTTTATTCTCCCTAATTACCGTACTATTGATAAACAATTACTATATTAATAAGCAATAGTAGCGTAATGGTAAATGTATTAAATGTATTGATATGATTACAAGGAATCGACTTGATTGCAAGGTCGGAGTCATTGTTGGAACGTACCTTGAGGTCACTTGGCGAGTAATATTCACTGACGTCCTCGTCAGTCTTCTCGGCGTAGATCCTGGGATACGTCGTGGGCAGGTCCTTCCAGTTTTTGGGTAATTTCGTTTTTTTCAATAGCTGGGAGCCGTGCATCTTCTTCGGCTCGTTGGGCCTCCTCAATACGGAGACCGCGATCGTATTGTCGGCCAAGTAATACCGTACCTTGTAAAGATCCTCGTTCCACAGCGCTTCGAATGACAGAACCATGCGATCGTATTCGAGGAATCGGTAGCGGTTATCCTCCGCGAGAGCGTTCGATTTGTCTTTCCCAGGACCGTAGCGATATTCCGGCGATTGTTTTATAAGGCGTTTCTGTATATAAGGATCTGGAGGAGTTTCTTCGGACTCGGGTACGTCAATACCCTGTTGATTGAGGAAATTTCGGCTGAACTGGTCACAATCAACAATGTGATAAACTATCCCATAAATTTCTTTAACATAAAATTCATAAGTTTCACAATTGATAGGATTTATTTTGCTTTCTTTTTTCTTGTTTTTTTTTCTTTTTTTCTTTTTTTTCTTTTTTTTCTTTTTTTTTTTCTCTTGACAAACGTTTTTTCAATCTATATTTTCATAAAAGATACTATATAGCTTTGCGTATCGGATATATTTCGATGTATTATTTTCTATTCTAATGACTACTATGTTATCAAACAATTTGAATTGAAAGAACTTTTTCAAGAACAACTCAAGAACTACTTCCTTTCCTTTTTTTACCTTTAAAAAAAAAAAAAATCTTTTTTTTTCATTTTCTTTTTCTTTTGCTTTTCTGTGTCGTAAATACGTACGTAAATCGTAAATAGTTTTATAAAAAATAAATAAATAAATAAATAAATAATATTTTCACGCGCGTGCTGCAGGTATATTTTTGTCGCCGATTTATAATTTGAATGAATATTTTTAAAAAATGTCCTTTCTTGCACATTGTCACATTTTTCATGTAATTTTACCTTAATATGTAATACACGATTACGTGACTTTTAATATAATTAATTTACTTTAAAATTAAAGGATTTGTATAATTTTAAGATATGCAATTGAAAGCAACAATGATCATCAGATAATACGAATCAGGCGTCGTGTTATATTTAGTACATGATTATTGTTGGGTACTGGCTACAAAGGCGTAGGCCTGTAAAGATTATGTATTACTAATATGACAAAAAAAAAAAAAAAAAAAAAATATCAAAGGCTTTATTCAAATACCGATATTAATGCCGACGTTCAAATCCTTCCAATGATAATACGTATGGGGCTGGTCAGGCTTCGATATCTTGCCGCGCCTGACTAACTTGCCCTGCTTATAGCCGACATTCGTCACTGGCGGCTCTACGACGGCCATCGTGTCATCTTCCAGATAAAAAAAAATATTAACTCTTCGGACGCGGTAATATTCGTCGCTGGAACCGAAAATGCCTTGTTTGAAAAATGCCCCGAACCTGAGACACTGGTTGGCGAAGATGACATGTTGCGGAAGAAAGATTTGGCGCTCTTCTTTGCTTGAGTCCTTATTGTGGCCGTAAGTCAGTAGCGGATCGAATCTTGGATTCAAGAAAACAAACGCTAATTCAATAAGTACTTTTATTATTCGTTCCCTCGGCATTCACTAATCGTTGAACTAATAAATACATTGTAATAACGAATGGCCGAGGAAGAAGTGCGAAAGAAGAACGCAACCACTCATCGCTAGGAATTCAAGAGATCTTAATTTATCGATTAAAAATTGGCCCCTACAACATTCGTATTTGCGGACATTCTAAAGCTATAAGATGGAATAATATGTAATAATATCGTACAATCGTATTTTTTTTCAGCGTCGTATTATCTCGTATGGTTTTTTGGAAGCCTTGAAAAATTGTTTTCTAAGTAAATTAAGTAAGTAAAGATTTTACATTACAAGATTTATTATAAGATGGGCTTATATAAGAAGCGGCTTATTAAACTTTTTAATTAATTAAAGCATTAATGATAATATTTCCTGACAAATACGTAAAAATTGAAATTACGCAAATAATAATGATGATGATAATAATAATAATAATAATAATAATAATAATATTAAATTGTTGCTACTTGATGCATGGAGTATTAGGTCGGTGAACAATTATAAATTAAATAAAGTAAATAAAGTAGATAAATAAATAAATAATAAAGTGTTTTTTCCTAATATTTTTCGCATATTTCCAAGCATGCTTACGTAAGCGAATCCGTAAGCAAATACCGATGAACAATTCAAAACCTTGAAACGTCAATTCAAATTTAAATTATGATTAAATAATAAATTTATAAATAATCCTATTCGAGGAAAAAACAAAATAAACTTATAAATAAAAGTTATAAATTAAAAAATACTTAATTATTAATATATTTTTGGAAAAAAGGTAATAGTGTCTGTTAGAATTTTAATACATGAAAAATTTAGATTATTTATTACAATAAAATACACATTTATTTCAATTAAATAAAATATATAAAATAAAAATATAATAAAATCTTTTCTAGTAATGGCATAATTAATTAGCTAATCTTTAGCACCAGATTTCCAAAATAAATTTCCCCATTGATTTGAACATTATGATTATGATACGTACTTACTTCTATTTTAAGTGAATAGAAATATTATTCAAATTATTAAAGTAATCTTTTAAATTACTTAGAATTAATAGTTAATTCGGATAATATATAATTATTATTTAAATATACGAATAATATTTTTATTAACAACACTTTTTTATTTTACTTACTCCATAAAGTTGGCACAGCTTAATTCTTCTAAATTAGTATGGTCACTTAGTACTCGAAATCCATTTAAGAATTTTAATTTCTGCCGCAGCTTATAATCTTTTGTCTAATAAAAGTGAATTATAATTATAGAATTATAATTATTTTCATGTACGTATTTTACATAGAAATAAATTTTTAATACCATTAGGAATATATATATGTAGAATATTTTTTAATTCTTGCTATACCGTAAATTTAATGAAATTAATTGCACTCATACCATTCAAAATTTTCGAACCATTAAAGCCCACATAAATATTTACTTTATTATAAAATATTTATGATCCATTATATCTTGAAATAAAATGAAAAGATATATCAATAAACTTACATTTATTTATATTTTCAATTTTTTTAAGTTCAAATTATAAATACTTAAACAATGCTTTTATATTAATTATATTTATTTTATATTAATTTTACATTTACCAACTGTATATGTATCAATAACGTATTATTTATATTTTTAAACGGCTTATGCTTAATACTTTCTAAAATTGCACGCATTAACAGTTCGATAATTAGTTAATAAGCATAATAGAAAAATTCATTTTTAAAAATTTCATAGTTCTTTTAACATAAATATTATGGATGAAACACTTAAAGCTATATATATATATATACATATACAGTTAAGGTTATTTCATTGAAGGCAGTTTCCGTTGTGAATATGTCAGATGTATTTGATATTTTATTGATTAAATAAAATATATAAAATTTTACGATACTCTAGTTTAAACTACGTTTAACTGAGGTTATATTTATACCTTGGAATCGCCATTTGAGAATATGTATCCCGGTAAGAGAGGCAAACTTTCCATTATATCGGCAATAAGACATGAATGAAGCTCAATTTAAAATAAAATCACAATTACAAAATATTCGGATAGAAGCACTTTATTGAAAAAATAAAATTCCATTATTTATCCATTGAGTTAAACAATACTTCGATCAATTCATTGCTATCTCTATAACAACCGTACTATATTGATTCCTGTAAGCTTCCAAAAAACTTACTTGCACTAGCATTGCCACAATCACGTTGTTATGACAATTAATTCCTCTTAACGACGCGCAACGCAATTCAATATCAGCAGCGACAATAATTGAAATAACATCACAATAAGTAGATGCTTCGATTATCGACAACAAATACTTTCTTTGCGAATTCATAATAATTATTATTACTCGTTAAATATAACAATTTAATGATTTATTCATATAATATTAATTATAATAATTTATTTGAAATATTAATACTTAATAATAAATTTCTTCTTTATTTCAATAATCCAGTTTGAATAAACGTTTCCATTGTAATAAAAAATTGATTTATAAATAATACTTTTAACAAATAAATTTCATTATTTGATTATTGTAAAATTATTGTAAAATTATTGCAACAATGGTCCATATTTATCGATTTCTATGTAAAATATATTTCCAGTTCATAAAACATAAATAAAATGGAATAATATATAAGTAAATTCCCATTTGATAAAAAACATCGATAGATTATTACTTTCACAGTTCGCTTATGACTTATTATACTAACGTCTAAAATGTCATAAAATCTTACAAGCAAATAATATATTCGTATACATAACTCAATGATTTATTATTTAGCTAATTTTATATTTAGTAATTAACTGTTATGCCACATAAGCGTTAAATATTATACAGAAAGTGTATAATTGAAGAATATTTAAATAATGTTTATAAAACAATGTATTTCAATGTAAACATATATAATTATAAAAATATTTTATGACTAGAGAATTTTCTTTTATAGATTATAAAAGATTTGTCGTTGATAAATAATTAACCTGTTTTTATTGGCAATATAAAAATTATTATGCTTAGCTTAATGAAGAAGAATAATTAAGAAGAATGAATTGTACCGATTAATGATTAATGTTGAAATTAAAACTAAACATTTTTTCTACTCGAAATATTATTTTGTGTACAATCGAAACTTATAATCGATCTACCATATGGACGCAAAATCTATTTCACATTAATCTTTCATTTTATATTAATATTGATGAAAAGTTTTTTCATTCTGTCGTAACAATTTTTCATTTCTAATAACAATTTTTAAATTAAATGTTTTGACAATAATTTGTATACTTCGATGCGCGCATGCACATTCTTGTGTATGCATTCGAGTGAAATGCATAAACGTAAGGATCAGCATAATCGCTTGATTTTATTATAATGAATATAGTCATTCATGAATACAATCAAGAGTGACTACTTTCTTATCTCAGTTATAGGATATTATTGAAGGTACATAAACTATAAGAAATACCGTTAACGTTATTAATAAATAGTTTACATAAATTTGCACACCAATACGTATGGCTGAGTATGCATATAAGATTATATCAATAACAAAATACGTCGATTCAAAGTTAAAAAAATATAAAATATATATAAATATAATATAATAATATGTAGAACAAAAATAAAATATTTAAAAAATTTTTATAATTGTTTTAAGAAATATTTTATAACACAAATTAATAATTACTTTTCAAATTCTTTAAATTAAATATTAAAATGCATACACGCGCGCGCGCACGTGCACATTATTTAAAAGATATTATCGCAGTGTTTAATATATCATTGCATTTGCTTGCGTATTGCACATTTTTGGACAAAATAGATAAAAAGATAAAATAAAAAGATTGTTAATATATTTCAGAATGATAATAACAGTAGTTTATGATTCAAATTTAACTACAACTATCTCAGGATTATATTATCATAAGTTTGTCTTATCTAATTTTGCAATGAATAAAGAAATCGAATAAACATGTAAACTTATAAGCTAATATGAATTTATATACTTTTGATTATCTTAAATTACGTAAATAGCCTGAATGTAATTTAAGAAGATCGTTTAACAAATATAATCTCAATACCGTTAACTATAATAGCGTTTTAAACGAACTAACATTATAAAAATATTCGTTTGAAAAAATAAAATGTATCGGTTAAATTATAAAATGTTAGATGTGAATGTAAAGCAATGCGGATCTGAGAAATCTTATTAAAGGAAACTTTTAATACAAAAGAAATTTGTCGAGCTTTAGATTAATCTCACGGTCACTTTCTCATAATTTCATTTTTAACATAATTCATTAGCGCGAGAGTACATGGAGTTAGTGCACGGAACAGTGTATAGTGTAAGTTCTTTATAAACGCCATACTGGCAACGCGTATTATGTATTATGTATGTCGGCGAATCGACTCGTTCAAACGTTCATGAGCTGCCGGAAGATAAACATACATCCGGCTGATAGTAGTCCAGCTACCGGAACGGTGATAAGCCACGCGAAGGCGATGTTTCGAAAGAGGGCCCAACTGACTCCGTCGCCACCTCTGGAGGCCCAGCCGACGCAGACGACCGAGCCTACCTTGCAATGGGTCGTGGACACCGGGAGGCCAGCTTTACTTGCTAGTAGGACTGTCACTGCCGCTCCGACCTGACATTATTAAAAAAAAAAAAAAAACACCTCTTGCTTTAGAAAGACAAATTATCATCCATCTACCTATCCATTTATTAAGGTTCGTTATTATTGCTATTATTGATTTAAAAAGTAGCGAGTTGTTTTCGCTCGTTATCAAGGGCATCGATTCCTTAACCGAGGAAGGAAGGCTCTTATCAAGCATATTTAACAAGTGCTTATTAATACATATTAATGCGTGTAATTCAGTGCTCTTACATTTTTATTACAAACAGTACAATGTTTTTTATTAACAGCTGATATTATGTATATTAGTTGATTTCTTTATTTTTGTTACCAATACTAGGCTATGAATTTCGTATAAGAATTGAGAGGCGGATTTTCAATGGATATAACTTAACTTAACTACTATAAGTGCACGCGGAACTTTTACAGCTGTATGCATTAAAAGTATTTCGAATAAATCGTTAGTCCAACGATTAATGGTTAAAAAAATTAAGTTTTCGAAATTGTTCGCGTTCTCTAGAGTAATAAAATTTTACGTTATTTGGGGGGACCAAAAATGGATGGTGTAACGCTTGTTGATTCAAATTGTCCTACCTCTATCGTAAAACCCGTTGTCGGTGTAATCTTGGCAAGGTCCTGGCCGAGCGTCTCAATGACTCTTCTGCCCCAGATCCAAAGACCCATAGAAATGCCCAAGCCTCCGTATAGTAGTATCAGTAGTGGTGTTTCGGATTCTTGCTTGACCGAGCCCTCGGCGTAAATGGCCCACAAAGCTATAAGGGGCCCTATTGCATTGCTTACGTCATTGCCGCCGTGGGCGAAGCTGCCAAAGGTCGCCGTCAGTACCTGAAGGAAGGCGAAGAGTTTCGAAACGTCGGGATGCTCCGAATCCATTACTGTGTCTTCGTCGAGGCCGAGGCTACCACCGATACCGCCGGTATTACCGACCCCTGCAGACAATAACAGAGGACTTGCGCTATTGTTGCCCCGCAGTTGACCCTTTGCTGGCTCCTCCAGACTCCTGGAATTTTTCTCAATTTAAAAATTACCCGCCCCCCCCCTCTTCAATGCGACGAATATTAATTTTAAAAGCTCGTGAGCCAAAGTGCCCGCGAGCCCGCGTTTGCGTCATTTAATTAATAAAAACGCATCTCAGCAATAGTAGTTACGTATAACTTACAAAGTGTTGATCATCGTATGAAATGAGATTGGCCCGACTATTAATCATTATTCAAGAATAAAATAAGCATCGAACTTTCGCTCGCCATTAAATTATTAATTTAATTGTTCACTGGGAGGCAAGAAAAACGTTTTTAATTTTTAATAATAATGGTAGAATTACTTTGAGGCTTCGTTGTGGTGCGTAGTCGCGCCAGTGCGGTCCGAAATCACCGACAAAACAGTCGTTTCTTTATTATCCCCGGCGTCCAGGTTCGGTACTCGACTATTGTTGCTGCTGTCATGCGATGCTATGATTTTCTTTTTTTGCCAGGGCACGACGAACACATAAACAATCGCAGCCGAAATAATACCGAACCCTAGAGCGGCAGTTACACTGGCCCACCACGGTATCTTATCCAGCAATAAAACTGCAAATTAAAATTATCATTAAAGCATTAAATATTGGATGGCTTGTATCGCCTATCTCGCTCGTCAGCCCTCGAAATCGTCGTTCTGCGTCTAAGATAGTATCAATTGCCCTTCATTTTAACGCATAAAATAAATAACAAAAAAAAAAAAAAAAAAAAAAAAAAAAAAAAAAACAAAACAAAAAAAAAACTTACGTTTAGGGCCATCGTGTGCTATGGATAGCACGTTAATACCAATGGTAAGGCTGTAAACTAAAGGCAGCATTTTAAGACCTTGCTCAAGAGGCTTCGTGGAGCGCAGAATCGATTTGCGAATTAGCCAAAAAATAGACGATGACACGAGGCCGCTAAGTATTGGACTGGCGAACCATGACGTGGCTATATTTAAAAGCACCATCCACTTGACCTGATGCAATTGAAAATTGAAATTTATCCATTCGAATTATAATTATAAAGGGTGTTCGCAGTGCTCGCGCATTGTAAGTGATCGTCTTTTGGATTATACGTACTCCTGCCGTGCCCCTACAAACGAGTGAAAATCCAACCGTCGCGCCGACAATAGAATGCGTACCAGAAATAGGCAGCTTAAGAGCAGTAGCTAATAGTAACCATATAGAGGAGCCAGCTAAACTAGATAAGGCTCCGAGCATAAGTTCTTTTTCGTGTCCTTCGTAAAGCGATACATCTAAAATTCCCTTGCGCATAGTATCAGAAACCTGCAACATTTTCATTCATTCATTTATTTATTTATTTATTATTTTTTTTTTTATTTTTTTTATTTTTTTTTAATTTTTTTCCCCCTCAAATAATTTCATTAAATCAAAACTTGTACGGCCTTTACTATTATTGTTATTATAAATAATGATATAAAATACGTTGCGTTACTTAATGTTAAATTAATGTACATTTGTTTACCTTGTATCCTATTAATATGGCTCCAGCGATTTCGAAAATTGTCGCCAAAACACATGCTCGAAATATAGTTAGTACTCCGGCGCCAACGCTCGTACCGAAACTATTAGCCACATCATTAGCACCAATGCCAAAAGCCAAAATAAATGCTACTAAAAACCCAATAACAACTAGAAATATAAGATCACTATCGTATGGTACGGCAGTCATAATTTTTCCTTTACTCTATTATTTTATTCGTTTTTATTATTTTTTCAAGATTATATATAATTTTTTTATTCATCCTTTATTATTATAACGAATGTATGCGTTCGTCTGTATTTCCGTAATTTTTTTATGCACTATTATTTAAATGTTTGAAGAGACTCTTTCCTGCCGATAACAGTTGCTCGTGTCGAAAGTTGAATTTGAAGAAGAAATGTAAAACATAATGAAAAATAGCTAATTAATTAACAATAGTGTATACTATCTGTTCACATTCTGACTTTAATTAAATATACAAATAGCTTGTATATTACATATATATATATATGTATATGTATTATTGTTTTTTCTGACCCGAGTTACTTTGTTATGTCCAATATGGTAATAAATTTTCTTATAATACTTTTATACATGTAGGGGAGGTAGCTTATTGTTCTAGCACCTTTTTGCAATATTTTATACATCATAATGATCATATTTTAGCTAAAAATGTGATGCATATGTGAGTTATGCAGAAAATTTATCCATACGAAACAGACTAAACGCTACCGCTTCGATCTGGATATTCACTGGAAGCTGATGAACTCTAACGTCGTCGCTATTGCAAGCAATACTAATGCCATGCGCTCGTCGAAATATTATTCTTCTGCGTAAGCTGGGATCTCTCCGTGGCCTCCACATCTGAAAAATGAAAAAAAGTTTTTATATTATAGGATTTATTATAGGGCATTGCCAAAACCTTACATATGTATTTTAATGTCAATCAAAATCAATCAAAATATATTATTGATAATATAATTAATAGTTATGTAAGGTTTTTTTATTTTATCGAACCGTACATACCCATATACATATATATGTGTATATATATATATATAACAGTAAATAGATAATATTATTATATGAGTTTCGTGATTTTATAAATTATTTTAACTAAAGTAATGACAATCAACAGATTAACGTAATTTTAATGATCAGAACTATGCTCCGATAATATAATTAACGTTAATTAATTATCTTCTGTCGTAATGTAAATAATATAATATGAATAATAATTTTAGATAAGAACAGATTTTTAACCGTCGCACAATTTTTTAAAAATAATGAGAAAATAACCCCTTAAATAATTCATTAATCGAAAACTTGCTTTGTATTGCCAACACATTCATACACATTAAACTATTCTGTATTATATTTAAATAATTTATTATTCAATAAATTGTTTGTAAACAAAACAAAAAAAATTTATAAACCGATTTGTCAATAATAATATTTCAACATTAAATTTGTAATGTATACCATAATTGATTAAAAAAAAAAAAAAAAAAAATTTAATAAATTATTAATACGTATAGATTTTTAAATCATATACGTATTATTTATCGTTAGTTAAATGCTAAAAATTTTTAGAGTATTTTGTTTTTAATTTTTTTAATTAAAATTCTCAATCATTAAATGTTGTTAAGTAATTAATTCCATTTATAATCACGTGTTTTCAATTCCTTAAGTACTCCTAAGTATGACTATGAATTATCCAATTATTAAAAAAAACAAAATATAAAAAATTTATATGGATTTAATAATTACATTGATTTCGAACATATACATGCAAGCTCTGCAGTAATTGAAGGATTCGGTGCCTTCTGCATGTCACGTGTTACTAATACCCGCAATGAATCTCGTAGCTATTCCTATTAAAAAATTACATCTTGCTACCACAAATAAGTAAATTGTGTATTTGTAATACATCGCACAGACACGCAGGCGCGCACCTGCATTATTTTATGCTAAAATGAATTATAATAATTATGATTGTAATTTGTAAGATCTGAACGGTATTATAAAATGCTGAATTTTATAAAAATATTAACTGTTAATCAATTCAATAGTCACTTGTTATATATATATAAAGTATATCTTGATTTCTTGATTTATTGATTTGTTACAAAAATTATTTTGAATACTGATATATTATTTCGGTTAAGTATGAAAATACGTTTGTCGTAATCCCTTTTCCTATGCGACATGCCCACATATATCTTTAAAATATTAACCTACATTGTGAAAGCACATTATGAAAAGTGTAAATGGGCTGAAGAGTTGCAATATAAATGAAAAAAAAAAAAAAACAACAACAACAACAACTATGTTTCGTAGGTAATTAAAAATTTGCAAAAAGAGCTAATTGTAATCGGATCGGACAATTTTATCAGGAGATGAATCAATAGCGTACACGAAAGTAAGTGGATATAGAAAGAATGCGTTTAAGTGGTGAGAAGATAACTTTCTTCGTTTGGCTGCAGTACATTAATTTAGAAATCTCCTTATTCTCGATATGCTAAGAATCTACGGTTATTTTAAATGAGTAGACTATTTAAGACTATTTTAAGTATTGGTGTTGAAAAGCACACGTTGAAACGTACTATTATGCGTATTGTGATAACGCATCGTGAAAGCAAGAAATGTTAAGAAAATTCAAGGATAGAAGGTAAGAGCGAATAGAGGTTCAAGTGGTACATGCCTACGAGAAAGCCGCATATCACTGAACTTACAACTGGCTGCTACTCTTCTGCAAAATGTTACGTTCCAGTCCGATTCTATTCCTTTATAAAAAAAAAAAAAAAACAACTCACTTAATAATTGCTGTCACAAGTATTTCGATATCCGCAATCGTCCACAATGGTGCACTTTGCACCATTATTGCAACAACTTTGTGCTCGCAGATTCTTACACTTACACGCTCACCAACTTTGATCCTACATCTTACAATTGTCCGACTCCTGTCTCTCTCTCTCTCCCTCTCTCTCTTCCCACCCCTATTTCGCCACTAACTTCACCGACACCCCCGTCTCTTCCCGCCCCTATTTCGCCGCTACCTTCACCGACAGCCCCCTCTCTTTTGCCCTTTTTCGCTATAATCGATCCGCGCGTTCGGGGCCAGCGCACTTATACAAACATTACAGCCCTAGGCGTGCGTGTTTTTGTACATGTTTCATAAACTCATGTCCCAAATTTGGAAGCTACTGTACATATTAAGAAAGCTCTTAACGCATGAACGCCGAACTTTTCTTAAAGCAAAGAACGAAAAATCAGATAAACACAATAGTATTTCATATTATTATATCGCCATAACATATCATAATATTTCATTCGCGAGTAATCAAAGGATTTTAAAACTTTTGTTTCTTGTAAGGAAAAGATTCAAAACGACTGGCTCTTAAAGACCGTTCGCATATGACAGATTATATATATATATATATATATATATATACTGCTTTGTCATTCAAGAACCCTCCAAATTTTAAAAATCTTATTGTGATAATTATTGTAATGATGGAAATAATTTTTTGGAGAAAAAAATATGCAATTAGTCACATCGAACCGAAATATCAGCATTCAAAAAAAACAAAAAACAAAAAAAAAATCGGCCAGTTAACAACAATACTGAAAAGATAACAACAAATAAATGAGGGTTGAAATAGAAAGCAGTAAAGTTATCTTACATTGAGCTCACGATCAATATCCCCTATAGAAAGAAACATATAAAAGGTAAAAAATAACGACATCTAATTACAATATTCTTTTACTTTATTAAAAATGTTTAACATGGTACATGTATTTATATAACTATTCAGAATCATGGAAATTTTATTAAGAAAAATATAAAGAACAAACAATACCTTTTTACGATTTGAATGGATAATGGAATGCCGGCTAATGGAAAATAATGCCGAATACGACACGAGGCAAAATTCCTACGAATATTCAATAAAGACTTGTAATTTAAATTAACTAAAGTAAAAAAGAAAATACGGCATTCGTCGTTATTTTATTTAGTTCATTTATTTATTTACGTGTATTTCATTATCCTAGCTACGCGAACCCCATAACTTTTAACTTATGCCGATAAATATTGCTAAAGAAATTCAAAAGACGTTCGAATATAAAGATTATAAAATTAATTAAAATATGAAGATGATAACTGTATAATAGAAAAACAAATTTAATTCATATTCATTACTTGGCATGATCTCCTTGGAGGTTAAGGTTTCAATTATAGAAAATATAATTTCTAAAGCTATTCCATTTACAAATACTGAATTGTTCATAAATTCATTATGAAAGTAAATGAAATTACTTATATAATAAATATAATTACGAATGATTATTATTATTATTATTATTATTATTATTATTATTTTTTTATTATTATTATTATTATTATTATTATTATTATTATTATTATTACGAAATTAATATATTATTTTTGTATTATTATGTATTTTGTTTAAGAATTTTTGAAAACAATTTATTTAAGACTATTACTTAAAATATTATTTACACAGATTGTGATAAATAATATTCATAAATAATTAATTTGTATTTATTTTTCAAATCTTTAAATATATATATATATATTTATAAATATTACGATACGTATTAAAAGATTTCAAATTATAATAACTTCATATCATTAACACAAGGTGTTAGATATTTGAATTTTTATACGCACCTGCAGTAGATAATAAAACGAGAAAAAACAACGAGAATCAGAAGAGGGTAGCACATCTTCTCCCCTTCACTTACTTATGCCCCCCAGGGGATGGGGATTCACCTTTACTTACTCATTCATCCATCTCACAGCCACCGTTTCACTAGCTGAATTCATCAGCTCTCTCTCTCTCTCTCTCTCTCTCTCTCTCTCTCTCTCTCTCTCCCTCTGTCCTCCCTCTCTCCCACTCTCGCATTTATTTATCTTATTTTAATTTATTTTTTCAGAAAAAAGTCGAATAAATAAAAATTTTTAAGAAACGCTTGGTTAATGTACAATGGACCGTTCTTGAAGATTTATTAATCTTGTTTTATTGCGTCGACGATTATAAATGTATTTTAATTATAGATGTATCAATGTACCAATTTACCACGTGCAAGCGTAGAAAAAGTGTTTTGTCATCTTAATAAAAATATCCTGTACATTATGAATAAGAAGCAACAAAAATATCTGAATTTGACATTTGTGCAAGAATTTTGATAATACATTCCACGATCCATGTTACCTTATTAACTCTTTTCCTTTGAAAGCTCTTATTGTCTTCCGAAAAGCTTTTTTTTTTTTTTTTTTTTTTAAAAAGAGAAAATCATTCTTGATGTGCTTAAACGTCATAAATAAAGTCCGCTTCGGTATGCCGTAAAATAAAACAGTTAAAAAAAAAAAAAAACAAGCATTGTACGTAATAAGATGCCGATACGTACTATTAACCTTGCAGAATGTAATATATCATACGGAGAGTTAAAAGTGTGTGCGTGGCGGGAGGGGGTTGGGGGGTACCGCACCTGCTCCTAGAATATGCATTCGAAAGACTGCCCAGGAACGGGCTCGTGCCGTTCTCGAGAAGACTGAATTTATTGACACTGCATAGATATCCCGATCTCTTTTTCAACTGGGCACAAATATTCGTTCAAAAGAAATATATTTAAATATAAATTATATTTTTCAACCTTGTTTTAAAGATCTTCCTTAATCAAAGCTAACATAGACAAAGAAATCTTTTCTTCCGATTTTCTAATTCTTAACTGATTATAAAACTTACCGAATACTTGCCAGAATATATACAAACACAAATGATGTACTTTCCCTATGCGCTTACTGCTTTTCTATGTACATATTTATATTTATATATTTCTTTATTCGAATATATATATATATATATATATATATATATATATATATAAAACTACTAAATTTGACATTTTTATTCTTTTGCAAAATAGCTAAGGCACAAGTTTACTGTAATAAAAAATAAAAAGCTATTTTTTCATACCATGTTGAATTTTTGCAAATTATTAATTTTTTATTTACAATAATTTCGCATTATTGATAAAGTTTTAAAAATAAAAGTTTAAACACTAAATTTTAAGAAATTCTCAAATTTTTTTTCACTTTAATACCAAACATTCTAGTAAATAATGATAAATTTTTAGATCCAATTCAATTATAGGTCTATTTATTTTAGCTATTGATAATTATTCAGATTTACTAACAAAAGATTACATCGAATTTAAAAAAAATTCGTTAACAATGACAGGCTTTTATTTACTTATTATAGAGATTAAATTACAAACCTTCTAAACAATTATAATTACCACTAAAAAAGTTTGATAAATTCAATTTTTGCATTATGTTTAATTCAGTTACATAATGCATATTTATTAATAATTGATACTTAAAAATGAAAATGATAGTTTAACAAAGATTTTATATTGAATTTTTAATAATTCAAATACTATTTTACAAATGTGCTAATTATAATTACTATTCGTTATCCCATGCCACCTTTTCTGCAATTTCTTCTTCAACTTGTTTAATTACTGGTTGAAGGTACAGTACATCCTGCAAAGTAATTATGACATTTTTAATATATAATAAGGATTTGGAATACAAGTACATTTTAAATAATATATAATTTTATGTGGATTAACAATGTTAATATAAGGAAAAGTTATTATACTTATTCAATTATTAAAGGTCACAAACTCATGATTATTTAATACAAAATGAAAAAATCTAATAAATTAATTTTATTAAATTTATATATTTTAATATTGGGCATGAAATAAAAATATTTTTAAAACCAATTTACTGTTTTATTATATTGAATACTTCTGTAGATAGAATCAGTTAAAATAATTTACGGATTACAGATTCATAATATACTTATATGTATATACATAAATCTGAATTATACGTATATATATATATATATATATATATACACTTGTAAAAGATTTCTAATAGAAAATTCTAAAACATAGCTAATCTGTAGTTTGTGAACAGTTATTATAGAAAAAATATTTTCAAATATTTAATTCAAAACTAATTGTTTTTTAAATGAACTTACATCTTCAAGTTTTGTCCACTGTTCTTCAGGTAGCACATCCTTTTTTAAACATAAGTATCCAGCTCGAACGATTCTGAAATTCCTCTCATCTATAACACTTGTAGGTAAACGACGTAGAGCTTCTTTTACTACTGGACTTTCATCTAATAAATCATCTCGTAAAAGACCTATACAAATATTGTCCTGAATATATGCAATGACACATACAGCTAGTACTTAAATTAAATTTAAACAAAATTAATTACCATACTTATTAAATCCGGAAGCCTTATACAACCACTTTACAAAATTTGGATCTATAAATAAAAATCATTTTTACATGCACATATTATGTAAGTTTATCAGAAATGTGTTTACAACAAGAAATTATTATATGAGTATTTGTTCTCTATGAATAATTATAAGATTTTACCGAAAAGTCGATTGGCATCGGGCAGATCAGTAGGTTTGGCAGCTCGAATCAGTTTCAGCATTATGAATTTTGTCTATTTAAAATCTTTATTTGTTTCTTTTAGACACACGTAACTTCTTTCACCCAACTCCAACCAATTTTTACGATTAAGGGAGTAGCGCCAACTAACGAAAATATTTTTGATCTTCAATTTAATGAACCGGCAAATTCGAAATTATTTTATGTAATTTTATTACGAAATCAATTTTTAGTTTATTATGCAAATATATAGAAGACAATAAATAATATTTTTCTATAATATTAACATACTTCGTTATACTTTTAATAAATACCTATTTTTTACACTTAATTATTAGTATTAGTATTAGTATTAGTATTAGTATTAGTATTAGTATTAGTATTAGTATTAGTAAGTTTATAACAATAAAAGCAAATGGCTCGTTTTATTTATGAAATATGTAAACATTTATCTTTGCTATAAAAAATTATCTAATCATTACAGACCAATGATATTATCCAAATTGTATAAAATATAATTATACTAATATAAAAAGTTTTAACCGTGCAATATCTTACATTGTAACATGTGATTAGTCTGAAGCTGATATTAATGTAATTTTAAATAATAATCATTTGATGAATTACGATAAATCTACAAAATAAAAAAAGAAAGAAAGAAAAATAAAACGAAAATGAATGAAAATTCAGGATGACCTGCCACTTCCATCGTTATTTACTTTAATCGTTTAAAAAATTAAAAATCGTTTTACTTTTTACACGAAACTTTTGAATTCATGTATCTATAACAATAATAGTAATAATTTCATTTCTTTTAATAAGATATTTATATATTTTTAAGAAATGTTTTGTAGTTTAAAAGACATTATTGAAATTAATAAATCTTTCATTTCACAAATATTTTTATAAATTTAACAAAAATTTGTTGACATTAATTATTTTATACTTTTACACGCATATGAATTCTTAATAAATTGAGCAAAAAATCATATAACATGAAATATTATAATAGAAAATAATAAGTACTAATGGAAAAAAGTAATTTTTGTCATCGTATTCGTCATTCATTCCTGAATATTATAACTGAAGAGCTAATAGTAACGCAGAGGTAATTTATATATATATATATATCAGTAAAGTCAACGTAAATTAATAATATAAGAAACAAAAAATTAGCAATGTTTAAACGATCTTCAATTTTCATTTTAAAATTGAGCGCTTCTATAACAAAAGAGGAGAAACAACATGAGGCATGCGCTGTTTTTTTTTTTTTTTTTTTTTTTTAACGAATATCGGTATTCGTCGTATTTCCGTTTCACGTGCTCATAAATGAAAATTTTTCGAATACTCTTAAAAGCCATGGATCGTAGCCGATTTAAAAAAGCCCTCTTCCCCACGAAAAATGCTATTAAGATACTTTGAACCTCAAAATAATAATTAAAGGAATGTATAGTTTTAAAAAGAGGCGAGAACGGGGAGGGATTATTTTGTAATAGATGGAGCCAGTGGCGCGTTCGAGCGTAGGAAAATGCGTTGTGCGTCCGGAGGGTATAAATATGACGCGCGACAGTGATTCCTTCGCCTCTTCCTCATCAAGAGTAGAGTTCTGTTCACGTGTGGTTGTGTCTCCTTTTTCCACAAAAATAGGTCACACAACCCACCTCCATTATCGTGAATTAACTCTCTATAAAAATCAATAAAAAAACAAAAAAAAATATAAAATCACAATAAAAAACAAACAAAAAAATCGTAAAATCGTAGCTGAGAAAATCCACAAGAAAGAGTAACTTCGAGGTAAATATTGACAACATTTATCGAAGATAAATCAGAAAGGAATCGAAAAGCGAGAAGGGATTATTCGGCTCACGCGACGTCGTCTATCGAAAAGAAAGGAAAAATCTTTTTCCCCGAGTGAGTAGTAGTATTCGCATCATTGGGTGAAGCACTTTCACAGTGAAAGAGACGAAAGGAAAAAGGAAAAAGGAAAATTGTCGTCTAGATTACAATTACACGACGAAGGTTATAGGATCAGCAGTAACAACGAAGATCGAAGGAAGAACAAAGAGAGAGGCAACTCAAAAAAAAAAGTAACGCAGTAACGTTTCATTTTTTTTCTTCTCCAGTACCGATTCTTCTACACGCTAACGCAACGTATATACAGGCGCCATAAGCACATACACGCACAGCATACAGACACAGCGGTTTTACACGCAGAGGCAGTCAAGACAGCAGAAAGAGGAGAGCGAGATATTCATCATACACATAAAAACACAAAAAAAAAAAAAAGGAAACGAGGCAAAAACCTAATAAATTCAAAACTAAAAAAAAGGGAAAAAAGTGAAAAAAGAGTAAAACAATAGCGGTAACAGCGGCTCCTTCATCTGCAACAACTCTAGCACGCGCAGCAAGTATAACCTCAAAAAAGGAGAATTAGCGATTCTCCTCGTACCCAAAAAAAAAAAAGAAAAAAAAACAGTAAAACAGCAGCAAGGAGAAAGTCAAGATGAATCCAGGAGCGCAGAATTATCCGATGGCTTCGCTTTATGTAGGCGATCTGCAATCAGATATCACCGAAGCCATGCTTTTTGAGAAATTCTCGTCAGCCGGTCCCGTCCTGTCCATACGCGTCTGTCGTGACAACGTCACTCGCCGTTCCCTCGGCTATGCCTACGTCAACTTCCAGCAACCTGCTGATGGTTAGTACTCGATAGTGTTGAAACTACCACCAGTCCTCCTTATCATCTAACGGATATTTAATTTTAACAAATGCCTGTTCTAAGCTATGCTACGCTACGCTCCGTTCATCCGTCTTAACGCGCCTCGGCTCCTCCACCCACCCGTTCGTTCCCTCGTCTCGTACCATCATAACCAAAAATATACCATTATACCAGGAGTATTTTACCTCCACGCGACACGTGCTTTTAATAATCCTGCAACATACTACTTCCATATTGAAGCTCTTTCCACTGTTGCATCACGTGCATTTCTTTTTAGAATTGTCGACTACGCTTGTTCACCACCACCGCCACCCCCTCCCCCGACCACACTGCTGAATTTTACCAATTTACATCCATTTGCATTTTATTACGTTTATCTCCTGCAAAACAGTTATAAATTACATTTTTCGAATTTCTAAGCCTTCGAGTATACATATTTAGATATTAACGTACTTGGTACCAATATTGTCGGTAGAAAAATTTCTTTAAAATAATATTCTTCACCAACAACACGTGTTTCACGATACCAATATTTGTAATAACCCCAATAACCAATTTTAATCCTTGATATTTTCACTTTTTGCCGCTACCATAAATAATACTATTTATTATTAATTAAAACAAAAAGATAAATATTTAATAAATCCTTTGTCAAACTATCGTTAATTAATTTTTTCTTATTTATTTTTATTATTGACAATTATTATTGCTTATAATAACAATTTGTAAGCAACGTACGTTTCAATGCAGATCAATTAATAATTTTCTTAACGATATAATTATTACTATTATTATTGTACAGAATATTACTTGGGGAAAAACATTTATAAATTGAAAATGTAACATTCTTTGGAAGCGATTTTATGTATAAATATGTAGTATAAATGCATATTAGATTTAATATAATTTATGTCTGTAGTTAGTTTCGTTACAAGAAAATTCACTTTATTTTATACATGCCGTTGGAAAGAAGCTAAAAGAGTAATAAACATAGAATAGAAATTGTTCATTAAATAACTTTGTCGAATTTATAAATATCTCCATTATCTTTGAGAAAAAGGTATTTGTATCTCTATATGTTATTTCATGAAAACTACAAATCGCTAAAATTATCATATAAAAATTCAATTGACTTTTTGATTCCGTAATTCGATCATACGAAACTCGTAGAATTATAATACATTGATTATTCTATCAATGTGTCTTCGCTTCTGCCGTATTCCTTTCACTTAAGTCTTGTGGTAAATTTTTAGCCACACATTACTTTTTTCTGACATGCAATGTAAAAGAATTTATACTCTGTGTTGTATTTTTTATCTGCAAATGACGATTCTTTATCATTTATGATTTTCATATTCACAGAAATGCTGATAATTTTTATGTAAATAATTGTTCACGTACCAAGTATTTGATCTATAAAAATAGTTTTTTTTTTTTTCTTTCTTAGGATCTATTGCTTTTTAAGGTTATGCGACTTAACATGTGACTCCTTTTATTGAATTAAATTTCAAAAATGTAAGGTATTTTCCGAATATACACGAGAAATATTTTTACTAGTTATATAAATCTTTATATTATTCTATAATAGTTAATTAATAAATTCATGCTTTCTAGACGAAATAAATTAATATATATATATATATATATATATATATATATGTATATGTATATAATTCCAAAGATTACATTTTAATTAATTTATAAAGCATTAAAATGTATGTATGGCATCTTTTTAACAAAAAAAATTTGTACTTAATTATTTGCTATCATTGAAAGTTTATTTTTAATATTTAAAATTTCAAATCAAGTAAGCTGGTCTTATAAAAAAATACTAATTGAATATTTTTGTTTTATCAGCGGAAAGAGCCCTGGATACTATGAATTTTGATATGATCAAAGGGCGTCCGATCCGTATAATGTGGTCGCAGCGTGATCCATCACTTAGACGATCTGGCGTTGGGAATGTCTTTATCAAAAACTTGGATAAAAATATTGACAATAAAGCCATGTATGATACATTTTCGGCTTTTGGCAATATACTCAGCTGCAAGGTCGCTCAGGATGAATCAGGCTCGTCCAAAGGTTACGGTTTCGTACACTTTGAAACGGAAGAAGCTGCTAATAAATCTATAGATAAAGTCAATGGAATGTTGCTGAATGGGAAAAAGGTAAGGTTCTTCATCGATGGCTCTTGTGAAGAACACCGTATGGAAAATGACTCTGGAATAAAAGATCCTATGGTTTATGCATACACATCGATTATAGGATGTTTTATTTTAAAGTTGTTCTCTGTAAGCTGCTCTTTGTAGGAGTCATCGATACATTATGGTATTAGATGTTTCATTTCTATGAATTCATAGAAGTGGGATGGGAAATCTAATACCTGAAATAAGATACTTTCATTACATATAAAGATAATATATTTATTCTTTAATTGATCTTTAATGTATTTTCTTATTAAAATCGGTAACCAAGCTTCAAATAATAAGAAATTTAATGAAAGCATAATCGAGATCACAAAAAATATTTTTTTTTATATTCTGTATTAAGTAATATTAATAAAGTGATACATTTCTTTAACGTTTCTCACGTGCACGTATTATCAGTATTTTTATATTTAAACACTTGAAAATACTTCAATATTTAATGGATATTTCGATTTAAAAATATATTATCAAACAAATATTTAAATAGGTTTTTGTCTTCTAGGCAGAATCTAAAAAGTATTTTTAATTAAGAAAAAATATGCATTATATTTAATTTTCTTGTTTCTAGATCTTATCAGCATTTAGAGATAAATAACTTAAACGGTGGTTTGTGTGCAATTTCTACATACAAACCAATACAAATATTTCGAACTAAATTAATACAATAATATCTAAGTATAACAATAGTAATAATTTACTAATAATAAAATTCAATGGATTTAAAAAAAAATTTGGGCTATATTGATAATATAATAATTAATACTTTTGATATTTGAAAATTAAATGCGTACTATTTGTTCAGAAACTAATTAACATCCGTAAGATATTGTTTTGTGCATATCATCTGGAATTTTAATAGTATCATTTTTTTCTTTTTCTTGTTCATCTCAATTCTCATAAAAGCAAATGTTTTTTCAAATCATTATTTTATAATCATTTTATATATCAAAATGAAGATAATAATGAAATTTATGTTCACAATGAGTTCTGATTTATAGTCAACAAAGTTATGGAAGTAATGTTATTAATAATAGAAATGCTTTTTCTATTTGTTATTACGTTTTAAAATTACTCTTTATAAAAACAAAAACTAAAGCTGTTGAGAATATTGTAAAACGTACTTTTATCATTAGTTAAGCATAAATTTTTTATTACAGTTAGTTTATTTTCATTTTTTATTTTTACAAGGACATTACACAAAGCACCGTTTCAATTTCACTTCAATTTGAAATTGAACAATAAAACAATAAAAGTATGCATAGAAGTCAACAGGTAATTATTTTATTATTTTTATTATGAACAGCTAATGAAGTAATAATTATAATAGTAGTTTTGACAATTTCATGCAGGCATTTGAAATGCAAGGAAAAGCTTGCAACTCGTCTTAACCTCATAAACTTCATGCTTTTGTTTTGTAATTCCATTGACATTGTTTAAATAATGCGGTTCGTATTTGAAGGGTTAGACCCGGGGTCGAGGAACAAACTTGTATTATTTTATTATAACTTAAATTTATTTTCTTTTTTTTTTTTTTTTTTTTTTTTTTTTTTTTTTTTCTTTTTTTCTTTCTTCAAGACTACTGAATTTTGTCTCGGTCCCCGGTTTTTCCTGTCACGCCTACAGAATTTTCCACTCACCCTCATATAGGTCTACGTGGGTAAGTTTATCTCTCGGAGAGAGCGTGAGAAGGAGCTCGGCGAGAAGGCCAAGCTATTCACTAATGTGTACGTGAAGAACTTTGGCGAAGACATGACGGACGACAAATTGAAGGACATGTTCGAGAAGTACGGGACCATAACCAGCCACAAGGTCATGAGCAAGGACGACGGGAAGTCGCGGGGCTTCGGCTTCGTGGCCTTCGAAGATCCGAACGCGGCCGACCGTGCCGTTGGCGATCTGAACGGCAAGGAGATATCGGAGGGCAAGATCATGTACGTCGGTAGAGCCCAGAAGAAAGCCGAGCGCCAACAAGAGCTTAAGCGCAAATTCGAGCAACTGAAGATCGAGAGACTCACTAGATACCAAGGAGTTAACCTTTACATTAAAAATCTTGATGACACCATAGATGACGAGCGCCTCAGGAAGGAGTTCTCTCCATTTGGAACAATAACATCTGTCAAGGTAAGCCCTCGACATTCCCTTTTATTCTTCTTATATATATATATATATAATTTTCCTTATTTTTTTCTTATTTTTTTAATCTACCTGTGCCGTATATTATAAATAAAGCCCTCTTATGGCTCTTATATAAAACAAACTTGTTTCTTTCTTACAAACTTTCTTTACAAAAAGTAATCCATTCAAATTTGTACGAGAGAAACTTCAATATTCAAATTCAATTTAACATTGATATATATATTTTTTTTTTTTTTCCTATTTATAAGTATTATAAGTAATCGGTGATGTATTTCATGGAGTGTAACTGTTATGGCACATTTTTTTTGTCCCTTTTTCAATTCAACGAAACTATTTCTATAAAAAATAATATAGGAAAATGTATAAAATGTATTGTCCATTTCAAAATCATTTCGTTAAGTTAACGAAATTCCATTTGGTGTCATTATTATGTAAATACATTTGCAATATTAAAAAGTAGATGAGTATTATTGGTTGAGTAACTTTATAGAAAAGTAAACGAAGGATCGTTGTCAACGTCTTTTTGTCACGCCGCGCGACATGTAATCGATGATCATTGTATCGACCGGCGTCGTCGCGTATAATCGATACCCGGATTAGGTTTCGATGGTGTGTCGGGGTACCGCGTGGCGTACCAAGTGGAAGATCACCGTGTACCAGATCTCGCCAAGCATTCGAGCGAGCGGCTGTTTTATTTATTATCCGTCTTGGTATCGCCAGGACCTGGTTCGCGCGACAACTACTTGTTCGGATCACATTGACTCGTCGAGCCTGTATTTTATTACAAACAATTAATCTGGATATTACCCGCAGGTGATGATGGAGGACGCGCGCAGCAAAGGCTTCGGATTTGTCTGTTTCTCCCTCGCGCAGGAGGCGACCAAGGCCGTGACTGAAATGAACGGACGTATTATCGGCTCGAAGCCTCTCTACGTAGCCTTGGCCCAGCGGAAAGAGGACCGCAAGGCTCACCTGGCCTCCCAGTACCTGCAACGCGTTAGCAACATCAGGGTGCAACATATGGGCCAAGTGTTCCAAACCGGCGGAGCCGGAAGTTACTTCGTGCCGACAATACCCCAGCCCCAACGCTTCTACGGCCCGGCCCAGATGGCCCAGATCAGAACGACGCCACGCTGGCCCGCTCAGCCAGTTAGACCGAATGCCCAGACGGGCAGCTCTGGCTTCGCGGCCATGCAGACGCCATTCCGAGCCTCGCCGAGGGCCACGGCCACCCAAGCCGGAGCCATGCGCAATCCCCTCTCAGCTCGACCCATTACCGGTAAATTAATAAACGTCCCATTGCATACATACCCTTACTTTGCATACCTACCTACCTACCTACCTACCTACCTACCTCGCCCGCCCCGATAGCCCGGTTATTATTATTTACGACTCGATGGCTTAATGTAATTTCTCCACATTTCGTAGGTCAACAAGCCGTCGCGGGGGCGGCCAACATGCAAAACCGCTCGATGGCTGGACCGACTGTCGGCGTCTCGCCCCAGTCCCGACCTTCGAATTACAAGTACACGCCAAATATGCGGAACCCCCCGCAGGCGATGGCTATGCCCGCCCAGAGCCCTGTCCAACAGGCGGTTCACATCCAAGGCCAGGAGCCACTCACAGCCTCGATGCTCGCCGCGGCCCAGCCCCAAGAACAAAAGCAGATGCTCGGCGAAAGACTCTTCCCGCTCATTCAGTGCATGTACCCGAACCTCACGGGCAAGATCACGGGAATGCTCCTCGAAATTGACAACTCGGAGCTGCTTCATATGCTCGAGCATGGAGAGTCGCTCAAGGCCAAAGTCGAAGAAGCCGTCGCTGTCTTACAGGCCCACCAAGCCAAGCAAGCTGTCGCCTCCAAGAAGGAGTAGATTTTCTATATTTTCTTTACCTCCTCTCTTCCATCTTTCGGAAACCTATGATCCCTCCCGGTTCCCGGTTCCCGGTTCCCGGTTCCCGATCCCCAACATTTCTTACTTACCTACCTACCCACCCACCCATCCACCTATTCTTCCACGAATCAATTACACGACCACCATCTTTTACCACACCCCCTTAACCAAGCTTCATAAGCAAACGCACCTCTATTTTCTCGAGTTCGCGTCCTTTCTCCCTTCGTTTTCTCTCTTCTTTTTTTTTTTTTTTAACGTCTCCTTCATTCGTTTATAATATACGTATTCTTTGTTTTACTTTTCTTCTTTATCGAGTTTTCATTTCCTTTTCCTTTATATGGAAAAAGAAAATAAAAAGTTTCTTTTCTATCTATGCATAGTTTTTTTTTTTTTTTATCAATTCCTTCATTAAATACATGGCCAAGAAATAACGTTACTTTTAATTTCTGTATCGATTTATGTAATGTAACTTTAATTAAAAATTTTTGTGTGGATTTTCTAAAATTTCATAATAGGTTTTGAAATAATGGTTATAATGAACTAATATTCCATTTTAAAATGATACTTTTTATTTCGAATAAAAATAATGGTTTATGAAAGAAAAAAAAACAATGTTTTACGAAACATTACAAATGTATTTATTCAATAAATTAGATTACAAAAATAATGAACTGCGATTGTAATTACAATAACGAAACGTTTAATCAGCGGTCTTGCGTTTTACACCCTTGCTTGATGTTGTAGCCTTTAGCCAATTTGACATTATACTCTTTGATGCTAAATTAACGTTTCTGTAATTCAGTACGAGTACTATTAAGTATTACATTAGATATATTATGAAATTCGAGAGATATTATTAAATACCATACTTGGAATCATGTAATTCTCTAGAACCAATTTGACTTGTTTTGTAAAACTTTAAATCACCTTGGTGACTGGCTTTGATTTGAGCAACAGCGTCGTTTGGCGAAAATTTTTTAAAATTTAACCAAGTCTGAAAGCAATGAATAATTGGTAATTCATACTAAACAAGTGTTATATCTCTTATAATTAAGAGTTCACAATAATAAAATACTTATATAAATAACTGTTCAAAATGCAGGAGGAACCTCAACAAAGCTTATCTAATGAAATAGCTGAATATTCTATTAAATAATTATTACCTACCTCAACATCTGAATCATTATTGAGTAATAGAGGCATTCGATGATGCAATTTTTTTAAATTACTTGTTGACTCATTTGTTATAATGGTACAACTATAAAGAGTTTTTCCCTACAATTTAAATATTGTTATGCATTGCTTCATATCATGATAATGATTTTAAACGACATTTTATAGTACTTGCATTTGTTAATTTCGTAATACTAAAAAGGCCTGCTGCTTTCAATAATTTATTATCAGGTGAATGAAGATAATACACTTCGGGTGTTTGAGAATTAGATTTTTTAAATTCGTAGAAACCTTCCATTATTACTACACAACGTTTACCCTCCATTAATGATTTTGAGTAAATTTGACTTTCGTATAAATTTTCTATACGTGCATTGTACGTTGAAGATGTCCATTCTTCTAAATCATCCTAAAAAATTTTTATTTTTATTAAAACAAATATTTTTATAATAAAATATATGAAAAATTTCTTTGTTTTACTTTACAATAAAAATTATTATAATTTGAAAAGAATTATTCTTGTAGAGGAGTCATTTTATAAGATCAAAACAGAAATAATGTTAACAGTAATACTGTGAAATTTAATTAATAAAAAGATGTTTAATTTTCATTGGCTCAATTTATCTCTGTAACACCCATCTGGTTATAGGCAGTAATATTTATAATAAATTTTCTTGCCTAATCTATCCAGTGCTGAATGTGAGTAGCATCATCAATGCTATTTACAATACACAATGTACAATCCAAATTCTAGTATGAATACATTCACATACTAGAAATATAAAGTAATAATTACTGATAAAAACATTATCATCTAGAAAATAGTGAAAATCTGATATATTTCTATTCAGAAATATATTAATTTTAAAATAAAAATTTAACAAAACATATCCCTCAATTATATTATAGCATAGGTAAGAAATTTTAACTTTTAAACATCACAGCCTTTATACTTCTTATATTTGTGTATATTTCTTATATTGGCTAAACTTTGTACAAAGTCCTACATACATGTACAAAGATGTATTAGAAATGGAATTGTTGTGATTTTCATAACATTTAAGCTTGCCTTTAATGATAATGAAATTAAATGTAATAAAGTTTTAAGCTTTAAAAATTCAAATTAAATGGATTTTTTCAACAAAAATTAGTCATATTAATATTATCTTCCTTGTGCACATTGTTAATTTAAATTACAAAATGAGAAAAAAGTTAAAGAACGTGTCTATTATAAGTAATAAATGGTGGATAATTAATTTTACAATCATATGTTTATGAATTCATCATTCTGAAACCTAATATGTACGCATGTTGATGTAGAAATTGTAATTAAGTATTGAAATAGAACATACATGAATATTATTTTTTGAAATATTGGGATATTGATGACAATAGAACGACTGAATAAAAATTAATCTTTTCAGTATTAAAATAATTTTGAATTACACTTCAAAAATTTTTTTTAAGGAGATATAACTATAATAAAATGTTTAAGTGATAAGTTAATACATTGATTGGATTTTAAATTATAATTTATATAAATAAATAAAAGAGTAAATACTTTTACATTATCACTAATTAAAATATTGTTACCTTAAACCAAGGTGGAATAAGACTCCAATACATGGGACATAATAAGCGATGTTCTGAGCTTTGCAAATGTTGTCCATTAATAATAACAGGCAAGCCATTAATCTTTGGTTGTAATGTAGTACTTGGCTTATAATCAACAAATAAATTGTTATTATTCCAAGGTACATCCTGGTCAATATTGTCTCTTTTGTAAGTGCATTTTTTACTAAGTTCTGCTTTTGATAATTCACTATGATTATAAATAAAAGACAGTTTAACTTGTACATAAATATTTAATGGAGTATATAAGTAAAGCAATATTTAAAATTGAAAATGTATCATGCTTTAGATTTAGTAAGAGATGTATTATATTTTTATTTTATTTTACTTACCAAAAGCAAACTCTACACATTGTAAATAGAGTAGTTAAAATCTCTAATCTAATTTATAAACCCTGAAAATATTTTAAATTAAATAATAATTACTGTATTTTAATAAGTACGTTATAATAATTTTATTTATTTTCTTACCTCCGCTTAAAAAGAGAATAACTAATAGGACTAGAAAAAAAAAAAATATATATATATATATATATATGTATGGATGTATAAAATTATAAAAGACGAGTAAAACTTTTTAAATAAAGTCAAAAGTAAAGTCGATTCCTTGTAAGTTCGATAGATAAAAATTATTTTTCATAAACGGCCATATAAAACAAAGCAATGCAAACGACGAGCGTGTAACATTAAAATTTCATATTAAATATAAGTAATACGTTAATTTTGTATTAACTCATTACGAAAATCCCTAATCTCAACGACATCGAGCGGGAATTTAAATTATCGATACATTTAATTCTCAACAGGATTGTAACGATGCAAAAATACCTCCTCGAATGCAGTGAACCTATTGTATCGCTAGTACGCGCATTGCCGCGATGATACGCAGTGCCGGTAAACGCAGACAGGAACACCCAAAAAAACCTGCTCGAATTAATTTAACGACTAATTTATTAATATTTCTATGACAATACATACATACGTACATATATATATATATATATATAGATGTTACAAATAAGTTGAAACATTACGATTTATTCGATTTATTGAATAAAAACTGAATGTGCGATCGCGAGATTAATGTAAATGCTCTTTTCATTCCTTGAAAAAATTTCATTGTTTCGAACGATACTTAGAATAATAGAGTGAGATAATGCGATCTCGGGTCTCGAGATCGGAGATCCCGATCGCCGATCTTCTCTGTTAATCTCTATAGACCCGTAAGATTCGATCAAGTGAATATAATTGGAGAGAAACGAAGGACTTTAAGAATTTCAAATATGAGAAAATTATAAACATTTTACGTTATTTTCTGCCGGTGCCCCTACTTCCAATGAAATCCTGCGCAAAATAAAAAAAAAGGTGACACGTGAGAAGAAAACGACCGCTAGCTATTATAAGCTTTTTGACATAACCCCAATCGACTTCTCCTTTATAAAAACAAATATTTTTATAATTCATATAAATTCATCTCTTTCTTTACGTTTATGTAAAATGCTCTGCGCGTGCTCTACGATACTAAAGCTATTTCAAGTTTCTCTTCAAATTATTTTTACAACCTCGGTAATTTAATCATAATTGTAAGCATAATGAACAATTAAGTTATTTTCACTTTCTTATGTCAATATTAATCTATTTGCCTATATTTTTATTTTTATATTTACAGGGTCACTGTTTAATATTATATAAAACAATCTTTGCCTTTTCATTAATGAATTAGAGTAAAGGTTTACCAAAGATTCAACCAATGAAGCAAAATCAAGTAAAAGCGCAGTACATGCACAGAAATTTTTATAAAATAAAAGATAGTCTTTTAAATGTATTCATTAAAATTTTGGCTTATGGAAGTGCCATCTTTGCACTTACTTTGGTCTTACTGTTTTATTATTTAAATATTTTTCAATTTCATTATTTTATAGATGAAAAGTTTCATATACCACAAGCTTTACGATTTTGTAAAGGACAATTTCTTGAATGGGACCCAAAAATAACTACATTACCAGGGCTATATTTGTTTTCAGCTCTAATTCTTGGTCCAATCAATCTATGCACAATAAAAAATTTACGTTTCCTTAATGTTTTCTTTACATACTTCAATTTATTTTTATCTTCACTGATAATCAAGTTCCTGAATATAAAGAGTGAAAATAAATTTAAAAATAATTTAAGAAGCTACAAATTGTATTTAACTGCTTGGAATATAACTTTTTTTCCACCACTTTTCTTTTGGTTTTTTTTATACTATACAGACATTTTTTCAGTTGTTTTAATATTATTGATGTTTCTGTTACATTTGTACAATAATAATAAAACAGCTGCTCTCGTTGGTCTGTTTTCTATATTTGCTAGACAAACTAATGTAATATGGGTTGCTTTTTTATGTATAGATAGGGGCTTGTCGTTAATTGATGAAATTACAAAAAAGCCCTATTTAACTAATACGATTAATATAATTCCATGTATAAAAATATTGCATAGAACTTTTAGAGCTGAAATGAGTCGTGGTATCCTACCATTCTTTAAATTTATTAAAACAATATGTAAGCCAATTTTCCCTTATACTTTAGTTTTAGCATTCTTTGCTGTTTTTGTTATTTACAATAGAGGTATTGTTGTAGGTGATAGAAGTGCTCACATTCCAACGACTCACTTAGCTCAAATTTTTTATTTCTCATTATTTATATTTTGTTTTTCATGGCCGTATCTCTTACCGTATTTTACGGAATTTTTACAGGATGTACGCAAACATCTCGTATTAGTGAGTCTATCTTTATGCTTCTGCATCATCATTGTTCATTATAATACTTTGGTGCATCCCTACATTTTATCAGATAACCGGCATTATTCGTTCTACGTATGGAAAAATTTGATGAACCGATATGTTCTTTTTAAGTATATTCTAATCCCAGTCTATGCTTTTGCAATTTATGCCGCTTTAAAATCATTAAGTCATTTAAAATTATTATTTGTAGCTGCTTATATATTATGTACATGTATTGTGTTAATACCGCAATTGCTTTTGGAACCGCGATACTTTATTATTCCATACATCTTCTTTCGGCTGCATCAAGAGGAGCCAAAAAATTGGCAAATAGTTGCAGAAACTCTTACCACTACTTTCATTATCATTGTACAATTTGTTTTATTTATAAATAAGACATTCTATTGGAATGATGAAAAATACCCACAACGAATCGGATGGTAAATTATAAAATGTCATGTAAATAAAATTAATAAGTGAATAAAATAAATTTGTGTTAATTATAATATTGCGAAGAAATTAACTTTTTTTTCTTTGCAAGGGACGTTAGCGATTATGGGAGGAAAATTAAAGAAATCCCGTTCATAATTACTATAATTAAATATAGTAGTTATAAAGAAATATTCACATAAATTTGTATATAATTGTATATTTAAGAGCCATAATATTATTTAATTATTGCGTATCGTTATATGCATATTTCTTTAAATAATTAAAGCATTTATTGTCGATATTGTTTAAGAAATAAGAAGTAATTTAAACAAAATTTTATTACAATTTATTTTATTAATATATAAATTTCTAAGCATTTATCTATTTAAAAATATACATGTTAAAAGATGCATGTATTTATAATGAATAGAAAGTAATTTTTTCAAAAAGTAATAAGCCTTAATACTTTAATGATTTCTCTGCTAATCCCGCTGCTTTACTCAATACAATTTGTACATCTGTAGATGGAAAATTTTGTAACAATTTTACATTCGCTGCAAAATCACCGCTAAGTATCTGCTCCTTACAAAGCAATATCATTGCACAGCATATATGAATTAAGAAATCAAATCTATGTTCATCTGAAAATAAAGAATCCCATATCCTCATAACATCTGGCAATGGAAATTCTTGTGAAAGCAAGAGTGTCAACCATCTGAAACTATAATATTGTGGGCACAGTTCCTGTTGATGCAAACGCATCCAAATTTCATAACAACTGGACTTTACTTCTTGCATTAATTTGCTCATCATCGCATTAATTCCAAATTCAGCTTCATCCAAAGATTTGATAAAGAAATCTCTAATTTCAGCCATGAGATTTGTAAAGCAAAAGAATGTATCAGCCTCTGCATGCTCTCTCCAATTTTGGTCAGGATCACAAGCGAATGCATAATATATAGGTCCTATAATTTCGTTCATACCTTGGACGTAGCCTTGGCCAGGGTTTAATTTCGCATACAAAAATAAAATTCTCTCTAATACTTCCCAGTGAGCCTCGCCACCTTCCAGCGGAGCATAATCTTCTGCAGCTTTTCTAGTTGAAACAGCAATTTTTGTTACACCAAGACCTTTTCTTTCGACACTAGCACTTTTTAACACTGTATGATGTACTCTTTGATGTAAACGTTTTTGTCCATTACTGTGAATAATGGCTTCGCAAGGATACTCGCTTCCCTGTTGGAAAAATGATATGTCTGGACAAAGTCTCCTTACGTCCTTATCAATTTGTAATAAAACCTCGTTATCCTTGAAGTAAGTTTGCCATTTGCTGTCCGGATCTAAATTCAATGGATGATCATCAGTTGTAACATCGATTCTGCCCCTTTCTAATTTTGACTGCCCTGGAATGACAATAAGATCATCGATAAATGATTTATAGAGTTCCCTTTTCAGTGTTAGAGTTTCGTTCCATGTATCTCGTGAAAATGGTATATAATTAAGCAATAGTTTCCAGCACAGCGGTCTGAAACTGCCCTCGTCAGGTATACCATTGAAGCATAATTTTTTTAACTGATATACATCAATTTCCTTCGTATAGAGAGCATCTTCGAACTCTTGTATTTTTCTTTTTAAAATACTCATCCTTATTGCATAAAGAAATTTTACTAAGAAATCAATTTCATCTATAATCACCCTATTAATAATACTTAGAAATAAACCATAGAAACGAAAATGTTCTCAAAGTTTTATATTACTCCATATTACGCGCATCGTGAATAATTAACCAACTAGTCTGTATCAATATATTATCATTGTACAGATATGCACTATTTTCTCTTTTTATCAAAATCTAATATTCGGTTTGTAAACATCAAATCAGCCATCGGCGAAAAACAGCTGATGAGCCGTTGCTCACATGATCTATGGATAATAAAGGCCTATAAACATACACGAGCGCGTGCACTCGTGTCCTGCCGAGTCGTCGTAAATCTTAAGTTCGACACATACGGTAGGTTTACACGTTGTATATAATATCCATACATATAATGTACATAGCTTAAAGGATATATATTTTTCTTACATTGTATACCATTTTAATATAAAATAAAGCTCACTAAGTGCACTAAAAAGCCGAATGTATCTCTATAGACAATTTTTTATGCGATGAAATTAAAAGTTTAATTTATACGTTATATCGTTGAATGTGATAATACATAAAGAGAAAAACGAAAATATTAAAAATATCAATCGATTGAATGATTTAAAATTTATCAACGGCTATGCAATTACATTATTCAGCTTCCCACAACTTGTCATACAAATTCAAAGAAATTTTCAGCTTATTTTGTTTAAACATATATATATATATATATATATATATATATATATTGAAACTTTTTTTAAAAATGAAACCATTTAAAAAGAAAGAATTATATTTATTAATTATTAGCAAAGTTTACGAGCCTCATACAGAAAATTATAACTGTATACGTCATTTAGATCTCATTGAACTTCGGCTTATTTTTTTTTAGACATCTGACTCATAAAGAAAGCCCTGCTCTTCCGTACCCACTCAAACTAAGTTAATCGGAATAAGTGCATACTCCAAACATTCGAAATATAAGTTTTTTAAGTAATTTCGTTGCACCCATGTAAGATTTTTTTTTTTCACAATATTAAATATAACGTGGAGCTAATATGCGAAGTACTTGCGTTTTTAATATTTTCTATATACATACTTATTCTCTTAAACTTAACTTAAGCGAGCGTTGCTTTATTTGTAAATATAGAAAATACGTCCTTAATAGGTTGATGCAATAGCTACGCTAATACTGATATTTACCGAGATATTATCAACGAGGAGACACGTTGAGCTTAGGATAAACGCTTATTGTATACGCCCCCCCGCCCCCCCCCAAGAACTCTAGAGGTCGGAGAAATATTTATCACGATTTCTGTTTTTCTTTTAAATACCTTTGATATTCTTAGTCACCCTTCCCTCCCCCCCCCAATAACCCCAATGACATGCGTAGCTTAAAAAATGTTTATTTATTATAAATTCTTTCTCTTGGGTTTTTCTACGCTTTGCGCCTCATTTTATTTAAAATTTTTTATATGCTTAATATTAAATTTATAACGTCCCGATAATATCACAAGTTCAATACGAATAATACCTAGGACATTCGTAAAAAAAAAAAAAAAAAAAAAAAAAAAAAAGCATCGGCAAACGTTAATCTAATTAACAACATTGTATCCATTAAAACAACGTGTTTATTTAAGTTTTTAAAAATTTGTTTGGCATTCTTAATTTTAACCTAATTATAAGCACTAATTTGAAATCCACAAAAAGAAGCGACTGTTTGATAAGAACAAATTCTCGAGGTGATATATAAAAGTTAAGTAAAATCTACCCCTTTTTTTAAAGGGGGGGGGGGAAAGAAAAAAAGCCCGCCCGCAGCGACCGCTCGTATCGACTTCGCAACCCCAATTAATTTTACTACGCAAAAATTGTTTATTTATTTACTTAGTTTTTTAATTTTGCTACTTCTGACCGACGACCGCTTTCATTAATTCTTAATTCATTTCTTTCTCACTTTCGTGATCATTTATATATATATATATATATATATATATATATCATGTTTAAATATTCAATGTGAGCTTGTGCGTTAATGCATTGCGCGTAATTAGTTTTACTAGGCTTAATTAGATTTGTAACGCCTCAGTATTGCAATAATTAACGGTAGTACTTACTGCGTCGGTAAGAGCGGTAACTGCAAGCGGGCTTTTATGGTTCCGTCCGCTGCTGTTCTCGGTCACCGCTCGTTGTTTCGTTACTACGAGTTTTAATGAAATCAGTCGACCGATTTTCTTTGGAAATGTTTTAAAAAAGGAAACATAAAATACGAGGAATATAATTCGCGTATTGGGCTCTTTGGAATATATTTATTCCTTTCGTTTAAAATTATAATTTTTTGTTCGCCTATACGCGAACTAAAATTAATTTTACAAAATAGGAAAACCCTTAAAATATTTCAAAGTTATTGAAATATATAAATTAACCGCGTACGTACTAAATTCTAACTCAGTCTTTTATAATTATCGACGGTATTCAAAAAGATATCTGCCTGACGATAAATCTCCGGTGACTCGTCATACTTTTCGCTTTTTCGCGTGCTGATTTTAGTTTTGGCTTTATCTCGGGTCTTTGTTTCAACAAAATCAATTTACTATTTGTGGATTTTTTCTTTAACTTAATGCTTATGATTTAAGTTACCGTTTACCATCTTAAACTTGCTTTTAAAGGATTAGGTATGTTATAACGGATACAGTTTCTTCAATTTAGCTTACCTCAGGTATCAATATATGCAGATATATTCAGGTCTCATTATTGTTATTACAAGACTAAACGTGCTTACTATACAGTTTCTTTAATTTTTATGTACACGGAGTTTACGATTACGAAGTTATTTGTAAAGAATTAAATGCGTTGACAATTTGTATTCCCGCTTGACGATTAAATTAGGGACTTTCAAGATTAATTAAGCTAGGGATATTATCGAGTCATAACAATATATATATATATATATCATGCTTAGAAAATTAATACGCAGTAATGTAAATTTACTTAACTATTAGAAATTGTTTATTAAAGAACGTTTAGCGTGATATATATTTATCATGTATGACCATAATAATAATAATAATAATAATAATAATAGTAATAATGGCCTGTGCGTAAAGGTTGTAAGTACTGTCGGAATATTTATGAATGACTTTGAAAAAAATATTCAACCTTTTACATACGGAGTCCATCTGTTTCATGTTTTGTGTTTACATTAACACATTAAAGAATTGCAGTGCATATATATGTGCGCATTGCTACTGTGTATTTCCAAAGTGTCAAAATGGTGGATTCGTTCCACTTCGTCGATACTTCGGACTATTCGTTTAATAATGGATATATACCGTAGCTTCTCATTTATTCTAAATATACAATACGACAGTGAAATCATGAATTACGATAATACTTACACCGACGAATACTTTATAAAATAATGGTCACAAATGTAAATCTATTAATAATTAGAAAAAATGATTTCCTTTGTTTTCATCTGATCGCTTCGTACTATAAGTTTTTAAAATAACTAATGTGAGTATTATTTCATTTATGAATAATGTTTTCTCGTTTTATGTATTTACCTTATGTAATTATTGCTCAGTAAAAAATGCAGTGCATGTCTATTTATGTACTTTTTTTTGTAGGTTATACAGTAAAAAACGATTATAAATTTTTATATTATTCGATCAGGCAATATAAAAAATATTAATTAAATATTTTAAAAATAAAAGTCATCTGTAATAAAAAAAAATCTAAAAGATTTTTTTCACGCCATTATCCGATTCTTGCAAATTCCATGATATTCAGTATGTTTGTATATATATGTACATCAAATCTATTTATATTTCTTTTAATAAACTAGTTAATTTGTCAATGGAAAATTACAATTTTTCAGCAATTAAAATAAAACGTTTTTCAAAGCCATAAAACTTCAGTAAAATTTTAATAATTCAATACCATTCAATTATCAATTATTAATTTAATACATTTATATTGAATTAAAAATAAAAAAAAAAAAAATAACTATGTATTTTATATAAGAACCTTGTACTAATAAATAAAGTAATAAAATTAGATAATTTTATTAAAATAATGTCATTTCTATATATTTATGAAAAATATATTTTTTATAAGTTGTATATTTATATATATATATATATATATATATTATATATATATATATATAGAACTATATATTTGAATTAGTCCGTATTAAACTGTATATATTTCAAATTCTTATTTTTGAACCGTAACGGCACAAATTTAAAATTATATATCTATAAATTTTAAATTGCAAGTCTATATTATATTTATTATTTTGAAGTCTTTGAATTTTTACCTTTCTTTTTATTAAATTCAATAAATTGAATAATAATAGTTTCTACTAATGCTTTCAAATTTTAGAATTTTACTTATCATTGTAGGTACTTACTTGGTCCATTTTAACCTATGTAATTTAATAACAACAAACATTAGGAGTAGGTAATGTTTTATATTATCTGTTACAGGATATCCGATTAATGAGTATTTTTCTCTTTCTAATAAAATCATTATGGCTTTTTACTCTGATAAGGACGAAGCTTTGTTACTTGCAGTTAGACGTGGTAATATAAAACAGGTAGAAAAAATACTGGAATCGAGTGGTCTCACTATAGATGAAAACTGGATAGATTATACACTTTTGTTAACTGCTCTCCAACGTGATCATAGGCGTATCGTTGAGCTATTGTTAAAAATGGGTTGCAGAGTAAAAAGGGTGCCCAAAAGTAATGTCTTTAATATCCCAGTGTACTATGCGGTTAGAATGGGCGATGCCAATATTGTAAAAAAATTATTAGACAGAGGTGCCTCTATTTACGATAGGAATGGAAACGAAGAGACCCCAATTTGCTTGGCTATGCATGACAAGGAATTTTCAATCGTTGACATGTTACTGTCTATGTATGATTTTGAAAATATTAATCCTTCGGGTAAAGGTGATATTGTACACTTCCTCATAGCTTGTAAAAGAAACATCCCAAAGGTCATCCTGAACTTTGTTGAACGAGGAATGAGCGTAAATAATTTTATAGACTTTAATTCCATAGATTCCCCAGGCTTTACTCCGTTGCATATTGCCGTTAGAAATATGTGCTTGGAAACAGTGGAGTTTTTATTAAGTCGGGGCGCGGACGTAACTGCAAAGGATTCAAATCAATGGACTCCGCTTCATCTTGCCAATCAAATAAGAGAGAATCAAAAGCCGGCGGGGATCGAAGCCATTATAGATTCAATGTTATCAGCCCACGTTATAAAATATGTAAATCCAGTTAACGACAAAGGTGTATCGCACTTTCATATCGCGTGCACAAGAAACAATCCCGGCGCCGTCCAACACTTTCTGCAATGCGACGTTGATGTAAATACCTGCGGCCCTTCGAATTCAAGCACCTTCGCTTATTTTACAGCCCTACATTACGCAGTGTATTACAATTGCATTCGCGTGGTCGAGTTACTGTTGAATCACAGTGCCGACGTTAATGCCAAGAATAAAGAAGGGTGGACGCCGTTGCATTTGGCGGCCATGCACGGCCGTGCGAAAATCGTCGAAATAATATTGAGGCAGGGCAAGGCAAATCTTATGAGCACGAACGGGGACGGCCTGACCCCGCTGCACTGCGCATTCTACAGCGAGCACAAGAAAGACACGATTATTGACATGCTTTTGCAATACGTCTCCAAGTCGATGAATCCGACGAATTATAGGGCGCTGTCGCACTTCCACATAGCCTGCACGAGAACGAGTGCCGGCATCGTCGAGGAATTCCTGGGCCACGGCGTGCCCGTTAATTCGTGCGTTGATCTGGGGGCGCCGAATTTCGCCGGCTACTCGGCCTTGCACTTCGCCGTGCAGTTCAATCGCAAGAGCATAGTCGAGCTACTCTTGCGTCACAAGGCCAACGTGAACTTCAAGGAAGTGAGCAAGCTCACGCCCCTGCACCTCGCCTGCATTCAGAACTTAACGAAATTCTACGAGCTGATACACAAATACAGGGAGGATCGGAGCAGGGGAGCCTCCTCCTCCTCCTCCTCCTCCTCCTCCTCCTCCTCCTCCTGCCCGTCGATCGACTGGCGGGCCAACCACGAGGACCAAATCGACATCGTTGAGTTGCTTTTGCAGCGCGAGGTCGACGTGAACTCGAAGGACTTGACCTACCGCACGCCCCTCTTCTACGCCCACGGATTCCGACCCAAGAGCATTAAAAAGGAAATCGAGAAGTGCCTCGGCATGACGGTCGACAATGCACTCGAGCAGATATTATTAAAGGAACTGAACGCCAGGCGAAAGGAGATTATCAATCTCCTGTTCCGGCACAACGCGGACGTTAATATTCCGGATTACAAGAACCGTACGATGCTTTATTTCGCCAGCGAGCGGGAGGAGGAGATCGAGGATCTGGTAGAGATGGCGGAATTGTTCTTGAGCAAAGGGGCGGACGTCAATGCCGCGGACGAGAATTCCGTCACTCCGTTACATTTGGCGGTTAAGTACCGGGCGACGAGGCTCGTCCAGCTATTCCTCGATCACAATGCCAACGTCAATTGCACCGAGAGCATCAAGTTCACGACGCCCCTGCATCTGGCGACCTCGGGCAAGTACAAGTCCACCCTGAAGGAGATCATTAAGCTACTCGTGGGCAGGGGGGCGGACGTGAACGCCAGGCAAATAGACGGGCGGACGCCCCTGCACATTGCCTGCTTGAATAAAAATTACTATGCCGTTTACGAATTGCTGCGTTACGGGGCCGACATCAATATCGAGGACAACGAGGGCGGCACCGCGCTCTTTTACAATTTCACGATGTACGGCTACGGCATAAAAAGCTCGACCAGGCTCGAGCTCGTGCGCCACATTAAGAAACTGAAGGTCATCGGCTTCTACATAAGCGAGAAGGTCAGGTCGCTTTACGTTAAGCTGAATCACAGGTCGAGGGGTACGGAAGCCCGAGCCACCGGCAACCACAACAATTACGCGTATCAAGATAATAAAAGCGACGAGTTCGTCGTGAAATGCCGGGACGAGCTCGAGCGGATGAGGCTCACGAAAATTGACAATTACTCGTCGCTCTACAATATTCTGTTCAAGAATCCAAACGAGATGGCCAAGCACATTAAGAACGACAGCTTAAAGAGGATCTTAAACGGCGAGAACTTCGATAAGCACTTCCCCCTCTACGGCTATCTATTGAAATTGCAGTATAAAAAAGGCGTGGCGAGAAGCTTTATTCTCAAGCCCGCCAAGGAATCCTTGGAATACGTAACCGGGCTGGGACTGCCTGACTCGTGCTCCGAGCACATTCTCAACTACTTGAGCACGACAAGCATGAATAACTTGATTCGATGCAAAGCTGTTCTTTCGTTTCCCTGTAAAAGGAAATCGAGCGCGAGCCCTTCCGCCAACGACGACGACGACGACGACGACGACGACGACGACGACGACGACCACGACCACGACGACCACGACCACGACCACGACCACGACCACGACCACGGCAACGACGACGACGACAACAACAACAAGAAGAAGAACAACGGCAAAGACCGCGACCAAGACGACGACGACGGCGGCGGCGGCGGCGGCGGCAACAATAACAAGTCCTCCGCGAAACATCAGAGATTAATGAAATTTCAGGGCCACAGCGCAAAAGTATTCGACATATCCTAGATATCTTTGTTGAATTATCATCATCATCATCATCATCATCATCATCATTATTATTATTATTATTATTATTATTATTATTATTAATTATTATTATTAAATCTATGCAAGAGAGTTTAATTGTATTTAACTGTTGTTGTAAATATTTAGATATTGTGCGTTTACGCACACACTCACACACACACATATATATATATATATGCATACATAAGTATTTATATATTTGAATATATTATATAAAGAAGAAAAAACCTTTTACATTAAAAAATATTCTATACGTGTTACGCTAGATGAAGTTAAAATGCATTTTGTGATTTATATTTAGATAATATATTATGGACTTATATAAATGTTATTAGTTATCGTTCGAATAAAAGATATAATATAGAATTACGTAAATTCTTATTTTCGATCCTGTAAATAATGGTTCTGATGACACATATCGGCAATTGACTGAGAAAACGAGAAGAATTTCTAAGGGAAGCAACACGATCTGAAACGAAAAAACCAAATCACCAGTACCTAATGAATTCGTGTACGAATGCTGGTTAGTTTTTTTTTTTTTTTTTTTTTTTTTTTTTTTAATTTATTTCTATTAAAAATATTTCGTATTTATATATAACGGAGAGCACATAGACTACGAATTGAAAATTATAAATTTTATTTATAATTGTAGGGAAGTGATTATTGACTCTTTATATAGTATGCGTTCAATCCAATGTATTTGACAGAGATTTTGTCTTAAGCGCCGAAAGAAAAGTGTAAAGGAAGGATCATTTTCTATACCGTACCATAGCCAACTGCACAATACGCTCGTTACTTTGTGAACATGACAGCCAATTAATTGAACCGATTGAACCGATGATGGACGATTATCATCCACAAACTCGCCTAGATCGTAGCCGCATATTATATATATGTACATATATATAGTTGATGTTAAAATTTTTAATTTCAATCTTTATCGTCATTACTATTCTAAATTCGCAATATAAATAACAAATGTGTTATTTCTTTATTGAATAAAAATTTTTATTATAATGATATATAAATATACGAGTATTGTTTCGTAAAATCTGCAATATGAAGAAGCATTATTTTTTAAAGCAACTATTTAATAAAGTAATATTATAGAAATATTATAATAGTGCATTATGTCTCATTCGTAGTTTTGAAACCATTTTACTTATATTTATATTATAATAATATTTATAATAATTCTTTAATAACTCGAAATTTTTTTTGAAAACGTTACTTGTCTTGGAAGCGCTTAAAATTCGTTAAAAAAGTGTAACTCTTATTTATCGTTTATACATTTCAGTCGCACGACAGTAAAATTATAGAGATGAGGTTTTTAAATTCTAAATAACGAATCGACGATATAAATGCGTATCACAAGACGCAATTTATTGTCATAAATTTATCAACATATAAAGTAGAAGCTGCCCGCGAGCACGAGGGTGTAGAAAGGGAAGGGGTGAGCGAGTGACATCTGGTGGTGATGTTCATATTTATTCATCAGCCGAGCACATGCGATACGTTCACTGACATACACATCAGTACGCTCAGTTCATAATCGTAGCTCGTGACTTTAAGCAATGCGCCAGATATAAAAATTCTTCATTTAATCAACAAAAAAATTAACTTTATAAATTACATTGAAGCTTAATAAACATGTTGAGCTTACCTTCGATGAAATTTCTCGTAGGATTAAGAGGCCGGGGAGGAAAAACTGTCACAACCTGGTCTTCTCTTGCCATTGCTTTCAATTCTAAGCCTTCGGAAAAATTAAAAGTCTGGTTTAAACATAAAGAAACCGTACGTGCTTCTTCCTCTTCTTCTTCTTCTTCTTCTTCTTCTTCTTCTTCTTCTTCTTCTCTTCATTATTTTACGAATTAATTTTTTTTTTTAACTTTTAATTCTTATGGCTAATTCATAAAAAGTGTTTTTACATACTACAGTTGTAAAAAAGGTTATTATAATATTTTAATGTTTAAGTCTTCTTTGAATCAGTGCTCAATGCTTTATTTAATTTATAATAATATTACAAGATTACTTACTAAATACAAGATTATTTTTCTAAATCCAAACTTGTTGAGAAATCAGTTTAATTAATTTAAAAAGAATCGAATTAATTTCTGTGTATAATAATTAAAAGAATGCCTCGCACTGGATTTATTACTTTAAATTTTAATAATAAGCATTGATAAAAATTTCTCAATCAATCTCGTATTACGTAATATAAGATTACTTTAAGGATACGTAATGAATTTCAAAGTTCAGTAAACAATTCCATTTAACTTTATAAATACAAAATTAAAAATCTGTTTATTCTTTTGATATTATTAATTAATATCAATGACATGATTTTAGGGACTATTTGAAATTCCAGAACTCGAACATCCAGAAGGGTTTCAAATACTTGAACAAAGGGCTATATCACGTACAAATGAATTGGTTGATGAAGCTATTAATCGGTCAGGAAAGCGTAATAGAAGGATGGTTGAAATTTTTGATGAATTATCAGATACATTATGCAAAGTAGCAGACATGGCTGAATTTATTAGAGTTGCGCATCCAGACCTTCAATTTGCTCAAGCTGCAGAAAATGCTTGCATTACAATAAGTGGTCTGGTGGAAAAGTAAGGGTATTATATTATAAGAATTTATTCAATAAATTTAAGTAAAATTTCATTAAAAGTCTTTATTATTCTTTATATAAATCTATTTAATATAATTGATTTATTTTATTAGATTAAATACAAATCGTCAATTATATGATTCCTTAACTGATGTTGTTAAGCATGGAGATATTTTAAAAACAACTGAAATTGACAATCATGTTGCTAAGCTTTTTCTTTTCGATTTTGAACAATGTGGAATACATTTACCCAAAGAACAAAGATATAAGATTGTAAACTTGAACGATCAAATTCTTCAAGTAATGACTATTAAAAAGAATTTTAATTACTGATTTAAATTGATTGCAATAACTTATTATGTTTTATTGTTTACAGAATGGTCAAAAGTTTATGGCTGGCACTATTCAGGCTCGGATCGTAAATATAAATACGTTACCACAATCGATCGTCAAATAGTAAGTAAAATTAATATATTTATACATGTTCATCCATTAACAGACTTTAATCGTTTGAATATTTGAGCTTTTCAAATGATGGAGAGCATGTTGTAGTTAGTGGCTTAAATACAGAATCAAGTAATATGGTTATAAGGGAAGCTGCATATAAAATATTTTTATATCCTGAGGAAAAGCAAGAAAAATTATTGCAAGATTTATTGAACGCCAGGCATGAATTAGCACAGATTTGTGATTTTCCTTCTTATGCACATCGGTATATCGTTATATCACTAATTATATTTTTTTTTTTTTTGCTTTTATAAAAAAAAAAACATATTGATAAAGTATTATTAAAAATTTTACTGCAGAGCTGTTCGAGGAAGTACAGTTCAGACTCCAGAATTTGTACATAACTTTTTAAATTTCATAAATGAGGAGTTACAAGATAGAGCTAAGAATGACTGTCTAGAACTGCAGAGAATCAAGGACTCTGAAATTAACACTCCTCAAGTATATATATAAATAGATATATATATATATATATATATATATATATACTTCATATTACATTATGTAATTTAATATAAATTTGAATAAAAACAATAAATATGCTCCAAAATTTGCAGCCAATAATGCCATGGGATACAGCCTATTTATGTTCAAAAGCTCGAAAAATATGGCTAGGATCATCCAATGAAGATTTTGCACCATATTTTTCGCTTGGATCTTGTATGGAAGGTTTAAATATAGTAACCCAAGCTTTATATGGCGTTCGACTGGAGCATCAACCAACATTGACAGGGGAGGTGTGGAGCTCAGATATATACAAATTAGCTGTAATCGATGAAGACAATACATTACTTGGTTATATATACTGTGATTTTTTTGATAGACATAATAAGCCAAATCAAGACTGTCATTTTACTATAAGAGGCGGTCGTCAATTATCAGATGGCTCGTATCAGGTAAAGTTATTTATTTTGATTATGACCAATGAGCAAGTAAAATGTATAAACTAATGAATATAAATATATACTTTTATATCTGACACAGAATCCTGTTGTCGTACTTATGCTTTCTTTACCGACAACAACAAAATCAACTCCATGCTTATTAAATCCTTCTTTAGTGGATAATTTGTTCCACGAGATGGGCCATGCTCTACATTCAATGCTTGGAAGGACAAAATATCAACATATAACTGGAACTAGGTGTAGTACTGATTTTGCAGAAGTACCAAGCATTCTTATGGAATACTTTTCCAATAACCCTAAAGTAAGATTTTAGAAAGTTGATTCCTTCATCAATATAATTTTGTAAAAATGTCTGTTTCAATGTTGACATTCAACATCAACATTGACTTGATATTGACATTACTACCACCGTTTAATTTAACGGTTCAATTTTTTCTTTCGATGGAAAAAAGTAATATTTTTGTACTAACACGTGTAATAATAATAATATATTATATTATATTATTTATTATATTATTTAATAATATTATATCGTAATTTTGAATAAAAAAAAAAAAAAAAAAAAAAAAAAAGTAAATTCAGCTAGATAAATTTTTTAGTTAATGCGTAATACAAATTACTTAAGACAAGATGTGATAACTATTTCCGTAATTAATGTTATGTTAATGTAAGGTAAATCTTTTCTTACGTATTTATAAATATATAAAAAAGCGGACTTATTATGCGCAGGTCGTTTCTTTGTTCGCAAAACATTACGAGACCGGCGAAAAAATACCAGAGGACATGTTGCACAAAATCTGTTCGTCAAAAAATTTATTCCCCTCTTTTGAAATGCAGAACCAGGTATTTTATAGTATGCTTGATCAAGTGTATCACAGTAATAAGATAAATGGCTCAACGACAGATATTTTAAAAGATATTCAAAAACAGTACTACGAGCTGCCTTATATCCCCAATACTGTAAGCATAGTATTATGATTATTATTATTTTTTTTTTTTTATTCAATAAGAAAAATCATAGCGACAATAACGACAACAACAACAACAACAACAACAACAACAATAATAATAATATTGGCCATTCAATCGTATCTAATGAAAAATGACAATCTATTAATGTTTTAAAAAATGAGAGAGAAATTGGATCATTGGTCAGATTAGCGGAGTTGCTATGGATTATAGAATTTTATCGGCAATGTGTTGCGGTGTTAGAAATATGTTCGTCGAGCGATCGAGCGTTGATCGAGCGTGCTCGTGTTCCGTAACGAGTACAAAAGACGTTTATCGATGTCGAAATTCCATCAGCTTGTATTTAATTTATCCTTTTCTGAACAAATAAAACATCCTCGCAATACATATGTATATACATATATATATATATATATATGTATGTATATATATATTATTTCGTCGATCAATTGATTCCTTCTAATTAATGATTTAGAGCTCGTAATAAAAATCAGTTCGGTAAATAATTTGTGCTATTATTGTTACAGGCCTGGCAGTTGAGGTTCTCTCATATAGTTGGTTACGGAGCAAAGTACTACTCTTACCTGATATCGCGAGCTATTGCTTCCTGGATTTGGCAAACGTATTTTGAAGCGGACCCGCTGAGCCGAGTTGCTGGTGAGCGCTATAGATACGAATGCCTAGCGCACGGGGGCGGCAAGCCCCCCTCGCAGTTGGTTACCGACTTTCTTAATAAGGAGGCTAGTCCTAGGAATTTCACAACCTCGGTCATCAATGAAATTGATGCCAAGATCGATAGGATCCAAAAAATTAAGATCTTACATACCTAACTGGCTGCCAAAGTACTACCCGAAGAACTTCACGAACTCCAATGATTTAATACGTTCAAATTATCTGTGTACAAACAATAACTATTCTCTTTAAAGAAAATTTTATACCTACATTTTATAACGATTTTAAAGGATTCGTCGTTTCTTTATCTTGTAAGTCGATTCTTTTAATTGCAGTTCATTCGGATCTTCTCAATTATTACTGTATAGTTATTATAGGAAAATTATTATACTGTATCGATTTACTGTAGTAAAGAAACGATTAAAGTTTGTTTTGATCATAACGTTTATTCTATGCTTCGTAGAATGTTTCGTGCATTTATTACGAATTTTTAATTTGCCATTCTGTCCGAAGTTACGTGTCATGAGATTATCATTTCCTACCCAAGGGCTTATTTACAGTGAAAGGACAACGAGGTGTTTACCTTGTTTCAATATCTGTAAGAACAAATTAAATAATAAAATTCTAATAATAACAATTTGAGCTTTAAAACCTCGATTAAAATATTAGTTCCTATGACCTGTGCAAATGAAATTAGTAAAAAATTAGTAAATAATCCAATTACGTGCGTTTAAAAATTTCTTTTGAGTTCTTGAACGTTTTGTTATTTAAAAAATTTACCGCTATACTCTAAAAATCCAAAATGTCTACAGCTTCATGATGCGACCTGTTGTACTTATCATTATGTAAAAATAGATAATTATCTTTGATTTCAATAATGTAATAATTATAGATTATTTCAATTTTTTAAATTGTACTATATAAATGCCAAATATTATAATTATTTAATTATGTTCAGTTATTATGGATCTGATTCGTACTTTTGATCATGGCTACTATGAAAAAGTTAGAAACTTTAAAATTGAAAATTTTATGTAAAATTTTAAATTAATATAGTTAATGCCATTTCATATGTTATATTTATTTATAATATATGTCAATACAGTTTTATTTTTGAGTTATTAATATTAAACCTTAGATTTCAAGCTCTTATATTTATATGAATGACTTCAATATTTAACAAATTTTCATTTTTAATATCTTATTTCATCTATTTGTAATCTATTATTCTTCGTACAGTACTCCTCTTCATTTCTATACATTTATATTAATTTAAAATAATAACTCAATCTATAATTGATAAAATAATTTTATAAAAAAATTTATGGAAACAATACATATTGTATTTTATAGGAAATTATTTATTATAATACATGATGTCTTTATTATATAATGCATTTTAAATCAGAAAATAAATTTTACGTTTAGAAATATATATTTATATGTACATAATATTTAAATCGAGTATTTATAAAAGATTTATTTATTGATAAATTACTTTGCTTTAATAGAAAAGTAAAAAATTTTAATTTAGGTAAGGCAGAAATCATAGGTAAAATAATTAAAAGCAATGTATTGCATATATTTTATTACAAGTACCTGTTACTATGTACAACTTTGACAAACATTCTATAAATCTGTTACATAAAAATAATTTCGTTTTTTAATGAATTTCTTTTTATTTCATGACAACCATTCTGGCATATGCATATGTATACATACATACACACATTAAAAAATATTGTATTATAATCGCAATAAGTATTTTGGCTGGCTTTTTTAAATTTGAAAGCATAGTTCTACACGTAGTAATTATAAAATAATTATTTACCATTGAAAACTTGTTTAAGCAACTCGATTTAGAAAGGAGAGAGAGAGATAACGTACGAACTACCAGCCAAATAGTAGAATTACGATTCCTAAACTTTTATATAAATTTAATTTGCGAATATTGTATATATTAAAAAATTAACGTTGCGTTTATAATGGTAATTTTCTATTTTTCTTATTTAATTTATTAATTATTCACAAAAAACAACGGATACATTCTTTTATACAAATAGTTTTTTAAGTTTTAGATTTTAAATTATATTATAAATCGCACAAAAAATTACTAATTAAAATAAAAAAAAATAATGCTAGAAATTAACATCGGAAGCCGATGTTTTACAATTGCTGTACGATTTTTTCTCAATTTTTTTTTTTTTTTTAATTTTTATACAAATAATTATAATTTACACGGCACAGCCTTGTAAACTAAAACGAAAAACTTCAAAAATCCGAAAAAATCGAAGAAGCAAGTTGTTTTGTACATAAGATAAATACATTATTATTCTTGAGTCATTTGCCAAGAAAAAAAATAGTTACTCTATTAATTGCAAGACTGCACAAGAACGTTTTTAACGATGCGCAAGTCTTCATCCTTGCAATTGTTTCATACCGTAACATCTTTCTCCCATTGAATTCTACAAAAAAATTTATTTAACTTTTGTTCATCCTCTTATTTTTATCGAAAAAATAAATATTTCCCAATAAAAATAATAATAATAAAAAAAAAAAAAACAGTTAATGAACAAACAAATTCCGCGATAGCCAAACTCACACAATCGTACGAATGCATATATATGTATGTATATATATATAAATATATATATATATATATATATATATATATATTTATGTATATAATACATATATTTATATTATATTGGATTTCCAAGGATTTTTCGAAACTGTTTCAGCACCTTGTTCTTAGCATTTCGATTTTTTAAAAGTAGTATATGCAAATATAATTTAATTTTAAATATTCTTGAATGTTTGTCCAACCTTTTTTTTATATAAATTAATTTATTTGTAATGTAATCTTCTTAATCGTTGTATTTTTTGTAGAAAAAATGGAAGAGCAATTTTTTAAAAAGCGCTAAATTTTTTTCAGGGAAAATATATTGAAAATGTTTGAAGTAATATTTTTAATTTTATAAAAGATTGGTAAATTTTATTATCAATAAAAAAACGAATGTTTAAATATTTTAAAACAATAAAGAGTTGATTAAGAGAAATAATATATTTTCCTTAAGTAAAATCATTGAAGGTCTTAGTCAAACAATGAAATGCTTTTGCTCTAATTGTTCATTCAAATAAACATTCATAATAAATCGAAATTTGAAAAGATTCAGAAATCAGTTACTCGAAATAAAATGTATGACGCCCTTATTAAGTATTGCTTACTATCAAACATATTCTTGTTCTATTTTTTTTTTTTTTTTTTTTCTTGTTTTTTTAGTTTACACACACGCTCACAGACGCCACTAAAGTTAATTCGTTATTTTCTTTCTTATGTTCTTTTTTTCTTTCAATTTTTGATTCTATTTAAATTAATTTTATTATTGTTTGCTTGCTTTTTACTAAATACTCTCACCACAGATCAATACAATACAACTTTGGCATTAGCATGATGAGGTTACGCGACATAGTTGTACTGATTCGCATTGTCTTTATCTCTTTCCATGTAATCTCTATCAATCAAAGATTCTATTCGTTTCTTTAAATCGGCCGGCTGGAAAATATGAAATTACACCGGTTAATGACGTTCATTCTAATATTCATCCTAATATTAAAACAATCGCAATATTTATTTAATAAAATTAATTATATTTTTTTTTAACCAAACTTATTAAGGTATTGAAAATTTATATTTACATTCGTAAACTTTGCACAAAAGAACTGAGCTTTTAAAAATATTATAAAACAAAATAAAGTATATTGAAGGTATACATTATTATGAAGTCGAAAAAAATAAATAAATAAATAAATAAATATATAAAAAAATACGTACCTTAACTGGAAATTTAAGCTGATTGTACAATTCACTTATAAGAAGATTATGCGTTAGAGTTTTTCTCATCTTCATAATTCTAACAATTGCTGCATCGATCTGGTATTGTCTATCTTGATATACTCGTTCTTCTGTTGCCTTCTGCTCCTCGTTCTAATTAATAAATAAAGTAATGAATATTAGAAGGGAAAAAATCAACTAATTTTTTATAATAATAAGATTTAATTGAATTTAATTGAGAAAATATTATGATATTATTTATATATACATATAAAAAAAAAAAAAAAAAAAAAGACAGAAAAGAAAAAAAAGTTTCGAATATCGTATTTCGGATATACTGAAAATCCTTATTGTGCAAATAGTCTGAAATCGTGTGCAATATCTCGTAAATCTTAATGCATAATACGGTTATTGTAACGTAGTTTGTATGATTAAGAGTTGTCTCTGTGAGAGCAATAGCAAGAAATAGGTTTACGTGCCTAGGAGTCGTTCGGTCGCTGTGTTTGTTATGCAAAATTAAAAAGGCAAGAAAAATCGCTTGATCTTGGGAGGGATTTGCAGGGAAACGAGGAATTTTTGTTAGATATTTTGTTGCGACGAACACGGCGACGGCAAACAACTTTTAATTTTAATCGGATCGTTTAAGATTCAGGGCTCAGAGAGAGAGAGAGAGAGGGGGGGAGGGGGGAGGGAGAGAGAGAGAGAGAGTATAAAGATTATAGGAAAAATATTATATGAAAATTTTTGTGCGCCAAGGCGCGAAGTTGCGAAGACTCACCGTTTCCTTCATTTGTATTTGATTGATCTTTATTCTAAATAGCTTATTTGTGAAGTCGGCATTGAATACGAATCTGTCGTTATCGGCAACGTCTCTGCCCTTGGGATTTTTCTGAAGTACTCTAGCTTTGCCGCAAGCCAACGACTGTAAAGTCCGTCGAAGTTCACCATCTTCAATATTCGTCGCAGCCTTAAGCTCTTCGAAGGATAAATTATCCGCTTCGTTGAACAGAATTAAAACTAACGCTTGGAACAACGAAACCTGCAGTTCCTTGTTACCCTACAAACGTTTATTTCAGTTATAAAAAAACGTGCTATAATAAATAATATTGTCCCGCGAATTAATTTTGTTATACTATATAACTCGCAGTAAGGGTAGCGGTGGTAGCGGTGGTAGCGGTGGTAGCGGTGGTAGCGGTGGTGGTGGTGGTGGTGGTGGTGGTGGTGGTGGTGGTGGTGGTGGTGATGGTGGTGGTGGTGGTGGTGGTCGTGGTGGTGATGGTGGTGGTGGTGATGGTGGTAGTGGTAGTGGTAGTGATTTGGATTTAAATAGTATCAGCGGAACACGTAGCGGGAATCGTCAATTCATAATTTAATAACTTTCGTCGATTAATAGTTAAGAAATTTATTGTATAAATTTAATGAAAATCAAACGAAAGTGCAATTTTTGTGTAATCGATTGTAATGCTATAAATATTTGGGAATGACTTGAAGTATTCCACCCGAAGGGGTGAAGACGCTTCAGTGATGATACAAGACATTGAACAATCATCGACCGTACCTGATTGAACCAAGCTTTTAGTACGCAGTGGCCGAGAGTAGGCTGCCATTGTAGCTTCCTGCCACTGTGTTTTCCCAAATAAAACTTGTTGAAAATATCCTGATACTGGACCATCTCCGGTGGCAGGGTGACCTCCATCACGGGATACGTAGGCCAGTAGCCCATTGTCAGTATCGAAACTGTCAGATCGAGATTACTAGCTATGAGCTCACTCTGAAGATTGCCCGAGTATTGCTTGAAGGCGATGTTGATGTCCTTGCTCAGCTCCATGTCCTTAAACATGCCCTCGAGCTTGCTAGTGAAACCGCCACCGCACTCCTGCTTCAGTTTCGAAAGCATGGACTTTTCCGCGTCAACGGAGGCCGACTTGCCGACCAACAGCCGCTTGGCCAGGTCCTTCTTATAAAAAGCTTCGAACACATCCTTACCGTGAATGAAACGGAACAGAACCATGATTTTGTCGAGAAGCCGCTCAAGCTCCTCCTCGGTCGCTTCTTTATTACCAGCTCGTAATTTACAATCGACAAATTTCGCTAAAAGTGTAAGAGTACGGTTATGAGTTCCTTACTATTAATTCATTAATAGTTCTTTCATCAAACCAAACATTCACAACATTGCGCTAATGACGAAATTGGTAAAACAATTACTGCTGTAATAAAAAAATTATACCTATAAGTTCGGCTGGCTTGTTTGCTCTTTGATTAATGAAGGCCTCGAAAGCTTCCTTCAAACTGTTGGCGAACTTTTCATTTCTATGAAAACACGTATTAACAATATTGTCCATTTTATCCTTAAAATCCAAAAGTTCTTGTACCATAGTTTTGTCTTTCTCTGGATCGATAACTATTGTCTTACCTCTTTTCTATTCGTTTAATGACATAAAATTTATTTGTTAATGTATAGCTCAAATTAATTAGACCTTGCCATGTTTATACATAATTAAAACATAAAATAATTGAGACGATCGGTTATGGAATTGTCTTTTTTCCTATACATTAATCGCATTGAAAATTTATATAGTAGTTTTTAATATTTGAATAGGATTAGCTGGCGTTAATAAGTTAATCCCTATCTTTTTTTTTTTTTTTTTTTTTTTTTTTTTTTTTTTATAATTTGTATATTGCAAAAATCCTTTTTCGTAGCCCAGTAATTTTTATATCCATAAAAATATAAAATATTTCTAACATAATGCATTAGTAGTAACAGTATGATAAGCAATTATTTTTTAAATGTTACAATAATTATTAATGATATATTGATCAATGTCAAAATACTGCACGTAAAATATGTAAAATGGAGTCACGTAAAATATGTACTTACTTTAATATAACAATTGAAATTCAAACAGAGCTCCACTAGACCATTCTTTATACGACTATATAAATTATAAAGTAGCGACAAATCACTAATTCTATTTTCGTCTAATAATCCACTTAGTCCCTTTTGTAAAATACTACTGACATGCTCTGATAATAATTGTTTTTCTACAGTATGTATTAATGACCATCTGAAACATTCGGAAGATTTAAACGAATTAAAAAAATTTATACGATCAGTTAAAACACGTTATTATAAAAAAAAAAAAATTTAATATAAAAATTATTATAATAATTTTGAATCGAGCTTAATTATTTTCAATAAGAATAAAACCTTACAGTAATTATATAATTTGATTTATTATATTATACGATATATTGTACTACATTATGCTATTTTATCGAATCATTAAAATAATTACTAATATTAATAAAAAAATTTTACTCAGTTTAAAACAATGGAGAGAAAAGAAAAATCGTACTTTGTGGAGGTATCAAGATAATGCAATAGTCTTTCATTCTCTTCCTGCAGGCGCTTATCAACGTGGGCTAAGTATTCTGGTACATCATGCTCTTGCATGAGTCTTTGACCTTCTGCAGCATAGAGCCTTTCAGTGGCTACGAGAAATTTAGACTCAAAGGCGTCCTGGTATATTTGCAAGTCGGAGAGCATTCGTAAAAGGGATTTGAGCAGAGTTCGATCGACCGTATCCCCTTGACGCTCTTTTTCAATTAGCATGAGTAAACCTTCTACAGTACGTGTTTGCACCAAATTGTTTAGTACAATATGTAATCTAAAAAGATATAGGCCCATGTCCCTGGAAAAAGATATTTATTCTATGTACATTTCAAATACAATTAAGTAAGAAAAATTATATTAAAATTGAATAGCGTCTGTTTAAAACAATATTTTAAAAAAATATATACATTTTCACGTATTCGAATTTAATTTGTATTTATTCTATTTAATTAATTTGTTTTATAGAATAATAGATTCTTAAGTGTTTGCACAGTTTATAGAATATATCTTTAAACTTATTTTCCGTTATTTTATTAGAAAATTTACTATTACCAGATTGATGAAATACTAGGATTTTGAAGAACATAAGTTCTGTCTAGATAGAGAAAGATGCTGCGAATCATTATCATTTGTCTGCAATGAGATTGCCAACATTCATTCATTTTCTTTAAGAAAATATGTCTGTCCATTGACTCTGCCAAAAACTGCTCTATATTAGCCTTAACATGAGTTTCAACCAGAACTGTTAGATTGCTATAAAGAGTCGAAGCCATTTTATGACTACACATATTTTCAACAGCCTTATATAATTCTTCCAACGAGTAACGTATACTTTTACTAGTTTGTATTGCAACTACTGCTTCCCTGAGCTTCTCCCATGTTTCTTCTTGATAGTTTTCAGGAAGTTTCGGTTTATCTGAAAATGACGTTAAAATACATTAACCGTTTAAATCGTATTTTTATTTAAGTTTCAATTTATAATGTTCAATTATCTCTTTTCTTCTTGTTTTTATATAATGTTTTTATTTGAAAAAAAAATGAAGTAATGTTAATAAAAAAGTTTATTTAACGAATCGAAGTTGTAATTTTTAAGTTAAGCTTTTGCATTTAATCTATTTTGTAGAATTTAGTTTTTTATTTTAAAAATTTTAATATATTTTACTTTTTAAAAATTGTAATATAATGATTAATAAAATTTACATTACGTTGTATTAAAACCAAAGATATTATTATTATTTAAAATATATTAAACGACTGTTTTATACAAAAAATTAAATTTTTATAAAAAAATTTAATATATAATTAATAATTGAAATAATATATTTAGGAGAAAATATTAATTATACATACAGATAAGAAAAATATTTTTAAAAAGTTGAGATTAACACAAACCTTTAAAATTCTTGATAATAAGTTTTTTGGCAGTGCCGGGCTTGCCAGTGGCTAAACTTTGTGTTATTTTATTAACTCCATTAGGATTGGCAACGGCTAAGGAAAAATTTGGTCTTTTAGATTGTGCTCCATTTCCAGGAGATGTAGCGGCTGCTTCTGTCATAGTGCTATCTACACTGTCTCCTTCAATGGAATTGTACTTAGGCCGCTTTGCGGCTACACCACAAGCACCTTCAACCTGGCTCTGAAAATCTTGTTGACTCAAGCCACTTAACTGTTGATGTCGTCGATGGCTATAATTTGTGGCCAGAACCTGTGTTCTACCCAGTCTGGACATATGAGCTCATTGCCCGATTAAGGGAACGTGTTTGTTACTTAAATGTTTTTTCCAAATAAATCTTACTACTGGTACTTCCCTTTCAATTGAAAATAAATTTTTCTAACCAATTTGAATTTAATATCATATGTTTTATGATTGTATATTCGATCCTGTATCTATGTTTACTCTTAATCCTTTTTAGAGATAGAAGATGATTCATTTACACATTCAATACATATTTTCCTTTCCCTTTGGCTTTTTCTTTTAAAAATTTGTAATCGAATTAGCGTATTAATAATGGAATTTCGATGTAAGTGTTGATTTTATTGTAAACTTGAATAAAGTTTATATTATTTTTTAATTCTTATAGAATCTCTCTCGTTTTTTTATTAAAACAAAACATACAGACAATTATAAGGGGATTTCAGAGGGACGTTTTAACCTTTCTCTCTCCTTTTAACTCTACTCTCTCTTTCTCTCCTTTCTTACTTTTCTTTTAGCCGTTTTCGTCTTTTCTTTCTACCCTAACCTCATTTAATTTCCTTCTGCATTTTTTCGGCAGTGTGTTTTAGTTTATACGCCTTTTCCGAGAGCAAATATAAATGTTAACGGACTAATTCAAATTTGTTGAAATTTGGAAAATTAAGAGATTATACTAATCTCTCTCGTCCCGTTTTAATTCGCACACACACGGGCACACGTACACAACGCGCTTGCTCTCTTATTTTTTGTATTCTCAGCTTTGTCGAAAGATCTTCTCTGTACACCTTCCTTATTCACACATCTAAAGGTACATACGTATGCATATATGTACGCGCCCGTACACTTTCCATATATTACGCATAAGCGCGTATTTACGTGATTGCATGTTGTCACACATCGCAAGTCCCGAGCAAAAACTCACACACATTTCTCCTCGCGCCCGCAATATATATACATATCTATCTATCTATCTATCTATATATATATATATATATATTTTTTTTTTTTTTAGCGCACGACAGATAAATTTATGCATTACATTTTTAGTTGTATCGCATATATGCCGCACGTGCATGTATAAATCATTTTATTTTCTTAATCGTGCATGTGCCAAGACAAGCTTATAAATATGATATTGAAATTAAATTTCTACGGCTGTAAAAGAATCGAGAATCCTAAGAGATGTATTAAAGACACCAAATCTACTAAACGCGTGCATCTAACTTTTTTTTTTTTTTTTTTTTTTTTTTTGGGGGGAAAGTAAGATAACGTGTAAATATTTAAGATCACGTATAAAAAGAAGAAGAAGAAGAAGAAGAAGAAGAAGAAGAAGAAGAAGAAGAAGAAGAAGAAGAAGAAGAAGAAGAGCCGATTATTGCACGTATAAAGTCTTATAATTGCTGAAATATACTGATAGGGGAGATTTTTTTTTTTATTCAGCAAACGTAACAATTGTATTAACAACAACAACAACAACAACAACAACAACAACAACAATAATAATAATAATCAGTAAGAAAGATGTAAGCTTCACATTTTGACAGTCACATTTTAGATAAATTACAGAGAAAAATGAATATCTCGAGAATGATATGTATGGAATAAGTATCTGTAGATGTGAGTTTCGTGTATACGGAAAGCGCAGGAATTAAAGGATTAAATAAGAATGGCTGGCTGGCTGACTGGCATAAGAGTCCAATGAGTGATCGATGATGCATTTGGCTTCTCTTCTTTAATTCCTTATACGATTGATCCGCTCGGTATATGCTTAATAGGAATATACTCGAGCTATTAATACAATCTTACGTGCAGCGGATTTCACAATATCTCTGCGTAAGAATGCGTACGTTAAAAAATTATCTATCTGACTGGTATTGACTGTGTATCGCGAGGATCATTGACCGTCAATTAACGTCCCGTACAATTTTCGTAGGAGACATAAAAAGTAGCGTTTGCGCTACGTGTCATCTCATCTATAGCAAATACAAGTACTCTACTACGTGTTTTCCCCGCAACTTTGTCCCCGAGCTGTAATGCCCGTAAGCCCTAGTCTACCCGAATGTTTTGATTTCTCTTCTCTATTTACAAGCCGTTGGGATTATCGCTCACTAATTTGAATGTTACGCTATAGATCGCACCGATAGTTGTTCAGAGCGACCAATCCGGTTACCGTAACATTATTCAGCATTCCTTCCTTACGCCGATTCTCCCTGTACGTGCATATACATAAACATAAACATAAACATAAACATAAACATAAAGATACGCGTAACAAAACTTTCACATACATTTATAAACATTCATAGTATATATGTTTATATATTTATATATATATATATATATATATATATATATATATTCATATACATACATCTTCCGATTAGACTTTCCTTAATTAATTAAAGTACACCAGTGTCGGCACATACAATCGGCTTTAATATATTGGTAATATAATAAAGTTCATAGAAAAGTTTGTTTCGCCTTATATTTATATGCAAAAAGAAATAATTCGCTTATTACGATGATTAGTTACAAATACGTGAAATTTATTATCTCTTCTTAGGTTTTTATTTTCTTACAAAATAAAAATATACTTTCGAACTTCTAAATTCCGTCGTCCGATTTTGTTGATCAATTTTATTTAGAATTAACAAACTCATTGTGGATAATTTTGTCTCGCAAGTATTTAAAATGAACTTAAGCTCCGAAAGCGCGAATGTCAGCAGAATCGTAACGGATTTAAATAAACTATTAGAGAAAAAAACTCAGAAAAAAGGTACGCAAGCAAATATATATACACATAAGATCTTTTGATATTATTTAATTCATCGATCCTTTCAGTAAATACTTTACTTAGCTTTACAATGAAAGCCATATCTCGTGATCAAGAAAAAAACTTTTTAATATCAAAACTTCAGAACGGTAAAGCTCATTTAACAATTTAATCAATGATGATACTTGTTACCCTAAAATCATAAATATGTTAAAAGAAAAAAAATCTTTATTATTCGTAGACATAAGAAGGAATTCAGAGTTACTAAGCCTATTAGAAATAGAAAATGAAGTTAAAGAAGATCTATTAAATATCAAGGACAAAGAATTGGACTTATTGAGATCAGAGGTACTTTTTTTTTTTTTTTCTTTTACAATTTTTAATCTGTTATGTTATTGAAATCGTATTAACGTAATCGTTAAATATTCATTTCGCAAGAGCGATATAATTTATTTTAATTTATTTTTACGATTATCGATCGTAAATATTGTATAAGCACCATCAAATAAATGTAAATTATAATTGAGTATGTACTTAAGTTACGGATTAAATTCTTTTGTTTTTTTTTTTTTTTAAATTTTTCATAAAGGGTTACTAAGTAAATAAATACATTGATTTCAGAATCAAAAATTTAAAAGGCTATTAGAGCAAAAAGTAGAGAAAACAAATGCTACAGTCAAGGATAAGTCATCAATTTTGAATAGTAGTAGTAGTAATAGTAGTAGTAGTCGTAATACTAATAATTTTTCTGTAAATGCAAGTACTACCGGTACCCAATTACACCAGAAACGGGAAAAAATAAATTCAGTAACGAATGAGAAGACAGTAATTACAAGCAGTAGTTGTAAGACGAGTAGTAATAATACCTCCATTAATATAAATAATATTAGTACACATTTGCACCAGAAGCGAGAGAAAATAAATGGTTCCTCAAATGATAAAACGATCGCTTTAAATAGCATCAGTAAGAACAATACTAACAATAGTTTGATAAATTCAAGTGCCATCAATGCCGTGCCCATTAAAAAAACGCTTATCCCGAAAACGAAATCAATGCTCTCATCCCCCGTTCCATTAACTCCAAAGACTACTAAAAAGTAAGTATTAAAAATAATATTATAATAGATAAGTATTCATTTATTTAATTACAATTGTCTGTTTTGTATTGCAGACGTTCTTTGCAGAAAGTAAAAGAAACAAATGTAACAAGCGTAAGTTCATTTCAATGATTATTATTCGAATTCTGTTCGTTTATAATTATAATTATATCGTACATTTTTTTTCTCTTTTTTTTTTTGTTTTTTTCAGTTCATATATAATTTTAGAAAAAGAAATAAACAAAAGTAAATTGAAAGTAAATTAGACATTGTTAGTTGCCGCTACGAAAACAAAATATAAAATAAATCAATTCTTATATACGCAGGCTGATATTAAATATTGACAAATTTACTTTTTATTAGTCAATACGCTATACGCATGCACTAGACTTTAAAATGAAGCAATATTTTTAATATATTGACTGTTAATAAACAAGCTAATTATTTATTAATATTTCGTGAACTAGAAAAATTAATTCAACGAAATAAAAATCTGTTAATTTATTATATAAGATAATTTACAAGATATAATAAAAAAAAAAAAAAAAACATACTCTGTAAAAGTACATGTACAATCACTGTATTCATTATTATTTGAATTAGAACAATATCAGTGTAAGAAGTAATATAAAATCATTCTTTATCGTTATATAATTTAATAATTTTTTTTTTTATAGACATTATAATATGTAGAGCTTCTTAAATTCAGCCATAAAAAGATTTCTTTATAATAAAATTCCCTTTTACATGGATGCACAATTAATGTACATTCTACTATTCAGTTTATTAATAGGATTAATTGTACTCCGAAGCTTGTATGTAACAAAATAAATTCTATTTTTAGAAAATATGCGGATATTTAATATTTAAGTTACACCGTACAAATTATCATTACTGATTAATTAATTTATTGATTCATTAATTATGGTAAAAATACCTTCATTGTCGTAAAAATACAATATTTAAGGTTCGCATGAATCATTGTTATTAAATTTATCCTAAAATTTTATATATTTCGTTACGAAAATACCAATTTGAACAACATAAGTTCTTATATGTGTTTAAAAAAATTTAAGATTCTCTACAAGTTTAATATCTAACGTCCTTAAATATTAAATAGAAACCTCATATGGTATCATCATATTATATTTGAAAAATCAGTAAAAATATAATGAAAAATATGAAATTAAAAGTATTAAGCTTTTTATTTTTGCCTATTAATTTTAGCTCATTAAAGGGTAATCAAGTCAAATTAAATTACAAAATAATGTTCAATTATTTTTTAATCCTTCCCTATTTAGTCCGTTACAAGTTAGCTTTAATTAAAATTCTATTTTTTTCATGCATAAATAATTATAATTCATTACACAATGTTTCTTGATACCCATAAATATGTAAATATAAAGTGCGCGCAATTCCTTAAAACTGACAAATATTTTTATCCATTTGTTTATACAAAAAAATTGAATGGATAATAATGAATAATAAGAATAATAAGAATAATAATAATTATAATAATAATAACAATGGTCGACGAAAACTGATACTGTTACAGTAATTTGAATTATTACAGAATGAAATACGATAATACAAAATTACAATCGTATATAAAATGAAAATGCCTTTTTCGAAGCTTTAGATTTGAATTTATGATAGATAGCAAATAAATTGGCGCGCATTTTCATCTCGCAAGTAAAGTTATCTGTACAAATTATAACCTCTAAATCAAAATAAAGACCCGGAATATCTGTAAAATGTCTTAAAACTTAATATTTATTAAATATTGGAATTAAAGTAATGGCACCGAAAAAGGCTGGTAGTGGTGCAAAAGCAGAAAAATCTAAAGGTAATGCGAACGACGAAGTAAAGGGAAAGGGTGACAAAAAATCCGGAAACAGTGTTAAGGTATTAATACGAATTACATTTGTCTTTTTAAATTTGAATATATTATTCTTGATAGTAACAAAAAAATGTAGGTTCGACATATACTTTGTGAAAAGCAATCAAAAATTCTCGAAGCAATGGAAAAGTTAAAGGCTGGCCAAAAATTTAATGAGGTTGCTACAGCTTACAGTGAAGATAAAGCAAGATCTGGTGTAAGTAAATTTAATTTTTAATAATATAATTTATTTATATATTTGCGTATATAAAAATAAAACTTTTTATATATTTAAGATTTGTATAGAAGATTTTTTAATTTTTGTCTAAGCGCTGAATTATAAATGAATTATCATATTTTAAAAATAAATTTAAAAGATTTTTAATAGAAACTTTTAAATTTTGATTTCTACATATTTACAATGTTTTAAACAAATTATCTTTATATATTATATACATAGTCTTTATATATAATAATCTATTTTTATTTTTTACTTCATTTATTAGAATAATTGAGTATGTGAAAACCTAATTATATTATTATTATTATATATATATATATATCTATATATATATGAAGAGCACATAAACTTTTTATTTGAAACTGAAATTGAAATTATTAAAAGTAAAAATTGAAAAATTATTTAAAAAATTTTTTTGTAACATTTAATTTCTTTGGTAGAGAGAAATCTTATTAAAAAATGTATAAAACTATGAATAAATAATAAGCAGTGCATAATGAAGTATAATTATATTTTATATTTATATTTATTTTATAATTGTATTAATAGATTTGTAAAAATTATATAAATTTAATAAACAGGGAGATCTTGGATGGATGACGAGAGGTTCTATGGTGGGGCCGTTTCAGGAAGCTGCTTTTGCGTTACCAATATCTACTATAGGTTCTCCAATGTATACAGATCCACCAGTGAAAACGAAATTCGGTTACCACATTATTATGGTAGAGGGGAAAAAATAAATTAATTCAAGCTTGTTCGTATATTAATTTAATAATATTGTTTGTTCTTGTAAAAGAAAAAGAGTTCATTTTATTGATATAACAAAATTTTCTTTAAATATATTTTTGTCAGACTACACAAATATATATAATCAAAATTGTTAATAAAACGATAATACACATTCAAATATAAATACTCTCCATTTAATCTTCATTATTTTTGCCTGAATGAAGGAAGGGACATAAATGTCATTGTGGACATAAATAATTGGTACTTATCTATTCAGTCGTGGATCACGTCTACGGCGGTAGAAAAAAAGTAAAGTAATTTTGCCTCGAAAAACTAAGGCAGGATAAGAAAATGTTGCAGTAACGACCGCAAACCCCAAGGATCTCCGAATGATCGCATTTCATTGGAAGCACGCAAGGGTGGACAGGATTTTCGAAAATACTTATTGAATAAATAATCCAAGTTATCCGAAGGCAAAATTAATGTTTCACTTTGTTTGAATGAACGTCGAATGGATGTCGTGGCCGATTTGCCGGTGTTACGAATTAAATCGCTCAAAAAAATAATATACCGATTAAACAGTTTGCTTCGGAAATCTTATTGCTTTGATAATCTTCAAGCCATTTGATTTAAACCCGAATGTTGGGGTTGGTGAAGCGCACGTATTTTAAAAGAGAGTCGTTCTCCTCGCAGACCCAGGGTTTCTTGTGGTGGCAGGCAACGTCGTGCCAGTTTACCCCATCGTTGTAGAACTGGTTGAGGACGGCCAGACAATTTTCGGGGGCTCCACCCTGAATGGCCTCTCGGTTGTCAGGTTGTGGCTTACCGATCCTGCAGTCGAATTATTCGTCAATTGTCAATTACAAGCATAGAAAGTCCGTTTATAAACAATATCATTGTCACAGAAACTCATTGAAGTCGATTATTGAATAAAAATATTATGATTAAGAATATGGTTGGGCAAATGTAGGGAATTCTTTGCGCTTACCCTCCATTTTCCGACCAATCGTTCTGGCTTCGGTCAGTCGTCGGGGCGAGTTTCTGAAGCTCGGCAGTCCAGAACCAGCCGTTGACTTGGAGGGGTTGGAGGTCGGGTCTATCGCATCCCTTGAAGTCACAAAGACGGCCGGAGGTCCAGATGTATTTGACTTTGTCTGTGGTTGCAGGACGCATAATTTATTAGTGAACTCTCTCAATCCCTTAATAAATGTCGATAAATAACACCGAGATCCATCGACAGTAAAAGTTTTTAATGATTGTCCCTCGGCCAATTTTTGAATTTTTAATTGCCAATGGCACAGTTAACGAGTCAATGGTAATGTGGGAATATATAGTTACTTCGGACAATGCGGCTTTTAATGAATTCATTTTCGGCCGACGTCTCCAACGAGACGAGGTCCATGCATCGCTGTCTACAGAAATTCCTCCCAGTCAGCCAGTCAACCTCCTGGCCAGCAGTCCTGGGATCTGCCCAGGAGTAGTAATAGCCTTTGCCATTGAAGCGCTCGTGAACGGTTCCTAATTGAAAATACATCGAGCGTTACTTTATGACATACCGAATGTTATTCCTTTATTGGTTATTAGCATAATTGATTCCTGAAACAGGACGACACGTGAAATACACGTGCTTCACTAACTCCGATAATAAATTATGTCCCCTATTAAGTTTTATAGTGAAATAGTTTAACTCTCGGCATTAATTGCCCTAATCGAAAGTTTTATTTCTATCAAGCTACCACCGCCTCCTTAGAGCTCCCTAATCGAGTATCTTTTGATTTGATTTGAAACGAGATGGATTTATTAGGCTCGTAATGGTAATTGAAAATGCCGTATTGGCACCAACACTCTTCTGTCGTAAGATTCTACATATATATATATATATATATATATATATATAATCTTATATACCTTCTTAAAGGTGTGTTTGTATATTCACGAATTTTTTTTTTTTCCTCTCCCCTACATGTATGAATATAAATGCAAAATTAGATGATAAATACACGAACGCTTTCTTTAAAGATTTTGTAATCTACCGTAGGTGATAATTGTTGAACCAGTTAGCGAATAAACGCTTTCTTGGTAAATTCTGTAGTAAGCGGGCTGTTGAAAATATGCATGAGCAATAAAGCAAAAAGAAAGTTAAAAGGGCTGCAAGGTACGTTCGTAAAAGTTTTGACACACTTCAGCTCTCGGGTATGGCAAACGTTAAGTTATTATCGACGCATTCGCGAGCTAAGAAGCAATACGTTAAATTCATGGCCACTTTCGCTTCTCTGTTTCTCTTTATTGTATCCACCCGTGTACACACGTACGCGCACACACGCCTTTATCCCGGCCCCTCTCCCGCTCGCCCGCTCTCTTTCTCCCCCGCCCCCACCCCCACCCCGCCCCTCTGTATATGTTTAAGGGAAATCGTGATGACCCCTTTGATATGCGATTCATTACCGCTATTGACCTACACAGTGAAAAATCGACGAGCGAAGGTAGAGAAAGAGGCAAAACGAGATTGAAAAGTCATTACTAAACGAGCTAATTATTTAATTAAATTTATATACCTTGTTCTCCCTTGATCATTGGGCGCGTCTTTACGAACATTGTTCCCTCGGAATTAATCTCTCATTAATCATTTAATGAAAATTAAGAACAATAGATAAGAACAAGAACCATAAGAAAAATAACTGACTATAAAATACTATTCTAACAATTAATAAATTCGTTAACCGTCACTTTACTCTTTACACCTTACATTAGGTCATTGGGGTTATAAGATTATGCGAGTATACGCGAGATTTTCATTTTCATTAATTCAGTAATTAAGTTGAATATCCTATTGTTATAATAATATTTATACGATATGCGGCAAATCTAGATAAATCGATAATTGTAAATAATTGTAACGAAGCAGCTGCTTTTAATCCTAAAAATTCGTCGTTTGTATTAATCCTAATTGACTGTGGTCTGTCGTATCGTGCTTCGGATCCTCGACAATCTTGATAAATACTAGGTTTAGGAATAATAAAAGCGGAAGAAACCAATCGGGCGCGATTATTTTCGAATACTATGCAGACTGTGCGAGTAATAATGTACGCCGTACGCTTCCATTTGCGATGAAAGCTCATTATGGAATGCAAGAGGCGTCGCTGACTTATTGGAATTTCATCTGGAACCTGAGGTGAGGTTCTGTTTTTGTCAATTGTGAAAGTGTCCGTGTACGACTTCTTTTTTTTATATATATATATATATATATATATATGTATATGTATATATGTATATGTATATGTATATGTATAATATTTCTTTTTCTTCTTCTACTTCTTCTTCTTCTTCTTCTTCTTCTTCTGCTTCTTCTTCTTCTTCTTTCTCTTTTTTTCGCGTTCTTTTTGGGGACGATTCACGCCATTAAATATGATTATGTGAGCAGGGAAAGGGAAAAGGAAAAGTCGAAGAGACGAAAGGTTGAAATATTATAATACGTATCGATCGGCCAGCTAATTGCTTCCGGAAATGCATCTTAAATACTTTAGACGAAGTTGTTATTATTATTATTATTGTTGTTGTTGTTGTTGTTATTATTATTAGGGAATTTGTGAAGAAATTTTCTAGGGCCGCTTTTCCAATCGAAAAGTAGGAACGGGCGGGCCACTTTGACTCTGACGAAATACCCGTGTGCGTGCGTGCGTGAGTGCGTGCGTGCGCGCTCGTGCGTGGATTTGTGTTAAATAAACACAAATTAGATGATAAGAGCTACTTTCACATGTAAATTGAGAAATAATGAACTTCTTTACACAGTATTTGAGTGTATTTCTTCTTCTAATAACCAGCAACAATCATAGGGAGAAAGTCGGTATAGTTATATTATGCTTTTCTACTTTATTGAATATTATCGTTAAGTGTTCTTTTTTGTTCTTGAAGGAAAGTATTATTATATACAGTTACTTTATTTAAGTTAACCGGCAGAGGATATAAAAATAACACAAGAGGAGAAAAGATTATTTTTTAAAACGGAATTTATTAAAAAAAAAAAAAAAATCTTCGTTTAGGAACGTCGATTTAATATTAAATCATCCGAACCGAAAAACTTGGTATCGAATTGACTTTTAGCTCTGAAAATTATTTCTTAACTAGAAACTCGTATTAGTTGAGTCCCTTTTGAAGATTTAAATATGTCCACACATAACGACCACACGGAATTTTTTCAAAAGCATTATAAGACAATATTAATATTGAAATACAGATTTGAAGATAAAAAAATGTCTCGACTCTAAATTATCTTTTATTAAACTGTTTTATTGAAAAATAGAGCATCCGTAAAAACGGTACTTTTCACTGCATTTTAAAAATCTAAAATTTCGATTAATATTTATCATTTTTAAGAACAAGTCATTGTAATAAGGATTTTATATGCAAATTAACTAGTTATTAATAAATTATTAAAAGTTTTATTTGATTTTTATTAAAAAAAAAAAAAAAAAAAAGCATTATCTTTCAGAATCATTATAATTATAACAATGATAATTATATAAGGTTATAATTTATATTCAGTAATAAAACTAACAATATCGATTTTATACCTCGCACAGCTTTAGGGTTCTCTTATTGAAAACAAAAAATTTTAATGACTCTGCAAAGTAAATTTATTTATTTAATAATGGATCAATTATACGAGTAATTTATTTGAAAGTCTTTCGAGAAAATACTCATCCTAGACGATAATGCACGGCTTATAAATACATTTACGTATGCACGTGGCTCTGCCCGTGTATACATCAATGTATATGGGCACGTGTATGTAAACATAGCTGGTTTTGCGAGAATGTGTGTGCACATGCTTTCTTTGAGAAACGTTTTTACTACAGGCATATTTGACAGGTGAATTTTAATTTGTGAAAGTGTCACCACGCCTTTCTTAAAATTTCACGATTGATATCCTAATGATAAAAGCCATTAAAATAAGTCCCGGCGCTCAAGATCCCACAAGATATAAGTGACCGCGCAGCAAGATACTTATTTCTTTTTTCGTTTTCATGAATTTTCATGATTTAGCGATTGGAGCCGAAGAGCGATTGAAAATTTCATATCTGTAAATTCAAATCTTTACTAATAATCATCAATACGACATTTCTGTTTTCTATTAATGCGTAAATTATCGGATTGGCGTTATAATCTGTCGATTAATCATTCACTTGCTCAATAACATTATACATATATAGATATACAATATTACACTATCATCCTATCAATAATTGTAGTGCTAACAAGTAATTACGAAATAAAAAAAAAGAAAAGTAAATCATTTTCTATATATATATATATATATATATATAATAATAATAATAATAATAATAATAATAATAATAATACTAATAAATTATTGTATACATTATTTAATAGATTCGCTATTGCAAGTCATTGAGTCCATAAATTAATAAAAGATAAGCGAATGTAAAATATATTTTGAAAAACTATATTTAAGTATATTTGATACTAGATATACGTGCGATGGTCTTTTAATAGTAATTTAATTTTAGAAATCCAGTTTTCTTTCTACCTTTTGTATAATTACCTAATATCTGTCTATCATTAATTAACTATTTTATTCAAAATGAAAGAGTTTAGATGCATCGAATAGAAATTAGTTATGGAATTTGTTATTTTTTTGAATATACAATTGACGACGCACGTAAATTTTTTCTCTAAAGGCATTCCTTGAATTTCAAATACTTTATTAAAGTGTAAATAAAACTTGAGAATATTTTTTTTAACGACAAGGAAACAAATAATTTCTGACCTTTTTAATACATGAAAGATGATAGGTCGTTCAAAGAAATCATTCAAGTTAAAAATTACAACAATGTTATTACAAAACGTAATAAGGACCATACACACACACACGCGCGCACATACACACACATAAGCCAAGAAATTGATAATGTTTTGTAAAAATTTGTATGTTCGAAATTTTGATGAGGATGATAAAAAAGAAACAAAGCCAGGATACCCCAGAGAATGTTATAACTTTATAATTATAAATTAAGTATAATTATGTGTAAGTTTAAATTTAAGAGTGACGTATTGAAAACGCGATTAGTAAATGCTGGTGGCGTTAGATATTGAAAAAACGATTTAAAAAAGAGCGGACAAATAGCGCGAGCGACATATTCTTCCGAAGCTCGCGGAATATTTCTGGAATATTAATTTTCAAAGTAAAAAGGACTCACTCTGGGCGCAGGCCCCGGGGATCGGCGGCTCCAAGATCCGTCCACTTGGCTGCTGGGCCGTTGTCACAGCTGCCAAGACGCTCGTCAGGATTAGAAATCGTATCATCTTACTGTTTGTGTGCTTACCTGTCAACAGAAAGTCGAATCAACCGATAGGATATGATTAATCTGAGAATACGCGGAGACCGCGGGGTCCCTGGGGTCCCTGGGGTCCGCGGGGACACACTGATTATTCTTGCGTCATTCGATAAGCATGAGATGAATTTAAATATCTTCTCTCTTAAATTTCTGAGACGTTTAAGGAATTTCTAATTTCTACTTGGCCCTTTCAAATATTCTAACGAATTCAATGTCCTAGTTGACTGATGAAACTTCAATGTGTCTCTCTTTCTTTTAATACATTTATTTTTATTATTTACTTACGCGTTTAGTAATTTGTAAAAAAAAAATAAGTTTAAAATAAAAACGGAATTTTTCTTATATATATATATATAAATATTCCTTAATTGGCAAATTTTATTTCATCATACGTAAGTGTAATAAGCATTTCGTATAATAGTAGGTACCAGTCTATAAACGGTAAATATTGGAAAATTAATTAATGTTAAATCATTAGCATTAGATTATTTTACCGCTGTTGGCCCTATTTTTTTGCCTAACGTGTGCACATTCTTTACAGTTAAAAGATTGTGATTAAAATATTGATACCTTAGCTGTCAATTACATCTACATAGTTCTAATTAAATATAATGTATAACAAATATAGAACAAATCTATTGGGGTTTATAATTTATTCGTACAAAACTTCGATATAATTTTATTAGAAATTTATTATAAATAATTATTAAATTACAAATACATTATTTAAAAAATTACAGCTAGTATTTAGCAAAATTATTAATTTTAACCAATACTTAAAACAACTTTTTTTTTTTTTCTAGTTATTTTTAAGCCCAATTTTAATTGAAAGCCTTTAAAATGCCTAGCAGGGATTTAAGTTTGACCGTCAGTCTTATGAACCGGTTCTACTTTACAGGTCCCGAATAAGTATAAAGTTTTTTTTTTTTTTTTTTTTTTTTTATTCGTGTTCGGCACATCGCGAATCCTTTACAAATTTTTCGTGACAAGTGAAAATGTTTTCCAAGTTCAAAGATAGAATCTACGATTGGGTATTAAAGTAGTTAATATGGAGGAATCGTATCAGGCAGCTTATATTTTAGTTACAAATTTATACATGTGTATACAAAGAGACAATTCCGAGAAGAATGTATTAGAATATTCATGCTTTGAGGAAAAAAGGTTTTTAAAAAAAATGCCCTCAGTGGAAGTATCAACATTTACTTTTTTATACTTTTATAGCGATCGTTTGTATTAGTAGCATCTGTGCAATTATAAATGAATACAAAAAAAAAAAAAAAAAAAAAGAAATTAATGGTACGAAATTAATATTGCATTAAATAACTGTGATATTATAAACAATCGCGTTTTAAGAGTATTCCTTTATTTTATGTTTTAGCTTATGAAATAACAACATTTAAAGTATAAATCTTAATAAAGCTCGTATTTCAGTGCGTTATTAATCGATAATAAAGCATTTAACGACGTTTCGTTAATTAATAAAGGTCTTACGAGTAAATTAGTTTTAATCCCAAGCATTGTTACGATACGCGTACCGACATGCCGTTAAAGATTGATAAAAAAAAAATAAAAAGAAAAAAAAGAAAAAAAAAGAGAGAGAGATACTTGTGATTGAAAATGAGGTTGAATAAGCAGTTATTGAAGTGTATACGACTCACTAAACTAGATATATTGTCGATGACTTACAGATCACAGAATCAGGAAAAGGTAAAAAAAAAAATCTGTGGCGCGAAAGCAAACGACGAAAATATATCGATAAATAAAAACTTTGTACAAAAAAAAAGAAAAAAAAGAAAAAAAACACTCTATACAGGCATATCACGAGGTCGTAAGATTAGGTTAAGCGGACCAGGGTAAGTCGATAATTGATGGGAGTTAATTGAAAAGAGACGGACCGATAGAGGGAGGGGGTGGGGGAGGGAGGAGGGGAAGAACACAAGATAAATGAAGAGGCACAAGTACCTGGAGCAGGAGCGACGCTTAACATACGACGTTCACTGGTGAACTACAAGCCTTTCCTGTATCGAGTACTCCTATATATACACAACGCCGGCCGAAAGCGAAGCCTGACTTTTAAAGTACTTTCTGGCCTTAGTCCGTGCGCTTGTTTTCGACTCCCCGTGGACAGGTAGACATTTCTGAGATTGTTATATCCCGGTGGCTGCTCTCCACCAAACGAAGACTAAAACTCTCGAGACCACGAATGCGCTCTGAAGATCCCCTAAGACAATCTACCAGCTTATTCCCAATTATCAAATCTATTACGTTTACCCAATAACCCCAATAGCCCCAATAGCCCCAATAACCCCAATAACCCCAATAACCCCAATAACCCTCCGTCCCCCTCCATCCCTCCATCCCTCCCTCCCTCCGTCCGTCCGTCCGTCCGTCCGTCCGTCCCGCCTTAGAGCTCCCGATACAATAAATCATCCTTCCTCAGCATATAAGTTACAAAAAGAAATTCCAAACTCCAAAGGCAATGCTTAAAATTTCGGGCTTGCGTTATAAAATAAGTACGAGGCTCAATAAGCATTTCATTTTCTGCTCCGATTAAAGGGATTATTTACGATATTATGACCCGCACGTACACATTTCAGGTTCGTAATTACGAAAATTCATTATTGAAATTTATTCCTCACTCTCGTTTGCTAGATTTAAAATACCTATGCTCACATTAAATAAGGAAATCCATTTATTTCAGTAAGACAATTACAAATAATAACTTTAAACTATTTTCCTTTAATCTAAAATAAAAGGGGGGGAAAAAAAAGCAGATACGCATTACAAAGAAAACGAATTAATAATCATTTCCCATCTCAATGCCATTAAAAGTGAAACTTTAAATACTGAAAAGAAATCTGCCGTTTCAAATATTAATCGATATTTGAAAATTCATTTAAATATATCTCTGAATTATATAATGTATAATATTATATGTATTTGTATATGCATGGATGTGCATGTATGCGTGCGGGTCAAGCACGAAACTGGCATAAGCTTATTTCAGCCAAGCCCAACTTAAATTTTTCATTTTCAAATTTCTTTCTTCACTTGTATACTTATAAATAGACCCGTTGCGTTTAATACTTACATTAAGTAAAATTTCTTATTGATAATGTATGTATAATATCTCTGTTAATCCACTCCCTTTCAAGGCCTTTAAATATGATTTACTGCGATAATACCTGAAATTTATTATGAAAACCATCGGTTTCAACGTACATTATAATTAAAACTCTTTAAAATTAAACAAAAACAATATTATATAATTTTATTATATATTACATTACGTAACAGCGCGAGTTGGTCAATTAATTTGGATATTGAAAAGAAAGACTTTAGAATTTTCAATAGCATTACAACCCATTACAATATTTCCTTATCGAGACTCAATAAAATAACTTAACAATGATATAAGCGCTTCTTCGTTAATTAATATGATACTAATGGGGACAGAAAACCTTCATTTGTTATTTTTACAATACTAGTGAAAGATTAATTCAGTGAAAGGAAAAAATGCATAAACAAATACGTAATTAAAATCCATGTAATTAAGTTGAGAAATATGAACTAGGATATATGAGGATAAGGACTAGGATATATGAACATAAGATTGTATAAGATTATATTCTGACAATCGAATAATAAATTCAAATAACGGTTAAATGAAAAAGCATGAAAATATAGAAAATTACGTTACGAGAAAAAAAAAAATCTACAAGCAACTTGATGATATTAAACTCAAAATTACACACCACTAGCCGATATCATGAATTTTACATTTATTAATTATAAAACTAAAAAATGTCCCTGTTAACTTTTAATATGTAATAATGTGATTTAATGAATTATATTTTTATAGCTGTTATACAAGAATCATTGTGAATCAATATTTCAAGTAATAACATGATAATTATTACGGTTCAACTGATTAGCAATAATTACTCTTTTAATTAAAATATTTTAATTGTTAATCACAGGCATGATTTTAATATATATCGGGGAGTTCTCAAGTGCACGTGACATAAATCTTGTTTCATCATCATTCAATAAATATTATTTTAATTACATGCAAGTACTGATAAAACCATTAATAGTTCGAGGAACACTGAACATAATTATAATATAATATAATAACTAAAACTAAGTTTTTAAATTTAATTAGTATAATATATAAGCCGAAATAAATATTAAAATTATTTTATTATGAAAATACGTATTATATAATGTGTCATTTATTAAATTTATTGTATTACATTTTATTAACTTTAGTTTTTTGTTACTTTTTGTTTAATTTAAGAAGCCTTAATGAACTAAATTTTTTGGATATTAAAAAAAAAAACAAACAAACAAACAAACCAATAATATAGGAAAATACTTCATGCACTTTTTTATATTTGTTAATGCTAAATTTAAAAATTACGCTCAATAAACATTCAAAACGATAAAATTTTTATTCCATTTGCTTAATTCGATTCATCATTTTTTTATAATTAATTTAAATTTAAAAATTTCTCTTAGTATTATTTATTAACGAATGAATTTTGTATTTATTAAAATTATAAACTGAACGCGTTGCCCGGGGTAGAGAAGTTGATTTAATAAATAAAATTGTTACGTATTTTTCGAATAAAAGGTGCATAATTTTATAAAATGATCTTTGTTTTATTATCTCATAAATAATAATTAGAAAATAGCTTAAAATCCGTATTATTGAAGTCGTAAATTTCACATAGGATTTTCACGTTATGTCTACAATATTATTATGGATATCAATTAAAAATCTTTTAAAAATATGTAATAATCTATTATCAACAGAAATAACTTAAGATTTATAGATGCAATACCAATTTAACTATTCAAAGTAAAAGCATGAATACAGATTGGACAATGAGAAAGCGATGTTTTGTATTATAATTAGCCTGTATGACAACAGAATTTTGTTTAATTTGCACATAACTGTATCCCCTGAGTATAAATACGACGTGCAATACTTACTAACATGAGAAGTAATATGCCATCGCAGTCCTACAAGTTTATGTAGAATAATTTCACTTAACATTTAATGTACATTTAATGTATAACTCTTATTTTCTTAGAGATAAGAAGAAATTTATTTTTTCTTCTCCATTAAAATTATGATAAATCAGTCGAGAAATTTAATATTACCATATGTTTATGTTTCTACGTTGAAAGAATACATCCAAAATTTTAAATTAATATTATCAAATCATTTAAGAAGAATTTTCATACAATATGCCGTGCCTATAGGTTGCCTTGCAATCAAAATATATTCTTTAACTGGATACAAATACAAAATAATAATTAAGGATTTGAAAATACGTAATTGCTTTAGAAATCTAAAATGAAAACAAGAAAAATCTTGTAATTAAGAAAATACGGTTAAAAGAATGCAGCAACAAGCTAATTTATATTATTATGAATTGAAATGAGATCAGCGTATCGAAAACAATGAAATTGTATTGAATAATCGCAAAATATTAATGGAAATGTGACGATGATGATAACAGTAACGACAACAACAACAATTTCTTCGACCTTTTTCATGAAAATCAAAACCGATAATTAGAATAAAAAAAAAAAAAAAAAAAAAAAAAAAAAAAAAAGAAGACATAGCTCAATTCCAATATCCCAATTAAATGGAAATATTTATTAAAACAAAAACAAACGAAAAAAAAAAAAAAATTATACATCTAAATTGTAAGAACAATTATCCGCAAACACGCGAATGTCGGAAATTATCTAACGCCTTAATAAGAATATGTAATCGAATAATAACATCTTATAGTATAAGGTAACTTTTGTTTATTTCCTGCTTCTTACAATAATATTATTCAATATGGCGCAGAAATATTGCACTCGTCCTATCGAGAGTGAAATGAAATGAAATGAAATTAAATTAAATTAAATGAAATGCGGAGGTAAAAAATCGAACGCCAATATCAAAGTTTTACTGAAAAGAAAGAGATGTCGGTAACGTAGTTCTTATGTATACCACTCTTACGACTCTCTAACGTTTGCATAAAATTTGTATAAATTTTTAAAATTAAAAAATATTTCATTACATAATTATATATTTATTTATTTATTTATGTATTTATGTATTTATGTATTTATGTATTTATGTATTTATTTATGTATTTATTTATGTATTTATTTATGTATGTATGTATTTATTTATTTCATTGGCTTAATACTTTCTCAAGGCTCAATTAAAATTCTTTTGAATTGAAAACATAAATATAAAGACTAAAGTAAGTGGCTGTGAACAAATGAAATTATAATATCTGTTTTTCAAAATCATAATATTGGAAAAAGAATAAGTATTGGAATAAGAATTATTCTAGGAATCAATATGTCAATTCATTCCTAAACTAAAATGAATATCCTAATGTAACATATTATTATAGTAAAAATTTTTATATGAATTTAATGCTAGCATTGCGGTATAATTGGAACTTTCCAAACATAAAATCGTAATTGAATAATATATGTCATACTTAATTAAATAATACGTACAATTAATTTAATTATTAAAAGTTTTCTAGTAAATATTTCAGTACTTATACACGTATTAGAAAATTATTATTTTAATAAATTCTTCGTTAATGTATTTTACCCAACAATTACTTTAAATGTAAAATACTTTTTTATTTATAGAACCTTTGACTTGTTTGAATTCGAGCTCAATTGGAAATCTCTCAATACAATGAAAATAAAGATATTTATTCCATTTAAGACATTTAAATTAAAAGTATTTAAAAAGAAATTACAGAATTAAAAAAAAAAAAAAATGCATAATATTTTCAATTTATAAAGAAAGAGTAAACTTATCGTCAATTAAATAATTAACTATAATAGCGTAACGCAATAATATATTGTATTGTGGAAATTCAAAGGAAGATAATAACGCAGAGAGATTAATTTAAATGGCTGATTTTACACGACGATACACGATACTAATAAGTATAAATTTGATAAGTCAGAGATTTGAAGACTGTATAAGTATAAAAAAAAATAAGAGGCCATGTAAATTTCAAGTAGATACGTGAGTATGTTATCGTTGCTTTCGATTTTCTCTATTCGTTAGCATCATATTAATTATAATATGTATGCCGTGGTGACCAAGAATTTAAAAGAAGAAAGAAGATTTCACACGTAATTCGCAAATTCCTGAAAAGTTTCTCAAAAAGGAGAAGTCTAAACGTGACTCAGCGGGTATTATAAGATTTTATGTATATTCAGAATAATATAGATGAAGAAAATTCCTATGTTAATATCTATAAGATACATTAATTTTAATTTTCGATCGCTCATTTAAGATATAAATAAAACAAATATTGTAAATCTTATTACATTCCGGGATATTAAGTTTTTCAGTATGATTAATTTCTTCATAAAATATCTCAATAGTAAAGTTTACGCTTTAAATAAATAAATAAATAAATAAATAAATAAATAAATAAATAAATAAATAAATAAGTAAGTAAGTAAATAAGTAAGTAAATAAATAAATAAATAAAATTTGAAGATTTAAATAAAATAATGTTAAGATTTATACTGCTATTCAACTGCTTTTTTCTGAAATGACATTTATGTATAGCAGAGAGAATAATAGAAAAAGCAATATAACGTAATGATGATTCTTTTCAAATGTCTGAATATATTATGATAATATTACTACAAGAATTTAATAGGACATACAAAACTATATTGGCTCCTTCAAGATTCTCTATGAATCAACTGGCGAGTTTTTTTTTTTTTTTTTTTTTTTTTTTTTTTTTTTATACATGTCCTTTCACTTCATTCTTCAATTTAATTTCAGTTGCTATTATTCAAACATTATGATTATTTAATTCTGTATTATTATATTATTTATAATTATAGTACTGATTTTTAATACTGGTTTTCAATCAATGTGTCGATATTATCAGGAATTGTTATATAATTTCACAATATATACACACATATATATATATATATATATATATGTATATATAGGAGATATTTTGTACCGATTAATCCATTTTAATTAATCAACTTTATTCTTACGACTAAATATCTTTTTATAATTTTACAATTTGTATATTATTTCGAAACAATAAATTTACGTACTTATGAACTAGAAACATTAAAACTAGAACATATTAATAAGTGCATAAGTTATGATACTTACACAACTAATTATAATAAATAATTAATAATACATAAAACATTAAAGTGATTTATATTTAAGGATATATATTTAATTAAACGAAAGAGTTATATACATGAATTTACAGATATTTAAAATAGTAACAGGATTTTGAAAATATAACGGCTTCGTGTGCTTGAAATTAAAAAAGGTTTGTTTGTGTATAATCAAATGAATTTAATTGGTGTTAGAAATAAATCGATGGCATTCGCAGCTCACGCGTTCTATTTATTTATTGTCAAATTGATTATGATTATGACAAAATTCTAATAGACGATAGCAAGAGTATTATGGAAAGCTCTGACTAATTAATAAATATACCTCTTAAAGAATGGGAAAATTGGTTCTGTGTAACATCTTACCATTCGGAAAGGCTTTTAATTATGGGATTTGTAATTAGACATTGTGTATGCATTACTTGGGCGTCTTAAATTACAAAAACCGAAATTATAATCCAATGATTATAATTGTAAATGATAAAACTGAAGTCAGTTTGTGTCAATTTCGTAACGCATTAAGCTCGTAACTTTCCTGAACTTTCATATAAAGCTTTTCCAAGCAAAAAAAGAGAAGCAATTTTAAATTTATCGAATAATCGATTGTAACAAATTCTTTTCTTAGAGCTTTTATAATTGAACATTTATAAATTGACTGGTAAACTACTATCTAAGCGATATTTGAACATTAAAATATCGCTTAGCCACATTATTTATAATTATTCCCAGGCATCTTGTTTGTGGTACATATAAATTTCATGTCGAAAATATTATAACCATGATAATAATGAAAACAATGTGCTTAGTGAAAGCTGTATATTTTTATTGTTCTCGGAAAAGAAAATGTATTTGTTAACGTGCGCGCGCGCGCGCGCGTGTGTGTTTGTCTGTATGTATTTAAAGCAATTGATATATAATGCGTTGAAAAAAGTGTTCGAAGCTACGGAGCAAACAATTCGAGGGATCTTTCTTTTTTTCAAATATATTTTACACGTGAACCGAACCAACTATTATTATAATAATTTTTTTATTACTTAATTGGTTCTAGTAAGCGTTGCAAATGAACGAGCAGCAAAATCTAGAACTTAAAATTATAAATTAAAAATATATTTTGGTTTTTTGCCTACATTATAAATTTTCTCGATTTTTTTTTTTTTTTTTTTTTTTTTTTTAGAAACCATTTTATTAGATAATCGTGGACTGTTAAAAAATACCTGAAATGAAGTTGAATTTTCACTTTAAATTCCAAATTTTTTCTGACAGCTCTGAAATCTTATATTTTTTGCGTCATGTGCGTGTATGTTTGTTTGTTTGTGTAAAAAAAAAAAAAAAAAAAAAAAAAAAAAAATACCGATACGTTTATTTATTATAATAATTGTAGATATGAATACTTGATATGCATTGATAATTTGAAAGGACTTGTTTTTAAGACGTCAAAGTTTAACAAAAGAATTAATACGGAGAAAATAAGAAAATTAATTTTCGGACAAATTATATTGTATGTCTCAAATTAATCATTGTCCTGACAATATATTATTATTGCAGGCATGTCAGATTCATAGGAAAAAGTCAGTTTGAGAAAAGTATCGAGAGAAATCTTAGGAAGCCAATATTTTTGAAAAAATTGAATAAACTTACCAAACGTTTTATGATATAATTTATTTAATTAAAATACAAGACAGTCTTAAGATATTCGAGATATTATATAAAAAAAAAAAAAATAAAATACGTCGCTTAGTATCGTTGTTTAAGCATTGTTTATCATTGTTTGCCATTGTAGAATAAGCGATTGTAAATTAACTAGAACAATAGATCTTAACAACTAATAACTCAATCGAAATATAATAAATAATGACAATATATAGTAAGATTTAGGAAAAGCTCGATAACAATATAGTAACAGTAATGGTAAAAAAAAATTTATAATTAAAATTAGTATGTCGGTTTTGTATGTAAAAAGGCAGTTGGAAAGTCCGAGATGTGATAAAGCACTGTATTTATGTAATATTTTTTATACCTAATAGCCGTCGTAGGTGAAACGTAGGTGAAAATCTATGATTTTCGTGGATTAAGGATAGAATGGGAATAAGGTTATAGATGTAGAACGAGGAGTTGTATAAGCCAAATTGGCTTGTTGACGACGTTTCCGGGCGAATATTAATTATGAGAGAAAAAAGATGCCCGTAGCCGACCGCAAGGCCATTAAATCGCTGAATTCGTTTAGGAAGCCTTTAGAAGAGCTTGGTCTTGTCCTTGTCACAGGCAAAGTACTCGTCGTTGTTGCGTGGGTGCTGCCTCAGACACGCGGCGAGAGCCTCTGCTGACAATGCGAAATTACTTCCCAGATGAATGCCGCAGGATGGGCAGCGATGAATCGTGTCTCTCAGGAGCTTCGAGCAATAAGGCAACGCGCACAGACTGTGAAACGAGAGAGTCCTTTTAATTCCTCTATCCACTACCGCTACTACCGCTACTACTACCGCTACTACTACTACTACTACTACTACTACTACTACTACTACTACTACTACTACTACTACTACTACTACTACTACTACTACTACTACTACTACTACGCTACTGTTACTGCCACTACCACTACCAATACTACCGCTACTGCTACTACTACTGTTACTACTACTACTACTACTACTACTACTACTACTACTACTACTACTACTACTACTACTACTACTGTTCCAACCAGTCGTCTTTTCATTATCATTCGACTGGAAGGGGGCTTAAACGACTCCGAGAACCATGGATTGCTTACTTTTATTTATCATTCACGCGTATAACCCCAATACGTTTTCTCCTTTTTTAGACCCACCCCCCTCCACCCTCCCTTGTCGTACACGCAAAGTGAATCGTACCATTTTTTTTTTTTTTTTTTTTTAACCGATTTGATATTTTTCTTTATCGCCAGCCTCAGTTATCTTGCATTAGCCCCACGAAGTCATGCGAATTAATACTACTTCTCCGCTTGCCTTTGGCGGTTTTACATTTTTTTTATAAGTATACAACGGAAAGTATTCTTACCGCTTACTTTATTACTTCTCTCGATAATTTTTGCTTTTTTTTTTTCTTTTCTTTCTTTTTTCCCTGCCAATGCATTAACTTATTTTATTATACTTTAAGTCTATTTAATTTAAAATTTCGATGTTTTGCACTGAGCTTCATTAAACTCGCGCATCTTACGTTTTACGTGCCAATGCATACGTTTATAAATATAATGTATTTTTGTTGTTTCGTAAAGGACTGCGTCGCGTCTACGTTGAGCGATAAATCTCCAATGAGGTAAAAAAAATTGTTGCATTTAATGCTAGCAGATAATAGAACCTTTATGACAAACGAGACTCCCTATTAAGCGTAAAAATCTGCTTAGGAATTGTAATTTGCTTTTATTAATTTAATTTATCTGCTTAGTCATGGAACAATGGAAAATCAACGTGGCAGGGACCACTAAAAGTATCTTCCACTATAAGAGATAATAAATTAACGTGACGAATGCTTGGTAATTTTGAAATGTGAAAGGCATTTTCAATAGGTTTGAACGATTCTCACCCGAGTACAATATAAATAAAACGTCTAATTTCAAAAGTTACATAAGAATTGTTATTATAATTTAAAAAAAAAAAAATATATATATATAATATCTTGTCGAATATTATTAATATTTCGAGATCACGGCAGGTGCTCGACATTTCGGGCGAGGAGAATATTTTCGAAGAAACGGAAGGCTATTGGGGAGGACGTTAACGTGGCGATTCTATCGAAATGTCTAATTAATAACAAATAGAGCGTTCGGATGGCTGTAGAATTTCGTAGAATATTTCGTAGAATATTTCGTAGAATATTTCGTGTAAATGTATAGAGTGCGCTTCGTAAACGTACCAAACTGGAAGCAAGAGCAATGCCGAAAGATGCGTTATCGATGTATTCCGACGTTCGACGATGGTTTCAACAGCTCGTAGGCAATTAGGGCATGTCACCACGACCGACTTCCTCCGCAAGAACGTGTGCTCTTTGGAATCGTTGAATAATAATGAGATGAGTGTACCGATTAAACGGAGAGCTAAAGTGATTGAGCGAGCTACCTAAAAGCCTTAAGCGCCTTGAAAATATTTACCGCGAAGAAAGAGCTTGGTGGTCCGGGTGCGCCCTCTCTTGGTTACGCCGTCTTCGGGGTCGTCGGGCTTAAGCTCGCCGATCCGCGGTGTCCTTGAATCGCTCGCCATCGCGAGCAAGCGAATCGGTAGCGATCGGCAGAGTCAATAGGCGTACTTCAGCTCGGTCGACCTGGCCACTTCGGCTGCCCGGCCGAATCTCGTGAACGAGGAAGTAAGACGCAGAACGGACGATTTCGAGGTGAGATCCGGGGCCTCGCTTACCGCCGGGGACCGGCGGACGGCCACGACTCGCGGGGTCCAGACCGTCCTAACCTCCCGCGGACTCCTGTCCCTCGACGTCGACGACGCTGTAGATGCCGGGATCTTCAAGGAGAACCAAGCGCCGATCTCCAAGTACAGCCAAGCGACGCCTACGCACCCATCGTTCACGAGAGTATCCTACATTACGCACAGGTAAGTAACTCACTCGTCGCTCGATTTGGTTAGCGGTACCGCCGCCGCCGCCGCTGCCGCAGCCGCCGATTCGCTTCAATTATCTCTCCTTCTCTGGTTATAAAAGCTGGACGGGCACCAAAAGGGCCCTCTCAAGCCTTAATAACGTACGCTCGGTTCCGACGCCTTACATGGACTGTTCTTACCCGCAATTTCAGCGCCGCATTTCGACGCTACCTTTATTTCAATTATCTATAATAGTTTTCTACAATAGTAACATCAATATTTTCGCTTTCTCACGCGAAGCTCCACTTTTTTTATTGTAAGATTAGTATCTCCTATCGATCCCATCCTATACATTCCTTCTACTTGCTTTTCAAAAAGTTATTCAACTCATTGCAGCGCAAATATTTTAAAATTAATATATAAATAGTTTTCTGAAAATTGTTATATATAAATGATAAAGCTTGCGTGTTTATGTAATCAAAATAATTATAAGACATACAACTAAGATCCAATTAATTTATTATTATTTTCAATATAAATAGAATGTATAGAATTTATTAAACATTTATATAGAAATTCCATTATTCTTTGAAATAGACTTTTATGATATTCTTAGACTTTCCGTATTAATCATACCTTGTAGCATTGCTTTCTTAATTAGCTAAAATTTAATTGCGACAAGTTTTCATAGCGCTAAATAATTTCACTATTATTAACAAATAAATAAGTGTGAATATGTTTGTATTCCGGGCGTTTGTACTTATACAATAGAGCTTAATATTTTTATTTAATAATATTCATTTTTCTTGTGTAAACGTATGATAACGTCATTATCACAACTAAATAAACATAATTCATTCACACAGTATAATTGCACTTTGAGATATGTCTAGTCGACGTCATATCACGTTATTTTCATTATTTTAATTCATATCGAAACAATAAAAAATAAAATATTCTGCTATAACAGTAAAAGCAAAGTTCGCTTAATTTACATATCCGAAATTCGTTTCAGTCACGAGTAAATACATCTCTTCTTAAATGCTCATACACTTCAGTCTGTAATTACTTGTTTCTTTTAAAATGAACCCTTGTGCATCGGCTGCACAAATTATTACAAATTATTTCTAGATAAATCCTTCAAAAAAAAAAAAAAAAAGAAAAAACTTGATATAAGTCTTCCTTGAAATGAAGAATTTCTTAATAGTCTACTTCTGCAATAGATTGAGATCCAATAGCTTTCTGTATCGCTCCACCATCGGGTTGTAAATCTAATTAAAATATAATAATAAAATACATTATTAAAGCATATTGTATTAAATAAGATATTGATTTATATTGAAAAATATAAAAGTAAATATATTTAATTCACGGGAATGCATTTTCGTCAATATTATACATTAAAAGCACCATCGACAATAAATTTCATTCAAGTAATCCTTAACGATTATTAATTTATTTCAGAATAACTTACACAGTCAGCATCGTCGTGTGGTTTACAAAGTAACTTAGGCTCTGGTAAACAATTTACTACGTCATCAAATTTTAATACATCTTTTAAAAGTCCATATTTTGCTCTATAAGCTCCGCCCATCATCGCTGAGTTTACTACGTTCTGTAATATTATAATTAATGAACTATAATATAATCGAATAATTAAGATTATTCAATTTTTTTTTTTTTTTAAAAAAAAGGAATTGCTGTATATGTTTTTACCGAGACGTGGACTGGAGAATTAAAAACGTCCGACAGAACTTGAAGAATCGCTTTATTAGCTGACGCTCCTCCGGTCGCAAAAATTCGTCTCGTAGGGCCTAAACATTATTAAAATATTATTATTATATTATTATAGTCGAAATCTCACGTATTGCGTATATTAATATACGTACTAAATCGAGCGCTAAGTCAAATGATTTAATTTTTAATTATATCAGATGATATTGAATTAATACCGAATAGAGGAAAAGCAGATACGGACGCTGATTAAATTAATAGTTAAATTAATAAATAATTGCAGTTTAATTATGAGATTTCTAGTAACAATAAAAAGAAATTTTAACAATACCGTGCACCTGTACGCATGCGTCTTTGTACACACGCGGGCACATACATTTTTTTTTATTAAATTTAATATACCTTAGTTAAAAAAGAAAAATGTACTGAAAGTATGAAACATGTAATTCATTTGTTAATATCACTTTATTTATTAATACCACTAGTGTTCGTTTACATTCATTTACATCGTACGTCATTTAGTCTTTTTTCTATTATCTATTTCTATTATCTGACATTTATAAAATTACGATTTCAACGTGACCACTAGAAATCTTGATTTTATCGCGTATATTTAACATGAGGATGCATTTCACCATACTTTCGATTAGATAATAGATTATTAAAGTGAGTGATTATATTATATTATAAAGGGACTGAATTCGGGTAGGAAATAAATCGAAAGTATTAACGGGACCTCACCGATTACTAATCCAAAGTCCTCGGCGTGCGCCCTCCTAGCAATGAACTGGCCCTCGACGAGGGCCCGGACCTCCACTTCCTTCGAACTGTAACGAAATATGCGTTCGTTAGCTTTGTTGAAGCGATGGTCCCCCGACATCCTGGACATTATCTCTTCGGTGTCGTTGTAGAATGCGCAGTTACCGAAGTTGCCTCTTGGTGTATTATCCAAGAGCTCGTTGAACAAGCGCCAGTCACCTCCGGCAGCGGTGTTCCTTATCCTTTCACGGGTCAGCGAGCCGTTTTTAAAACTGCAATGCAATTATTTCTATAGTAATTTTATCGCGTAAATCGCGTGTCACGTTTGCCTCTCTCTGAATTTTACATTCAGATATCTTACGGGGGTATAGAAGGATCTAACGTATCAAAGATTAATTAATTTTCTTTTAATCAAAAGCATTGGAAAATGGTATTAAAAATTACAAATTCCAATTACATTATTAAGAAACGTTCGTCTTTGATGCACGATTTCATTTAAAATTAAAATCGATCGCTACTTCGAACTTTCGAGGCAAAAATATACAAGGCTTATCGATCCTTATTTAAGCTGTCTTGTACACAATTGTCTCGTACAAAGTAGTATTTATATTCTTATATTAATTCATACCACAGAAGAGCCATGTACGCATCATCTTGAACGGGATTACAAAAAACATGACCTTCCGTGACAGTCTCTGGTTCGCTCAGCCAGAGAAAGAGAGTGTCACTGGTGCCGAGACTACAAGCTATGTCTCCTTCCTTTAACTTCATACCTGCCATACGCATTCAATTCAACATTGGTATATAAATTTACGTTTTCAATACAGTTCGGTCGCACGATGCTTATATTATTAATTCCATTACCTGCCAAGGAACAAGGATTGTCTCCTGTAAATACTATAATTCGACATTTTTCATCAAAGCCGAACCTTTCCACAAAATATGTTGAAATACTACCAATATCGGTGCTAGAAGACACAGGTTTATCGAGTTTTTCCCTCAAATCAGGGCCGCAGGCCTGAAAATTAGACAAAATCAAACATTTACTACTTAAGAATAATTAGATTAATTAAATTTTACATAAAAGTAATGAAAGTTCCTGCCTCTTAAACGCTTGTATATTTTTCAAAAGTGCACGTACGTATACAAGTAAACTTTCTAGCTTTTTTTCTTTTTTTTCTTTTTTTTTTTTTTTTTTTTATTTCAGCTTACAAGCAGAGCTATATTCTAATTGATATATTTTACCTCTAAAAGCTCGTCACACCAGTCCTTAGTTCGGATATTTAGTAAATTCATTCCAGATCCATCTGCCCAATCGATTGGCGCGTAATCCCCCAAGAAAAGGGAGGCAGCAAAACTACTCACCAACGAAATTCTCTAAAATAGTAAACGATCGATCAATATTATTAGAAAATGCAGTCGAACCAATGCAGACAGCCGAAGGAGTTAATATTAAATTCCGATATTTTTATTCGATACTTAAACTAGTAGACTTAAAAAACCAAAAGTAATAAACAACATTTATTATCGGGATTCTTTTTTTAAGACAACTTTTCCGACTCGTTTCACCTCAGTCATTTTATTATATTGACTTATTGACTTACTATTTTTATCCATGCATACACGATATAATATATCTCAAGGCGCGAGTGCATTAACAGTGCAATGTATCAAAGTTGAATTTGACAGGTAATTGTCAAAATGAAAATTTAAGCACAGTATCGCACTTTCATCTTTCATAAAAGAATCGAGCTATTAGATTAAGGCCATCATACCTCTGTATTTTCATAAGCTTCCGGTTTTCTTTTGAATACTTTAGCAATCTGGGGCCCAGAAAATCTCTCGTGAGCTTGAGATCCCGTGATTTCTGCCATTTTCTAAAAATTATTATTTTATCCGTTAATTTAGTTTAATTTAAAAAAAAAAAAAAAAGAAGAAGAAGAAGAAGAAAAATTAATACTTAGGATAATTTCTGAGAAGAGCGACGTTGATAGAATAGAGATTTTTTTTAATTAAAATAAATAGAAAAAAATAAAAAGATCATTTATCGTGTTTAAATTTACATGTGATCCTCCAATGACATTATCGAGATGTTTACATTCGGTAGTTGTACTCGAGTCCATCCAAATCGGGGCTGGAGTGACAGAAAAGGCTGCAACCAGTTGCTCGTGTAGAAATTTTTCAGGGTTGAGATTTCGCAAAATGTTCCGACTGCCTTTAGCCCAATATACGGTGCCATGTTGCTGTTATCGTGCAATTTTATAAAATTCAATCAATGCATTTATACGTATACGACTGTATGGCTTAAGTATTAGCTTCAATTATTCAATTATATTCAATATAATCGACTTTAACAGCTTCAGAAAATTATAAATTTAAAAATCCAATTGAAAATACAATGAAAAGAAAATAAAAATAATAAAACAGTACTGTGAAAGTTATGTATATATATAAATGTATATATATAATTAAAATTCCAAGTAATCTAATAATGTCAATGTATTGCTGTCAATGTACCTGGGCTGATCCAGAAATAGCAGCAACTTTACTAAAATCAACGCCACAAACACGAAGTCGATCTAATATCATATCCAAAGCCTTAACCCACATAAGGCTTGGAACTGTTATTACGTTTGGTTCATTTTTTGTTTGTAATACTCCCCCATACGTCCTAATAAATATATAATCTTATTAAATCTGTTTTTACAATTACAGTGTAATTTTTAGGCTTTATCAATAAATCAATAGATTTACTTATTGCGCAGAAATTTAATAAATGGCGAATAAAAAACGATAACTTGCAAATAATTTATGCATACTATCGCAATTATCTATTTTAATCGATAAAATATGTTGTTGTTTTTTTTTCGCTTTCAATTTACTTTTTAATTATTAACGACTGCATTAATGATATAAAAAAAAAATTAAAAATACGACAGTTTTTGTTCGGCAATTAGTTTTTATTACCAATTTATATTTACGCATTTATTGTGCTGGGTTAAAATGTTATTCAAATATTAAAAATTTGAATTATTCTGTATTCCATTATCTCTGCGAGTAATTTTAGAATTTAAGAACGGAGAGGCGTTAACAGCTTTTGGATCTTTGATAAAATTACCTAAATTCTGGTAAGTCGTTGTCGTACTGAACGCTCGTTTCTTGTAAAACGTTGAGATTGTAGTCGACTACCACGGCTTTCAACTAAAATAATAACAATTAGCACGAGAATACTTAATGAAGATACAGATTAATAAAAGAATTAATAATTAATTTAAAATTTAGAATTAAGAATAACGACAACAATGGGAAATAAGAGAACTTATAATATTAAATTTTTATCGGCCGTTAGTAATTATAATGAACGTGTTCGTTATGATTATTTACGTATATGTTGCGTAATATAAAAAAAAAAAAAATTATTGACGATCCGACGTTATTGAATTAAACCAGAATCGTTAAATTGGAATTAACGTGACAAATCGAAGTTTAAAAAACGAAATATTGATTGCCGCAAGAATGATAAAATTTTCAGATAAAAATAACTGGACGACCGTTTCTTAAAAGAACATTGATAATTACCAAACAAAATCTTGTTTATAAGTAAATGATTTGATTAAATGGTCGGGCTCAAGGATTCAATAATATTTCACGGCTCACGACAAGCTGTTTTCATTAATAGTAACTCCTAGAACATACGCATATGAATAAATAATATATTGTAAATGAAATGAGATCGAACAAACATACGCGTAACGTGTGTGTGTGTGTGTGTGTGTGTGTGTGTGTGTGTAAGGCTGTATTATCGCATAGGCATTGACGGCCTATAGTGTTTACAACGTATTATCGCTTGAGGCCGATAACAGAATGACCTCGAGTGGCTTTTTATTGTTTATAGGACGAATTAGGAATGAATGGAGAAGAGAGTTTGCCAAGTCGATCACGCGTCAATTGACAAACGAAGTATAATAAAAAAAAAAAAAAAAAAAAAAAATAGGGGAAAAAATGGGTTTTAAAATAGATCGTACCGTAAGATAGGCGAGCGGCGCGCCTTTTCTAAAGATCGAAATCTCGCGTTTAATGTAGAAGTAAGAGTAGTGCTAGTGCTAGTAATAGTAGTGCTAATAGCGGTAATAGTAGTAGTAGTGCTAGTAGTAGTAGTAGTAGTAGTAGTAGTAGTAGCGGTAGTAGCGGTAGTAGCGGTAGTAGTAGTGCTAGTAGTGGTAGTAGCGGCAGTAGTAGTAGTAGTAGTAGTAGTAGTAGTAGTAGTAGTAGTAGTAGTAGTAGCGGTAGTGATAGTGGTAGTGATAGTGATAGTGGTATCGGTAGTGGTAGCGGTAGCGGTAGTGACATCGTAAATATTTTACTCGGAGCCGGGAGCGAAAGGGGGCGTCGTCTCTTGGATCGGCTAGTATCGAAAGTCGTTCGAGAAGGTAATCGAGCTCACCTGTTGCGTACTGAAATCGAGCCCTAGGAACGTCGAGTTTTTCGACTCGGCCATGGCGCCTCGGGCTTTTCAACGAGCCTTAATCGCGCGCCTCCCAACGGAACGGAACGGAACGGAACAAAACGGAACAGAACAGAACAGAACAGAACAGAACGGAACAGAACAGAACAGAACAGAAGAACGAACTGCGATCCTCGCCTTCCTCGATCGCCTCTCCGCCGACCGACCACTCCCCCCCCCCTCCAGACGATCACAATTTAGCTTCGCTTCGGGCTGCCGCTCTTACTCGGGCATCAACGCCAAGCGCTTTTTCTCGCCAATTCACCGATTGTATCCCGAGCGAAATCCACTGTCTCGGGCTCGCTTCTCCTGGTGGCCAAGACCACCCTTTCCGATATCATATCATTTACGAGACTGTACGTCGTAGGTGGGTGAGTAGCGGGGGGGGCAGCCACCCGAAGGAGACCGCCGAGCTAGTAGTGACTTTCTCTAATCTCGTCGAACTTGGCACCGAGTCCGGCTAACTGTTAAACGCGTACCTCGGATACCCGGGTGCATGGCGGAACGGCCACGGGGACAAAAGGGAGTCGCGAGGTGCGCATACAGCGTCCGGCCTCTCCCTACCTCGGCTTCCCACTGTTACGCGCCGCTTCGTACAATCGCCCCGCTACTCTCGTTCCTTCCTCCTCGCGTGACCCTCCACTGTACGCGCTGCACGCGCACACGCCTCCCGGCCTTCCCAATACGTGTGAGCCACCGAGCCCGAGGGCAGGAACGAGCTCACCTCGAGCGTGTGCCGCACACTCCCTTCCCGAGTAGCCTCGGCCAGGACTATCCTACCAACGTCGCGCGCTCCCTTTCGCTCCCGCCCGCAATTTTTATAATCCCGTTCCTTACAAAGTCTCACGATCCGACCAATTGTCACTCAAGACTCGTCCCGGTCATCCCCCGATCATCCCCCCCGATCAACCCCCGATCGTCCCTGTGTATTCATTCGTTCTACGAAGTTTTACTTTAAACTGCATTGTCACAGTCACCCGTGGATCATTAAAATCCGATAGGCTCTTTATTCTCGCGTAAAATCACAATAAAGACATGGTACTTTATTACAATTTATTCGCTTATTTAATTTATAGTTTTCTGTTTCGAGGCCAGTCATCCGTTAATTAAGAAACCTCATTGCGCATTAAATTCTCGATAAGGATTCACAATTTTACAGCAAAACAGTAAAGAAGTTCCGGGATTTATTGCTTCTTATAGCAACAGACAAAATACACCTCCCTAGGCCAAAGTAATTACAATTAACCTTCGGTGCGATAAATAAAATTAAATTTATAAATTAAAGTACGATATAGTAGAATTACTAAAGCGAATTCTAGAAAAGGTAATACTCTCACGTAGGGAATTCTTCGACCTACACAATTTGTCTTTATACGCACCTTCATAAACATTCATAAATATATTCTAAATAAAATATAAACGTAAATAAAAAAATTTATTTATAAAGTAGACGAATTGCCTTATATAAGCAAATCGGCATATAATGTGAATCGAAGGCTTATAAAATTTATTTATAAAAGCATTTACATAAACGTAATTGTTTATTGTGGCATTTTTTTTTTTTTTTTTTTTTTTTTTTTTTCGCAGTTATAAATAAAGCTTAATTCCAATTGACTGTCAATGTTGGCAATTGCAGGAATGATGCATCTTTCGAATCACCCGAGACACCACTGCACAATGAGGTCATAACTTTAACGACAGATTATGAAAATCGATCTCAGAGCATCCCGATAAGCACCCAAAATGTGAACAATGTCAGGAATAACGATTATAATGTGCGGACAGATTCGCCACCTCCTGCCCTCTTCTTCGATGAAGACGAATACAATAGGAGCCGTCGCTTCAGTTGGTCCCTCTTATGCTGCTACAAAGATTATCCAAGATTCGAGGTAACAGCAATGACTTTGCTCTTTAATTTTATATTTAAGTTGGTGGTATTTTTATTTAACCAGGATAGGGCATTGCATTTCGTGTATTGCATTTCACGCTCTCGATATTTTCGAAATACGAATGAGGAATTATCTAAAAACGCGAATCGGTATAACATTCTTCAATATTACGAACATACTATCCGAATAAGCTTCTATAGCACCTGCTGTTTCATTGTATTAGTAAAAGGAAAAAAACTCTGAACCGACACTTGCAGATGAACAGGCGAGCGCCGCCTTCCTATGAGGCTTTATTCCCGTTCAGTTGTCAGCAAAATGCCCAACGACACAACACCTTTAATAACAACGCGAATAACTGGGACTACCTGAACAATAATGCGAGCACATGGTCAGACGTGGCGTTGGACGGACACATGGCAGTGCTTCTTAACAATTGCTCGTCCTTCGTTGCGCGCACTCCACCCCCGAGTTATGCTCAAGATCAGGGTATTTACGTAGCTCCGTCTCTCGAGAACATCATATCCAACTCCGGTCAGTTACATACCTATTTCAACAGCTCCAACCTTATCTCTTTATTATTAATGTTAATTAATACGTAGTAGATACGCGCTTTTGTGCGTTTTTTCTTTCCCGGTGGGTTCAATCAAGCATTGAATATTGATAAATGAAATTTGCTATATGAAATTGCATCAATATTGATGTTAAATTACAATCGTGTCGATATAAATTAAAACAAAATGTAAACTTTACAATTATAATCATTTAAATCTTTGTTCATAAAAGCCTCTTAGACCCACTGATCCACCATTTAATCCCATTATAACACAACTCTTGAATACGTTAAAACTAGCATAACATAACAACAATAACAATAACAATAACGATAACAACAATAACAATAACAATAATAACAATAATAGTAATGACTTTATAATAAATAAATTGTAATTTTGAATTATTTTCTATAACGTAAATAAAAAAAACAAAAAAAAACAAAAAAAAAAAAAGACCCTGAGACGAACGTATATTTAATGTAATGTCGGTATAATAGCTACTCGATTACTCGATGCGATACAACTCGGCGGACGTGTTAATTAATTGATGTGATTTTAGCTAGCAATGGAATTATTTGGACCCCAAGATCAACGACTGCTATTTGTCCTCGATGCGCAACTCTGGTTGTCACCGTTGTTGACATGCAGCAAACAACCTCGACACACTTAATGGCAGTGGCTCTATTTCTTTTCGGGTATATCAGTAAATTACAAAACTAATGCATTCGTTGTCGTAATGTCTTTCTTCAAAATTTCTTTTTTAAAAATAACGTGTAATGGAATAGGTGCTGGCCCTGTTGTATCTTACCTTATTGTATTGGCTCGTGCAAGACGTCACATCATTACTGCCCCTTTTGTCGAACTTATATCGGAACTTATTCACCGTAACACCGTAAAATTTGTTATAGCAACCACTATACTTAAATTAATATTAATAACTTGATGAAAGGATGCGATTGTAACGGTAACCGAACCTAAGGTTTGCCATGTAATAAATAATACAAAGCTAGAATAAACTAAAATTCTCATGATTATAATACCAATTGTCTTCGTCTTTTGTATAAAAATTTTATTTTTATTTGTAAAAATGAAGCTTCGCCTTGATTATTCAACAAAGCTTTAATAATATAAAGAAAAGAAGTAATATTGAAATTTTTGTATTTATGCAACAGCTCGGCTCGATCCCTGCTGCGCATTCCATTGCTTTTTTTTTATCCAATCAACTTGCGGAACATCTGACTTAACCTTAAAATACATTCATAATATTTAAGCTCACGTGCTTATCAACTCTATAGGTTATTATTTTCATTGTAATACGAATAATCTTTACGATTTCAATAATGGGCTTAGACGATAAACAAATTAATCACGTATTTGTGCCCCCACAAAGACCGAAATTTAAAAAGAAAAGGTCCCAGGCAATCGAAGACTCTAAAAATGATAATACTTCGATTTCGAACGATTCGAAGAAGAAGCGTAAAAGTGTTTATAATGCCAAGCAACAAAGACCAAAATTTAAAAAGAAAAGGTCCCAAGCGACATCGACGTTATCAAAGCTATCCGCAATAAAAGATTCTAAAAATGAAAATACTTCTATTTCAAGCGCTTCGAGGAAGAAGCGTAAGAGTGTCTATAACGCTGAAGAGGAGTCAAGGTAAAGCATTATTTTTATACATATATCTTAATGTCATATTTATATACTTGAATTTTAAATCTAGACTGGAAAAATTGGTATTTGGTGATCCCACCGATGTGATTAAATTATTGGAAAGCGAAGAGGACGAACCCAGACCCGAACCCGAACCCGAACCCGAACCCGAACCCGAAGCTGAGCCCGAGCCCAAAAATAAATATGAGTCAACGATTGATTCAAGCGAAAGCAGTGATAAAGAAGAAGATGACTCGGTTATACTGATGAAATCTGACAATGAATCTATAATTACAATAAATTCTAAAATATCAGTCAGTGATGCTGCATGGAGAGATGATGATGATGATAATATACCGTAGGCCTTTAATTATGTTTGTCATCCTTAAATCTTGTTTAAAATTCTTTATAAACTTTAACGATTATTTTAGTCTTAAAAAAGCTTTGATCCAACAAAATCGCAAATTACCTAGTGGTAGACCAGAAACTAAGTATAGTGAATTATTAAAAAATAAATATAACCATATTGTTGGAACACCCAAATGGGCAAAATTAAAGAGCGAAAGAAATGACGACTCTGACGATTCTGATAATGAAATTTTAAAAGTAAATTTTTTAATTTTATCGAATTACCAAATGGTATATTTATAATTTAATATTTAATAATTTTTTTATAGCACAGCAACCATTTAGTTAGTAATAAAAGTAAAGCTTTGGCTAAAGGAACTATAGACTTGAAAGCTCTAGCTTTTGTAAATAAACAAACACATACAGAAGGCCCGTTTGTTAATACTGTAGAATTTCACAAATCATCGACAGTAGCATTAGTTGCAGGTTCATCGGGAGTACTTTCATTATTCGAGGTATTGGACCAAAACTTGAAAAGTGATTAAAATTTTTAAAAAAATTTATAAATTATAAATAGTGTAACTTTTAATGTATATATTATAGATTGATGGACGAGAAAATAATAAATTACATACCATGAAATTTGAAAGATTTCCGATTCGTACAGCAAGGTTTTTACAAGACGGTACATCAATAATTGTCGGTTCTATGAGTCATGCATTTTGCCATTCGTATGACCTAATGACTGGAAAAACAATTAGAATCCCTTTGCCGCATGGCATTACAAATATGAAGGTTCGTATCTTGGATTTTTTTCACATATCTAAAATAAATTATAATTACATATCTCCATGTGTCTTAGAATTTTGAAGTATCTCCTAATGGAAAAATCATTGCTGTTTGCGGAAGGTTTGGAGAAATATTTTTATTATCTAGCATTACTAAAGAACTGATAGGAACAATACAGATGAATAAAAGGTGTCGTGCTCTCGCTTTTACGCCAGACAGTGAAAAAATAATTACATTTGGAGGTAATTGAGATTAAATATACATTACGAAACAATTTACGTAAAATAAATTAAATTTTAAAATTATAACATCGTATATTGAAACTTTGATTAGATTATATCTGTCTAACAAATTATATTGTAAACGAATGTAACTCGTAGGGAAGTGTAGCATAAATTAAAAATTACTTAATTACTTGCTAACGAATTAATAATTCGACACTGAGTCATAATTAATTACTTTTTTAAAGAATAGAGAAAGATAATGTATGTAGAGCATTAATCCCTTGATTATAATTATAGTTAGCAGTGAATTGTACACGTGGGACATTCGTTCGCGGACATGCTTGAACCGAGCTTTCGACGATGGTTGCCTCTCTGGAAGTGCCATAGCCATGTCCCCGAACGGCCAATTCATCGCAACTGGTAGCAAACAAGGCGTCGTCAATCTTTATGGAGTTAAGTCAGTGATGAACGAAAAGGCGCCGATGCCAGTGAAAACCGTACTGAACCTTGTTACCCCAATAACAAAGCTTAAGTTCAACCCAAGCACGGAGATACTCGCCATTGCCTCGAATCAGAAGGAAAACGCATTCAAGATGCTTCATATACCTTCCTTCCAAGTTTTTTCTAACTTTCCAACCTACAACACGAAGATGTTCAATCCACTGGATATCGATTTTTCACCTGCGAGCGGATATCTCAGTGTCTCGAATAACAAAGGCTTTGCTTATTTGTATAGATTGAAGCATTATGGAAACTATTAAAGCTAACACGTTTGTCGTATAACCCGTTTCAGTAAATTGTATCATAATTTTGTTATTCCATTACGAGTAAATACTTTATATAAAAATACATATTGCCATCGTTCTCGAACGAACTCTAGAAAAACTATTGATATTCATGAATTGAATGAAGTGTTTAATAATGCAATGCAAATAATTGTAAGAAATTGTCACGATGTTGATAGATACGTTCCGGACTAGATAATCAATCTTCATTATCTTTCGTCGTTTCAAGCTATTCAAATTTCCGACAATGTGAATAGGTAATCGGACAGGATAGGATCTGAACAAAATTATGTCCAATTATGATTAACAAAATCGCGGGTAGAAATGCAAACAAATGTATTAGGTAAAGGTTATTGGTATAACATCTGATTTAAGACCAAAATAAGCTGCCACATTAAATTTTAATGAAATAAATAGATAGATAAAATCTTTGTAAAATTTTTGTTCTCTGCCAATCATATGACTTAATGACATAAAAGGAAAGGCAATTAAAATCCTTTACGACATACAGTTAAAACGCTACAAGTTTTTTTAAAAACCATTGGATTTTATTCTTTGGAGAGAGTTAAATTAACATAATCAGAAGAAAAAAAACAAATATTTTTCTTTCTAGTGGTATATTGTTTTTAAAAATAATCTCGAGTAAATAAAATACTACATTACATAAATGATTGCTCGAAAGAAGCATTTTATCTTTATTAAGTAAATACAGCATAAGAAAATGTATTTATTATTTTAAATTTAATCATAAATTTAAAATTAAGAATAAACGTTGTTAAGAATAAAACCTTACGAAGAAATTGAAGATATAAGAGTATCAATAACGTATTGTTATTACAATAATGTCAAATTGTACAGTTTCATACAATTAATTACAAACTGCATTGGAGGAAATATACAAATTGTAAATTACGTTTTATATTTTAAATTGTTATAATGTAAATAATTAAATAATTTAATTTATAAAGACATTAGTTGTTTATTTAAACTCCTGAATTCAATTAAAGATCATTTGATTAAGACGCCGATGTATTGATAAACAAGTAACTGTCGATATGATTTAAATGATTGAAATTTTTTTTTCTTTTTTTTTTTTTTTTTTTTTTCATAAATATGATAGGTATTTATACTATTTATTTAACACGTGCAAGTAAATGCATTTTTCCATCTTAATTAATTTTACATTGAAATCAAGGGAAAAATTAAATAATTATTATTGTTGAAACTTTAAAATAAAGTGAAAGTAAGATTTGCTTAAATGTAAATAAATCGTGCAATTGCCAAATGTGGATTTAAAATTTTAACGAAATTTAAAACAATACGTCAAACCATTAGAAAATTTATTTCAGTGAACATTTTTTACGACGTGATCAAATTTTAAAATTATCAAAATTAATGTACGAAAATCCTAACGCGGATATGAATTTTAATGATTAGCAGATTTTCTAGAAATTCGCTAGTTCTCATAATGATTTCCAATCGACTCGGCGTAAACTTTTTATAAGGTCTTTTATCACAAGACTTTCACGTACGAACGCGGTCCGAACTTATAAAGTTTGCCAAATATTTATTATTGGTTTTTCGATCGATAAAACCTTTCTGAACTTAAATATATATTAATGTACGCACGTAATTCTAGAGGCAACTTATTAAGTAAGGAATATTATTGTACATAACTTAATTCAGAATTTACAATTCGGATACATTTTATTAAACTAAAAATATTTGCGTGACAGATCATTTCTTATACTTTTTATATATTTTTTATAGATTACATTATTTTGACACGTTTATCAAATTTAACTTTAATACCACGAGCTTATCTTACCTAATAATTTCAGTTCTTATATTATAACATAATTAATAATGAAAATAGTTCAACGAATTAATATACGCATAACATTATTATAATATTTATTTTTTTTTTTTTTTTTTTTTTTTTTTATTTTTATAATTCTTCATTTGTAATTTATGCTTTCATAGCTTCTTTATTTACTTAATAACAAATATAGACTATGTCAAAATTAAAATTCAGTGTTTGGCATAAAAAAAATTACGTATTATTCTATCTCATTATCCTTGATAATAAGAAAATAAGTAAATAAAGATTTATTTTTGGAATTTAAAATACGATTAGAAGGATTGCTTTTTAAATTATATAAAATTGTAACTCATGACACGTAACATTTTTCCACCAAACAAATCGAAATATTACATAATGCATAAACAAACAAACAATTATATCTTTTATGCGTTAATGATTGTTAATGTTTCCAAAACACATTGTACATTCTCAAAATATAATAAAATAATAATTAAATATAAATATTATTATAATAAATATATTAATATATGCATAATTAACATACTGCATTTCAATTTTGACAAATTTACATGGAAGTGTAATTCACATCCAGCTAATTGAGCCAGATTTTTGGTCAAGTTTCATTACTATCTATAATAACAAACGGATTTATCCATCACGGCATTTACAGTAATATTAATAATAATAATAATAATCTAATAACTATCGAATAAACTATATTCTTAATATTACACCTTCATGTACCTTTTTTATATAAAAACCAAACTCTTGTTGTTAAATGAAATTTCAATGAAAAGCGTTGCCTTAATAGTAAACCTTGATAATGGCCTAAGAATTAATTAATAGATATGTCAAATATTACGATTACAAAATGCTCAAACAGAATTTTTATATTTTATAATTCCTTACATTAATTGCGCATGTTACTTAATTCTACATTTTTTTATTATTAAATCTTATTAATTGTTAATCTATTCGATATAATTATGTTATCTGATTAGGTTGTCATTTGAAAATAAAGTCGGTGGCATTATTAAAAAAATCTACTGTATTTATTTTATCATATAATAAATATTCTACAGGTTTTAAAAAATATCTTTTTAAATACCGATTCAATAATCTAAAATGATTTTAATCTTAAAAATAACAATTTTTTGTGAATATGTTAAAAATCACAAAACATTATTCTAGTTGTTAATTTATTTTTTGATTTTTTTATTATTTCATTGGAACGTAATTGCAAAACGAGTATTTATAAATTATTTTATATTTAGTTATTATTCTTTTTAACTTTACTGAAAAAGATATACGCAATTCATTTTTTTCTGTTTTTCACTGATAACAAAATACGATAAAACGCAATTTCACTTAAAACACATAAACACACACACACACACACACAAAATAATAAAAATATCGATTTCAATATTTTTAATTTATAAGCATTTTTTATAAAATAATATTACTTTTAGAAATTAAGTATTATTTCAAACATAAAAAATTTTTTAAATATCGATATTTTTGTTTCCTGACAGACGTGTATTCTTAACATCTCTTTTTTATAGAATTCATAATCAATGGAATATAATTGAATATTGAAAACAAATATCTTACCAGTTATAAATATTGATTTAACACATTTTAAAATATAGTAATGCATAGCGATTATCGTATATTCATGCTGTTTTAGAATTGTGCGCCTAAGCAATGAATTTTTCCAAATTCAATAATTAATTAGTTATCAATCATTTTTATAAAAAATTTCACATTTCAGCTTACATGGAAATACGTGTTTGAGTATCTTGATTATCTTCTTACATGAATTAAGTATAATAAAATATATTAATTTACATATATATTATAAAAAAAAAAACGTATTACATTAAAACAAAATATTGTAAGTATAGAAAAACTACAAAAATAGTTTTCACAAAAACACGATTTCATTTAAATATAAAATTTTTTTTTTTTTTTCAAATATTTTACGAATTCATTATAAGGCTTTTAAAAATAGTTTTCAAAAACGAATGCAAAAGAATTATTATTACAGATATAAGTATTATCGTAATTATCTTTATTATATTTTCACAAGTGTGATATGACAGCTTTTATTGCTAATACGAAGTGGCACATATGCGAAACTGACTTTAATCTACTTACACAAGAGTATTAAGATGTTTCTTTTTATATGACTAGATTTATTTTTTTTACTTTTACATGTATGCTGCAAATTGCACTTTGTGCAACTTTTACAATATCACAAAAGAGCATTTTTTCCAACCATAGCATAAAATGCTTTGAACCACATTAAAATCTCTTAATATTTTTATTAAATCAAAAAATAAGTTTAGCAACATTAAAATTGAAACACATACGGTAACTATTGAATGCATTATACAAAGAATATTTAGTTGAAAAAGAAATAAAAAATTTAATTAAATAATCCAATCTTGTATTTGTATAGATGATTTTTTACATAATTAAACTATATAATAAAATTTTACCAAATACCGATTCATAAATCCATTCAAAATCATTTATTCATTTAATAAGAACCTTTGCACATTCTTATGTACGTATGTATGTATATATAAGAAGCTAGTTTTAATGTATATTATATATTTTTAATGCTTAAAAACCAAATTTATTTGAAAAAAAGTTTAAAAATAACTAAATTTTATATACAATTTCTTATTAATTAGTCATTCTTATTGCACTTTTCGGCCTATTAATTCTTCTTTTTTTTTTTTTTTTCTTTCTTTATTTTATTCTTTTTTTTTCTTTTCTTTTTTTTCTTTCCATTCGATTTCACTATCTAATTAATGATCATCCATTTATTATAAATATTAATAAACGGAAGAAGAAGAAAAATAATAAGAAGCTTTTAGTCCAATTTATGTTTGACCAAGATTCGGTAATTTTCATGAAACCTTTTTCTTCGTCGCCTTTTTAATGCGCGGTAATGTGGCAAAACTTGAGATCTGGAAAATAATTAAAACAAATTTTTAATTAAATACTCACTTAATTATGTATGAAATTTTTTTAATTACATTACTCAATACGTTATGCTCAAAACTAAAACAGTGTGCATTATTACTAGTTTTACTGGGATAAGTTTATGTTAATAAGATTAAAGAGAAAAATTATAAACGTACATATATCATTACATTTCGTTAATTAGCGTAGCGATATATAAGAATTTTGTAATAATATGTCGTATGATAATATTCAAATTATGTATAATTTTGTTCTTGTCGAATGAATGAGAATCAATTAAAGAATCCAAAGCTAATCGAATTTAGTCGCTGTGATTCTGTAATTATTAAAATGTTCGTTGTTAGGTTAAACTTCAGCAATGGGCAACGCATTAGTTATTTATATCAATACACTATAAAGAGGATTCCATACGGTTCATTGGGTTTATCTTCAAACTTCCCTCGCTAAGGAGAAGAAAAGAAAGAAAGGACGAACGAAGTCAAGATTGTAGTAAATGCCCTTAATCATTAGTCTCATTCTTAATAGTCTCCGTCTCTGATTGACAACCGTCAATAATATCGTCCTTATTATTTGATGCTCGGCTAGCCAGTAAATCACAATCGATACTGTTAGATCTCAAATTAATGTACGTATCCCCTTCGCGAGACTTTGTTCTCTCCTCGTTAATGGCATCCAGAAGTACCGAGGTAACATCCAATTCCGATTTGACATTCTCACGACTGCTGGATCTAGATACTGATCTTTCCGAGCTGGTGGATTGCAGATCGTCGTCTCTCATTTTATGGAAAGTATTGTAAAATATGCACTTTGGAATTGTCAAAAATTTTGATAATCCATCCCTCGAGGTTCTTTTATTTACTTTCTTTTTTCTCTTAACCGCTGCATCCATTGTATTGTTATTGTCGTTATTATTGTTATTGTTATTACCACCAGTCATAGCCTTGACTAATCCTGTTTTTAGAACTAACGTGGCTTTCAAAGCTTTCACCTCTTCCTCGTCGGCTTTAGCTATTTCCGGTATTTTCGGAGCTCTTTTCTTGTGATACTTTCCGGATCGTTCGCTGCAATCGGGATTACTCCTTGATATGCTTGGCATTGAAATTGTATTGAAAAGTTGAGATGCCCGGTCGGGAGGTAACCTCGCAGCCATTGACGATTTATCGAATTGATTTAAATTATCTTGAGACGAAACCATATTATTAACTACTTTCTCAGCATTTTGTAAAAGTTCTTTTAATTCGTCGAGCCTATGATGGGAGCAATTAACGTTGTTCATCGTATCGTTATAATAAGCAGTTTTGACCTCTTTCGAAACAGTCAGTCCTCCTACATCTTCTTCCTCGACCTTGACATCGATTACTGATGCAACCGCGTCTTTTCCTTCTTTATCCGCCCTCGTTATTAAAATAACATCCAGAGGATCAACTTTGAGACTCGAATCATTATCGTCGGAATCGCTCGAATCTTCTTTGTCTTTTCTAAAATTGTTCATACAATCCATGTTTTGAGACAGGAAGGACAGAATTTCAGATCTTTCATTGATAGTTAAATAAGATAAGGAATTTGTAAAAAGAAGTTGTTTGATGGTTTTTGCGGTCCCTTCATCTTCTTCTATATCTTCGACCTTCAAAGTTTTATAAAAAATCGTCGTTTTACAAAAGAAAATTATTAAAAACCATAATATTTTCTTACTTTAAGGCAATTCACGATTTATACTCGTGAATATTATCAAACTTAATTGTAATACAATTTACAATTAAATAAATAAATTAATTTGTACGCGTAGCATACGTATATACTTGTACGTTACTTTTTTTTTATTATTAAATTATGAAAATTAATGGCATATAATTTAAAAAAAAAAAAAAAAAAAAAAAAAAAAAAAAAATCACCTAGCATCGTGCTTATTAGTATTTAATCCTGGCAGCAAAAACAATTACTTACACGTACGTGTAATTCTTCATAGCAATGATACAAATACATTTTTACATTTCTAAAATTTATTACATTGCAGATTGTGATATTGTGAGGAATTGAAAATGTCTGAAAATTGAAAAAAAAAAAAAAAAAAAAAAAAAAAAAAATCTTTACCTCTGGTGATTTTTTTGTAGCAGATCTTGGCTTAATTCGGTTCCGACCTCCGACACTGGCTGTCCTAACTAAATGCTCGTTGTTTGTCGAATTTCTTTGCGAGTGTAAAGCCTCGCCGCTGCTATAACCGCTAGATATGTCATCCGATGATTTTATATTCCTGAAAATTGATTTACAACTAATTACCACTAATTGTCGTTAATTGTCGTTTATTTACTTATCTATTGGTAATATTTTTTGTATTCAGTGTACGTAGAAAACTATTTTAAATTTGTTCAAAATAAAATTTTTTATCTCTTACTGTCACTTTTATTATTATCGTTTGGACTATTAACTCATTTTTATTAAATCGGTTTAAATATATATATATATATACATATATATATATAAATAGACAGAGAGGGTTTAAAGTGAAGAATATGTATGTTTGGCCGTACGTATGTTTAAGCCAAATGAACTGTAAACTTACGTTAAATTACCAACACATTCCCTAGATCTGGACTTCCGCATTTCTACATCAATTTCAGAGAAATACAAGTCCATTCGATTATTACTCGATTGAGTTCTCCGTGGACTGTAGTCCCGTCTTCCTTCTCGAACTCTTCGCCGAGGTCCTGCAATCATTTACAATACAGCGTTGTACAAGACAATGGTCGTATACTCGTTAGAGAGTAAGCTTAATCGGGGATATATTTTTATATTCAAGGTAACGGATTGATATTTGCATAGGCTCAGGGTAAGAAGCTGCCGCGGGCTTTGAGCTGCCTAAAGAGGTGCAGGTGCAGGTAAAAAACTTCGGCATTGGTGAGCAAGCGTTAAAATACATAAGGGGATGCAGGAGCAGTCCCGGGTGGCAGTTTTAATATCAGGCTTCCAGTGGAACAAAAATTAAATAAAAATAAATCGTAGTAATATTGAATGGTAAGTAAAGAAGATACTTTTTACATTGTCCTTTAAAGTAAAGTTTTCGCATTGTATTCTTATATTCTTATATTCGTATAAATTTTAAAGGATTACCGTTCAAGTCAACCTCATCCGGTGAACGATCGGGATTTTGATTCTCGTCATCCCTCTCGGCTGTAAGATCACTCAAACTGTAGCTTTTTTTCAGTTGCTGAACTAAACCACCACCTCCCTACAAAATATTATTCGGATCAGCTTTTATTACAAAATTTCACACGATCGTTACCTATTTATTCACTTATTATAACTTATGATATTTACAATAAGTTTTTGATATTTTTTAAATGAAAAAAAAAAAAAGGTTAAATCGATTTTTTTATCAGGATGGCCAAAGTCTAAAAAAAAAACAATGGTCATAACAAGTATCGTAAAAAGTGCTATTTTTTTTTTTTTTTTTTTATTAAATTCCTAAACCTATAGCTTTAAATGAATTTATAGCAATAAATTACAAAATGAATTTTAAGCTTTAACTTTTTGCAATCGTTAAAATTATTAATTATTCATTTCTTAAACATTATACTAGATTTATATTTACCATTTAAATAATTAATAACAAAATGGAACAATAAAACTTGTTTAAAGAAGCAGCTTCGTGACTTTTAAAGTATTCAAAGTGAAATTTCAAAAAAAAAAAGAAAATGCATTATTTGTATTGTAAGGAAAAAGTTAATATTAATAGCAATTTATTCAATGGCATAATGTTTGCGAAGTCATATTTAGTTTCGAAACTTATGTTACTGTTGTTGATGTTGTTGTTATTGTTATTGTTGTTCTTGTTGTTCTTGTTGTTGTTATTATTTTTATTATTACTACAACAATAGAAATAGTGCACTTAGGAAACAATATTTTATTTTTAATAATTTAAAGTAAATAGCATATAAAAAAATTCAGTATTTCGTTGTGATATTATACTCCCGAGTCTTTCGATAAAATTCGTCATTCATGCAAGTCGATGAAATAATGAAAATATATATTAAATTAAAAAATAAAAAGCTTACCAACAAAAAAGGTTAATGTGTTATCGGCCTTCACCAGTGCTGAGTTTCATAATATTCGATCTTCATAAATCTTTATGAAATCAATGCTTTTATATATCTTGCAGATATTTTGCCTCAACTTTAATTTTTAATTTTTCAATGCGAACTTAGTACAATTGATAATTTAAAAAATTAGTTGAAGCCAATCGAAATTTATCATGATTAATACTGAACTGTATAAAAAATATTAGATTTTGTGGTAAGAAATTAGCTGACAAAAAAACTGTTCTTAATTTTATTTTTAACTAACTTTGCTCGTTATAAATAAATAATAGTGCTAGTACTAATGCCAGCAGTAGTGGTAGTAATAGTAATAGTAATAGTAATAGTAATAGTAATAGTAGTAGTTGTAGTAGTAGTAGTTGTAGTAGTAGTAGTTGTAGTAGTAGTAGTAGTAGTAGTAGTAGTAGTAGTAGTAGTAGTAGTAGTAGTAGTGGTGGTGGTGGTAGTAGTAGTAGTAGTGGTGGTGGTGATGGTGGTGGTGGTGGTGGTGGTGGTAGTAGTTGTTCTAGTAGTAGTAGTGATGCTGGTGGTGGAGGTTATAGTAAAAGTAGTAATCGAGTAGGGAATTGAAGCACTTAGGTTTCGGAAAATGAATTGGGCAAAATTAAGCGTACAAAATTAATAGAATGCGTATTTATTATTCAAAAAGGATAAGAAGAAAAATGTTATAATTATAATAAAAGAGAACGCCAGAAAGCGAAATTTTTTGGCATTCTTATTAATTACTAATAAAATTAAATGTGCCTATAATGAAATAAAATTTAACATTAAGTTCAATACATGATAATTATATATAAATGAAATAAACAATGCGCATACAAATTAACATCTAACATCTAACATCTAAATAAAACTGTAACTTCCATTAAAACTTCCAATAAATTCACTTGCTTTTTTTTATAAATAATATAATTAGTTACTTTTAACAAAAAGTTTGATCAATTATATCATTCATTGTTTTTAAATAATTGAATAACTAACCTATAGCGCTAATAAAAAATAATTCATTTTTGAAAAAAACTCTTTTATTCTTCTATTCTTTTCATATTTGAAAAATTCTTTTGCAATTTATTCGAAAAACGTAATTAATCAAACTTTTCGTCCGATACTTTTATCACAATTTCCATTCTCGACTGTAATATAAATAAATATAAGTAAAGTTATTATCATCATACAAGGCACACATATGGTTTTATTACATATACAGGCAGCTTATTCATTTATTTACTTTATTATTCATCTTTCGACATGGTAAGGCTTTTATGAACGCATAACTTCTAACAAGTTTCTAACGTATTTTTATCATTTTTTCAACAATAACGTACTAGCAATTATTATCGAATCATATTTCGAATTATAATATCAAAATTTATAAATAAATCGTACATTAAGTTTTATTTTCATAATAAAAAGTTTTAATACAAATTACTACTACTATTATTATTATTATTATACATATAAAATCGCAGCTGCATTTATTGTGACATTCCACCTCGATATATTCGATCATGCAACATGACACATTTTTAGTTTCGATTCTTCATTTTTTTTTCTTCTTTTATTAATAAATTAAGGTTCGTCCTTGTCAAAGTTTTTCAAAAATTAAAAAATGTCACAGAATAAAAATTAAATCGAGATAAGGTGTAAAGATAAATTGTCAGGCTTCATTTTGAGTTTATGGTAAATTTAAATTATTATATAGCGATTGTTCGATATTACAATATTATTGGTTCATGAATTCGATTAGTTGATAATAAATAAGTAAGCCAACTAGAAGAAATGAAAAAATCCGATGAAATTAGTTCTTTTGAAACGATCAACACACACTTATTTTTAATTGTACTTGAAAAATTGACGCGAATGGTACTACTATAATAATTCTCTTTTTAGTTTAATTAGTGATTTTGTTAATTCAGTCTTTTATGCGTGTATTATGAAAGTAAATTTTATTATCATCATATTTTTTACAATATGAAAAAGTACCTAGTGTACTGCCACGTCGGAAAATTTGGCGACTTGGGAAAGTTTTAGCTTATTTTTCCAGAGCATGTCAGAATTAGCCTTGAATCTCTTGGAATTCGAAAAACTAAGCGCCCACGGAAATGGAACGACTCATCATACCGGGGCCTGCCATTATCATCATCGATGCTGCAGTTATTATTATTTTTTTTTTTTTTTTATTTATTACTATTATTACTATTATTACTATTATTATTGTTATTGTTATTGTTATTGTAATTGTTATTATTATTATTATTCAGTCGAGTTGACTTGTGAGGTCACCGAATACGGCGTGAAAAATACGGTGCGAGTGTGTCAATCTGTGTTTTCCAGATGCATACGATAATTTGGACCTATAAAAGTCCTTCGCATCGTTCACGTCATAAATATAAAACCAGAGAAGCGATAGATAGAAATAAACGAGCACTCACTGCTTGACGTAATTTCAATTAATAAAATAATTTCTGGAAGTTATTACACCAAATATATTTAATGTATTACGAATCGCACGCTACTTGATTTTCACGAAGCGGCTAAAACATCGAAAAATGAACCATCAGTGATAGGCAAATCAGGCAGACCAACGGCCCCTTCAGAACGTATTGTACTCTCGTATCGCGCTGGTACATTTGAAATATTCTAATGCAATGTCGTCAGACAAATAGAATCCCTTAAAGCGCGATTCATGGTACACGACAGCCATCCATCCATGCTGGACACTCAAGATGGCATGAATCTATCAACTATTATTTTTATACGAACGATTGTGCTTCTCTAGTTAAGTATCGCGAGAAATTTATAAATGCGATATGTGTAAATCTGACTGTTTAGCATTCTCACTATAATTTCAAAGAGACAGTACGGAACCACGAATATCATCCCTACCTACGATTAATAGTTTTTTTTTTTTTTTCTTCTATAAAACTATTGTTCTCTGTGAAACTAAAGAATTTAGTTCGTACCTCTGAAAGAGAAATATGGCCTTATTACATACAACAATATAGTATTTTTGCAGTTTTTTAAGGAACTATAATCATGTAAAATCTTCATGAAGCTGACAGATAAAAACGCCATTACAATCACAATTAACCTTAGCTGAGCCTAGTAATAAAATTTTTTTTAACAATTATCACATGTCATATACCACTACATTTTTTAATTCTTAAGATGTTATTATTTAAATACAATAAAATCATTGAACTTTCAAACGAACCCCAACAGCCCAGAATTAAAACGACTCGACAAAAATCAGTTATAAACCTGAACATTGGATTTTTTCAGAAACATTATTAAATAATAAATTAATTTTTATTGACTCTGCTAATATAAAAATAATCGGTAAAACGCGTAACTACGTCTGAAAAATTCCACCGTACAGTTTCAGTCATGTCTTTTCAAGTAAAAAATACACCAGAGAAAATTAATTGCAATTATTACATTAAACATAATGTCTTTTTTTTCCTCCTATGTTTTATACTACGAATTACTTACGAAAGAAAACGTAATACTAAGGTTTGATTTGACAGAACTAATAATAAACTAATATTTATGAGAATGACTTTAATAACTTGAATAACATTCACCAATAATAAATGATATAAACTGCTTTCTTCTGCAATATATTAAGGTTAAATTTATATTTAAAAAAAAGAAAAAGTAAGAAACGTAATTACTAATAATATATTTTGAAATTTTATTTATGATTTTTCATTTTCTTAAATATAATATCGCCATACGTTGTACAAGAAAGAGGATTATAATAGAAAAGTAAGGAAAAGGTAAGAAAGTAATAAAGAAAGTATTATCATAACCTAGTTAGTTAAATATCTAAAGTTTTCCAGACGGCAATAAACTAGTGATAAAATAATAATAATAATAATAATAAAAAAAAAAAGAAAGAAATTCGACTTCTTTGGCCAGCATTGATAAAACGTGGTTGGTTGTTTTTATTGTAAAATTTTTCTTGAATGGCCGAATTGGAATTTTTTTTTTCAGAAAAGTAAAGATCGGCTAAAACCCGTTACGCCGATGCTTACCTTACCCGACATTAAAGCATCACAGAGGAGTACATTGACAAGTATTGGTGTTAATCTAAGCGCTTCACCGGCATTCGAAATTTTTCACAATTGTATTACGAGAAGTATAAGATATATATATATATATATAAGTCACTGGCCAAAACTTTTTTTTTTTTTTTTTTTTTTTTTTTTGATATTTTTAAATTTGTAAAATCCAAAAGATAATTTTCAAATGCTGATATACAAAAGGCATATATCGGCGTGAAAATAATTTAAAGGAACTACGCTGGAAAAGTTTGGTAAGTGCCGTACGAATGGCCAAAGAATCGAATAATGACGGCCGTAAGTGTAGGTAAAAGATCATCAATGTAGAGAAATAATGAAAAGTTGGGTCAACATTCGTCGCTAAAGTCCGAGTCGATCCAGTTGGTCTGACTCCGGGTCCTCGGTTTCCTTAAGCCCGCCGGTTTCTCTTTGTTCTTATTGCGTCTCAAGATAGTCTCGGGCTTCTTAAAATCGTGGGGCTCGAAGCTCTCGTTGGTCGTGTTGATCGACATCTCGTAATCCAAGTCCAGGTAATCGTCGAGCGTTATTTCCATTTCCTGCGACTTATCCCCCTGCTGCCTTCCGCGATGCTCGGCCTTGCTCTCGATGTCCTCACTCCTGGTTCGCCTTCGCGCTCTCCGGCGTGCCGTCGTCGTCCTCGAGCTTGGACCGTCCGTCTCGGAGAGCGAAGGCGAGGCTCTGCGTTTGACTGAGCTGGAAATCGCCGGGTCTGATTGGCTGGCGGCTAGTGAACCACTTGGCACGACACTCGGGAGATTCTGAGTTTGATTGTTTTTTTTGTTTTTTGCAAATTTGCCCGGACGGTTATGATAGGCGCAGATTATGAATTTGATTGTATTTTGCATTAAAAAATAAATAAAAAAAAAAAAAAAATTTTTTTTTTTTTTTTCAATTATTATTGTTGTAGTTGTAGTAGTTGTAGTAGTAGTTGTCGTTGTTGTTGTTGTTGTTGTTGTTGTTGTTGTGGTTGTTGATTAGTGGTTAGAAGGCGAGGCACACGATGCAGCATACAATATAACACGTGCAGATTTCGACGATGGCGAAGATGGCGTGGGAGTTTTTTTTTTTGACAAACAAAAAGAAAAATGAAGACGCAATGTAATTAGTCCACAAAGCGAGATGCGGTTAATTTGTTTATTGTTTCGCGTGCGCGTTTGTATGTATGTGTGTGGTTAAGAATTTGCAATTATCTTGTTAGTGAATTCGGTTAAACTTGTTGTTTTATTTTTTACTGATTTGCATGAGACAATAAACAATACATTTAATGTTTTATTTTTCAAGTAAAATATTTTTTTGAACTCGTAGATAAAATTATTAAGTATTAGGTACTAGTTACCACCTATACAAGTTTGTCTATCTGTGCAGTATTATTTTATATATAATATTTAATTAAACAAATTTTTTTTTTAACTGACAAATGTTGTTTTTCTATTTTTATATAATTTTTAATTATTTATACATTTTATAGATTTTTATTAATCTTATCCTTAATTGAGATAAAGAGAGCGAGAGAGAGAGAGAGAGAGAGAGAGTTTTTCCATGATTTTTTTACTTATCGAGTTTTACTTTATAGGCATTGAAATAAAATATAAGTTACAATATAATGAAACTTAAGTTGACGATAAGAGACCGTATTAATTTATAAAATGCGTAGTTACGCTTATCAATATTTGAATTAAAACTTTTTTAAGTTCAATAAGAATATTTTTTATTCCGTCTATTATATAGACAAAAACATCAGTTAACGAAGCGTATTATCTCAAATAGCTCAGCTAGACATTGAAAATAATATGTATACCGAAAGTAAACAAATAAAAAATTTAACTTTTGAAAATGCCTGAATAGACTAAACAAAAGCACGTATTACAATAACGGACACAATATAAATGAAATTAGCTAATAAAAAAAAATCCGACAAAAAAAAAGTAAAAAAAAAAAAAAATAATAATAATAATAATAATATAAAAACAAAAATTAATACGATTAGAGGGGCAGTTAAAAACACAAAATGGGTAGTAAAGGATAATATAAAAATGGGAGAGGGGGGAGGGGGCACATTGACGATTGAAACAAGTGTGAATCTGTTGAAAGAAGGTGTCGACAGACGATACTACCGCACTAGACAAGAGTCACGACGTATCGACAGAGAATGGTGGATGATTCTGTATTGAATGGACATTTAATGTATACACTCACCTACTGGATATATAGATCAGTAATCAATGTGCGAACGTATGAAATAGATAATGAAGGAGGATTCGTAAATGGTACCTTAATAGCGGTCTGCATGAGAACGGTGGTCGCGTAGTTGACGCCCTTGGTGCCGAGCTGGAGAACGGCGGCATAACCCTGCTCGGTCGCTCTGGCGAGAGCGTCGTCGATCTCGGCCTCGCGACGACTAAGGGCTGGGTGCACGAAGCGCCGGTAAAGGATGCTCGAGCCCTTTGTCGCGGGACTCAATAGCCACAGCACCAGAATTATCTTTATTTCATAGTAGAAGGGCAGCCTGCAAAATTAACAAAGGTAACTTTACGTATTATTACTGTCGGGGAGGATAGGAGGATATGAGGATACGAGGATAGGAGGATGGGAGGAGGACTGGATGATAAGAAATTTCCTTTTCGCCATAACAATGATTCGGTCCTTTGGTACAAATACTTCAACGCGCAAGCCTTTATTACAATATGCGCCTCACGACCAACGTCCTAACGACTTTTTACACAGACTTCGATGTCGCGACTAGTCTTCTTCCGATGCAGAATTAAAATTATCACGATTTTCATTCATTCACTGCCCATTAAAACTACCATACGACGGGGCGCTGCTTCGTTCTTCCTATTGATTATCCTATATTGCCTTGACGTGCAAAGGAATTCCACCTTCAAACGGCGAACCTTTAATCTTTCAATTTAAAATTTTCATTGAATTAAATAATATTCGTTTCACATTGAAAGCTTAATAATCAAAATTTTCTTTCGTCGTCATTCCGAAACAACACGAATTTGTATTCTTATTTTTACTTTACACGATTCCCTTCACTAATGTAAATTTACATATTCCTATTACTTAATACATAACCGTATTATTTGCATAAGCGAAGCTTTCATTGCCATAGACTTCAATGGAGAATGACCCCCTTATAATTAAAAGCCTGCCTTGTACTAGATCCAAAATATAAAAATAATATAAACAAGCCGACTTATGATCTTTTAAGGTACTACAAATAATAATATATAAATCATAAATACGTTTATATTAAGAAATCTTCTTTCTCTTTTTATAAGGAGATTTATAATGCCTATTTTTCCCTTTTTATTTCCCTTACATAATATTTAAAAATTATACTATTTCGATTGTATACTAAGTGAAGTTAATTTTTATAATTTCTTAAAATAAAATAACGCAATAAAATATATAATTGAAATCCCTTTATCTAAGATCTTTGCTGCGTGATTTTGAATCAAAATTTTTCAATAATTCAATATTCAGTTGAATAATGCAATGAACAAAACAAATTTATTCCCGATCCGAATTATCAATGTTAAGACGACTAACAGAAATTACGTGATATATAAGCAGTGGCGGGTTTCCAGTTGAGCCGGATACAATTAAACTATAATACATATTTACATGCGTATATAACATATGAACATACCTGCAACAAGCACGTACATGAATATTGATTCGGTACCTTTCAATTTGTAACATTACAACTATTCTATTAAATTTGAGCTACAAGATTAATGTCGTATAATTAAAACTGCAAAAACAATTTGAAAAATTCCCTACAAGATTTCCTTGTTATACGAACTACACTATCGAATTATCTAATACTAATTAATAAAAAATATTATTATTTCCCGTTAAGAATGAATCGAACGATAAAAGATATAAACAAAGATCAGCCAAAAATCATAATGCTCGGGACATAAAACATGTAACAAATGTCATTTATTTTTAATAAGATAAACAAATACAAGGTATACTCGAACCGATTCCAAAATTTTAATAGCAGCGGTAAAGTAGAGGTATTCATTACAACAACGGAAAGCTACAACAATTTTTCGTTTTAATTATACAGAATAATATATTTATTTATTTATTTATTTTTAAATAAGTTACTGTTATGAATAGTATTATAGTTTATTTATTTTTAATTTAAAATGATAAATTAAATGAATTATTTAATTTTCTATAAAATTTTACTCAATTTCGTGTTATTTATAAGTGAATTCATGAAATTTATAAAATTAGAATAACAAAACGAATTGCGAAACTAGTGGAAAGAAAATTTTATTCGCATTTATTAATCGTTAAAACTTCTGGTGCTAAAACTTTTACTCACTTGTATTTCTTTTTAAACGTTACTTGTAATCGCAAATTGTGTATTCGTTGTAAACGGAATTATATAAAAATGATTGCATTATTGTTTAAAAAATATTTTTCAAGCAATTTTTATTTGAGATACATAATCTCCAAATTAGGACTTTCTATAATATAGAAATAATCTTATGTGTAAAAAATTATTATAGATAACAAAAATTTTCGATTATAAATCTTTTTTGAAAAATTTTTGGCTAATCAATTATAAAAACAAAATGTAAAAAGCTAAATTTTTAGAATGATTATCTTTCAAATCATTATAACTTCAGTTAGTTTTCAATTCTCGAAGCTTATTAAGCTTGATAGCTCGTGCAAGGCCTTACATTAACATTAACAGCATTATAAGTTTTGAAAATAATTACGCTAAATTATCAATTACAATAAGATTTAAATAAAATTAAAAGGCATGAACTTACCAAAAACTAAAGAATACGTCCGTAAATGTTTCGGCAGATGTAAAGAGTGCAAATACAATCCAATACATCATCCATTTTACCTGAGGAAAAAAAAGTTTTTACAATATTTTATTATTTTAAATATTAATTAAAAAACTGTTTTATCATTTACACATTTACTGTTCGAAGAAAGGCTTAAAATAAGTTAATTAATAATTGATGCAGTACTGGTTATTGAAAAACTTTAGAATTAAAAGAAAAAAAATTGTCGTATTTAGTAGTACTCTATCTTAAACTGGCATTGTAATATTATTGTATAAGAATGTACAAAAATATATAGTGAACAACTTGGTGTAAGTGAATTTTAAATAGTACAATAGCTTTATACAATATTTGCAGTTCATTGTAAGTTACATTACAATATCTAAATTAAATAATTTAATCTCACCGAATATGATAAAGTCGAGTAAAAATTTTGTACATCGTTTAGTTCAAAAATTTTTCCTTATAAATTATTCATACAGCTCGGAAATTCTCACTTAATACAGACATGTTTTTGAAAGTAACATGTAATAATATAGATTTAAAAGTATAAAAATTATTATTAAAAAGTATATTGGTTAAATCATGTCCTCTGTAATATATATATATATATGTTAATTGAAGTATAATTAAGAATATTCAAGTTAAATGTTTGTTAATTTAATACGGTTAGTCTAAAGATTTGAATTTCGAGGTCAGCGGTAATAAAATTATAACAAATTATTATGCATTTTATGATTATTAATTTTTTTTTTTTTTTTTTTTTTTTTATAAGCAGCACGCAATGAGTAAGAATATCTGTTTTGATTGAGACTGTAATATTTTATTTTAAAAGAATCATTAAATATCATCAAAATGTGGGAGATTAAGATGTACGAGATAATAAATATAAATATCGAGACTTGAGCATGTACAGTTGAAAGTTTAGGATTGACATGCACCGTTTATGTAAATATAGAAAAAATAAAAAAATCTCTGAGAATTTATTTTTTAAGAATTAAAAGTAAGAGCGGCGACAAATTGACGATGGGAATTAATGATAATAATAAAAACTCACATATTCCTTGACATTCTTCGTCCTGACAGCCTTGTAAGAGGCATAGGCTGGATACAGTGTGCCGAAGACAAGTCTGAAAATAGGGTAAACGAGGAGGTAAGTGATGACGCGCGGCATAAGTAGGGCGAGGACGAATGCGAATATGCTGACGTTCTCCAGGGTGAATCTGAGCGATATTTGCACGAGGTTCTCACGGATCCAGAACGCCGACTTCTTCATTATCATTCGTGAAAGGATTTTGGTATCGCTGCACTGGACGTCGATAATTTTCGAATCCTCGCCGTACGAATTCAAAGCTACCCAATTGTTCATACGCTCGATCACTTCCTGGACAATCATGCTTTTTAATATCAGAACGGCAGCGGCCGACCGCTATCAACGTCTCTAATGGCTTTTTAAAGTCAATGGACACGTTGGATATTTTGGCTGCTCTTAGGACGCCGGTGTCTTAGCTTACATCGACGACTCTTTCTCTTATTTCAAGAGCCAAGGACTCTCGGCACCCTCTCGGCACCCTCTCGGCACCCTCTCGGCACCCTGTATTTACAGTTCCAGATCGACGACTTATTCCTAGGCGAATACCCTTAAACGGACAATTTCATGGAAAGTTGAAAGAACGCTACTACTCTAGTAGTGAATCACTTGTAGATATTTTCTTTTTATCTCCGAGGCGTATTTATTTATTTTTTTTTTTTTTAATAATTCAGTAATTTTAACTTTTACTTTAATTTTTGCCACGTTTTCGTCTAATGCTTTTTTCAATTTTATAAAAATTAAAAAGTCCATGCTACGATACTTAATTACTAAGAATCAGAAATAACGATACTTTACTGTAATGTCTACATTTGTCAGAGTGCGCTTCAAAATCAAATAACCGTAAACAAAAAACCACAACAGTGAATTAGGCCTTCGGTTATTGTTTATTTAAAATTTAGTTGTCACGAATGTGTATTTTTAAAGAAGCATTGGCGTTTCTAAGTGAATATTAAAGAATGATAGCAGCTACTATGGGGGGGGGGGTTAATTAAATTAATTTAGCCTAACATTATTTGCGGATTAAATTGAAATTCACAAAGACAAAGTCTCAAAAAGTTCGGCTAAAATCAATAATATAAAGACTTTGAAATATTCAAGATAAAAATGACTTGGGCGTAGATTATTGAAAGCTCGCGACGTTTTCAATTGAACCAATGAAATGTCGATGGAACGAGCCAAGATTCGCGAAGCTGTAAGTGTTTATGAGAATAGCATTTCGAAAGAAACTGGGCCAATTGTTTATGAAAAAAAAAAAAAAAAAAAAAAAAAACAAAGGTAACCATATGTATTAACGGATAAGCCCGGGACGCGTTTTTAACTTGGTTGTATACGAGAGTGGGCAGTGGTGGTGGTAGTCGTGTGATTTTGTGATTTGTTCCCTTTAAGGTCGCGAAGGTTCTTTTTTTAATTCAAAATGCACATATCCATGGTCGTTAGAGAAAAGAGTTTAACGGCGAAACGGATTTATGTAGCTTTTATTATCCGAAGCTGGCACGTATACGTCTATATGCTCTTTATAAAAGAGGGGCACACACCATGATAAGTCTACAGATTGGAATTGAGCCGATTATCATTCAAGACGCTCAACGGCTATTGTAAGAAGCCGTTTGCTTCCATTTATTTTCTCTGCATTGAATGCATAATACAATAATAATAATAATAATAATAAAAATTAAATCCGATTAAATTAAATTTGTTTTTGAAATTCTATTTAAAAGTAATATAAAATAGTCGTTTGTATCGTGTACGATTTAATTTCAAGCCGAGGGACCTCACAATCATCATTTCATAGATTTCAATGATATAAATAGCACGGAAAACTTAATCGTCAATTAAGAACAACTGCTTTATTGATTGATGCGTTCTTCCTGATTGTAAAACGACAATATTAGCCCGGTTGAATCCGTTGAATCGTTTCGACTTTTTCAAAATGTTATAATGAGTAATGATAATTAATTAATCAAAGGATAAAGGACAAAGTTATAATATTTATCGAACAGTGTTTCGTGTATTAAATTACTTGAAATAAGTGACGGCAATAAAAGAGAAATAAAGTTGAATATAGAAGAAACGTTATCTTTCGAGATTATATTTAAAAGAGAGCCGAGCCAGAAAATGTGCAATGCAAGAGTAAAGTTTTAGGGTGAACCGGACGGACGTCCAATGCCTAATGATATATATTGCCACGTATTTAAGGTGAGGATACAATTTCAAATGTTTTCCGAAAATAGTAACCCGAATAACGGGTTCAAATGTTGAAAGCCGTGTTACTGCAGAAAATAACGAAATAAGTATTAAAGACTGTAGTGGCTAATAATAGGTAAATAGGTAAATAAGTAAATCGTTTGACGAATCGCCGCGTTATGTAATAAAAAAATAAAAACAATTACCTGCTCAATAAATAAATAGCGGTCAACGTAAGGGACTTTCCGTATGGGTGTGGAATCGAGAAGCGACCCCGGGGTGGTGGGGTGGGGGGGGGGGTCAAGAGGACCCGCGATGTTCAACGGAAAATACCGTAGCACTTACCGAAGGAACAAACGAACGAACGAACGAACGAACGAACGAACGAACGGAGAAGGGCAGAGACGTTAGAAACAATTTAGAAACGACGAAACAACGGATGAGGTGAAGAAGACAAGATATGGATTTGCCTTGCCTCGAGCTTCCACGGTTCCGTCGGCTCGAGCTTCCGATCAAACGAGAACTGAAGCATCGTCCGTAGGTCTTACGTCGCCCCGCCCCCCTCCACACTCGCCGTGCTACTCCTGTCTACTTTTATCTCCGTCACCCTCCCCGCCGTCCCTTACGCGCCTAGTATCGCTGAGGCTTTGCGTTGCATCGAGCTTTGACCGAGCGGCCGAGCTCTTAAACGGGCCAATTGCGACAGTCGATTGACACGCGACTTTCGAGACTTGCGGCGTCGTCGTTCTCATTTACGAACCGGACCCTCTTCCTCCTCCTCCTCCTCCTCCTCCTACTCCCTGCCACCCTACCTCCCCCTGCCCCTGCCCCTTGCCGTGCACATACCCTTGGGGAGATATATATATATATATATATAGAAATACGAGCCTCCCCGACCGAGGGCAACCGCTACTGTTTTTATTTATTCATTTATTTGTTTTTTTTTTGCTTTTTTATTATTATTATTATTATTATTATGCTTCTCTGAAATCCCACTGTTACGGGGCCTGTGACTTCGTTGCTTTCTTTCATGCACTTCGGCTCTGATAAATTCACCATTTTTCTCTAACCCCCCCCCCACCCAGCCAGCCCCGGTAATCGCCATTTCACCAATGACTCTTTTAGAACTTCTCGCTACCTTCCGACATGATGCGTTTGAGCTATTGGCAGATGATTCCCGGTACAAACCGCAGAAATTTACTTTCTTAAACAATAAACAGCCTCGCTAAATAATAATTTATTATTGTTAACATAATTTGTCATTAAAACCTCTTCGTTTTTATTACATTATTCTTTTCCAATTAATATGGATATGCTCTAGCAAATTGCATTCTCATAGAAATTCACTAAATACATTATTAAGTAAATTAGAAGAGACATTCAAAACAATAAAACACATCGCTACTGTAGAAATACAAACAAACCCAATATTCGTTCCGGCAAAGACAATTCCATGTATCGATACCTGGCTAAGTGACGCGTAAACAAATCTATCGAGTCTTCCGCGAATTTCATTAATATTGACAACATTTTAAGATCCTGTCAATCAATGAATTATTACGTGACATATATAGCTCTTTCAATGTCACTTCCTTTAGTTGGTGACTTTCAATTCACCATAAAATATAAACTTAATACTATTATATATACATATATATATTTATAACTTATCTATCATTGTATTGAAAGAAGAAAATTTTATTAACAATTTATTCTGTATAATTACCGTTCTTGTAAACACATAACTTGTACGTAATTACAATTTTTCCAAAATGTAGAGAATTCTTACTATTTTCTATTAATAATATTTTATTATTAGTTTTTATTTTTATAAAACTTTTAATAAAGACTATTACAATTAGTATAAAATTAATTACAATAAAGTCATGAATTTCGACTAGTATGTGAGAGTAAATAATGTGATGCATTATAATATTCTAAAAAATTCTTAGACTAATAAGGTAAGGGTTAAGTTTTTTAAACATCATTTACGAATCTAACCTAAAATAATTATTCAAACAGCACGAAAATGTTTTTTTTTAAATGGTATATGAAATTGCTATTGATATTGTATATTTTTAATTATTTTACTTACGTAACTTTATGCCTATGTGAATTCTAAAATTTGACTTTTCTTTGTACAACTAATAGAAGGCGAAAAAAAAAATCTTAATAAAATGAATCCGATGACCATTAATAATTGAAAATATAAAATTAATGTTTTGGGCAATAAAGAATTTAATGAACCTTTATATTTATATTTTATTTCGAGATAAATTATTTATTCGGATTCACGCGACGAAGAAAAAAATCGATTAATTAGTCAATAGTCATCAATGAACTCTCTTATGCTTGATCTTCTGTTTAGATCTTCACTATTCAAAACGAAAAAAAAAAAATTGGCTGAAGATCATTGACGTATTTGCACGCTTAACCTAAATTTTTTTTAAACTGGCTCGATCAAATATTTAAACTCATTTTCTTCTCTAGAACTTCTATATTGTATTGTTAGTCCCAATTAATCAATTTTATTACTGAATGAATATATTTAAATAATACAAAATAATACAATAAAAAAAACTTACAATTAAATGTTCGACGATGTTTAATCCTACTCGTTCTATTTTAATTATAAATAATTATATAATAATGGTTAATATTTTTAAATCTTTTTGATCTATTCTTTTGTCTACATTTCAGTTTTCTTAGAAATTTAAACAATTATTAATGTCATAATGTTAATTAAAAAACAATGCAATAGAGAAGAAGTATTTTCGTATCAGGCAGTATGTATATTAAATTGTCCGTTGATACAACGTAAATTTGGGTAAATGAAGGGAGTGTTTCCATTGTTTGATCGATAAGAACGCCCGACCCCATAAAGATTTTCTAAATTGTGCACCTAATAACAATATTAAACGTTAAAGAGTATTAATTAAATAAATTAATAATTAAATGCTTCATAAGAGGATAATGACAACTACTTACACGACTATTCTCAATCGAATCAAAATCTGTGTTATAATAACGCATTGGCGTGAGGGGAAGGTAAGCTTATTAAAAATCGAAGTGCTAGGGAGGAGCTTTGATCAATAAGAGGAATTCGTTCAAAGAAAGGCTCATCCAAGATGCAAAATATACCAAAGAATTTCATTTCTCCGGAATATAAAAAAAAAAGGGGGGACATTGCACATTTTGATGCATCGGCACTTTGCAAAGCAAGCAAGCAGACAGGCAGATAGGCAGGCAGACAGACAGGCAGGCAGACAGGCAGGTAGACAGCTGATTAAACAATGCGTCCATATTATTTCGGGATGGGAGCATGGGCAGGGATCATTGAACTCGGAGCGAAACGAGAAGATGCTCGCTCTACGCACATGATTTTATAGTGTGTACGGAGCCGAAAACCCAGCAAGAAAACAATAAAGAAATGAATTCGATTAAAATCCTGACGCGCCAGCATGATTATTTTCCTTTATGCTCGAGGACTTCCCCGACAAGACTGCCAACTTCAAAGCTTGACCTCTCTTTATCCTCTACTTGGGCCCGCAGATTATGTTTTGTTTTTATAAACAGCGCCCGAGCCAATAGTTATTTCAAATACATTACAGCACAACTGCCTCCTTAAAATTAATCTTACCTAACGACTCTTAGTCCTATATGAACATCATCGTACAAGATTTTTAAAAAAATTTATTGTGTTTTTATCTTAAAAAAATCGTTAGTAATAGTTATAATTTCACGGTCAATATTTTAACATTCAGTTTTACTCGCCAATTTTTTTTATTATAAATCCAAGTAGGTTTTCAATATTATCGATTAGAAATTAAACTTATTTTAAATTTTAAAGCACAATATTAATTTTATATAATTCTTTAACATTTAATTTATGTAAGATATTAAGCATTGCTAATTACACTACCCTCTACAACAATTATAAATTCTACATACTCCACGTGATGTTTAAAAAATAAAGTTATATATGTTGTGCGAATAAAGCATTCATTATAGGTTTAGTTGGATACGGAATCTCTTGGTTTTTTTTTTTTTTCCTTTTTTACCTCAATAAAGTATCGACAAAAATTTTTTTTATATCTTGATTACGAGAAAGCAAAATACGTACCGTGAGGTGACAGAAAATTCACATAAGAGGAGGAAAAGTGATATTTTTATTTATTAATCTTGAATTTATTAATTCGATTTATTAATTTATTACATTTAATCTCTTTTATTATTAAAACATACAAAACTTTAACAAAGCATTGATATCAATTACATTCAAGATACATTGGATTTGAACGATCTAAAATCACACTGGTTTGTCACAAAAACTTTTTAATAAAATTATATTGGCTTTAGATTTCTTAATTTCAAACTTAAAATTACCGTGAATTCGCAATCAAAAAATAAAAATTTATTATACATTGTAGTACGTTTATTTTTGCCGTATTAGTATTCAGTTATAAAATTTCAAAGCCATTACAACGATCGCAGCAAAATTAACGAGCCTGTATCTAAAAAGAGATTCTCTTTAAACGACATAAGTTTAATTAACAATCAACAGTCTTGAGTCAAATGTAAATTAGTCAACAAGTAATCAAGTTTTAAATACAATTGATTAAGATACATTTTCGTAAAATACATAAATTGTTTATAATAATTTTATATTAGAAGGGGCATAATTACGAAGCAGTTTGAAGTTTGCGTTATAAATTTTAATTCTAGGTTATACTGTTCCATACATTCTTTACATCTCAGGTATTGAAAATTCATTTGCTTTATTAGAAATAGCTATTCGCATTAATAAAATGAATGAGCTCGTGAATAATATTCGTTAAATAAGGAATATGCAAGAAAGGCAACATTATCATCAACGGTACAGAAACAAACGTATTCTTATAAAATGTAAATATTTATCATTAGTAGCAGGGATCGACTATGCTCAATCCGTATAAGAAGAATATTTAAAAATTTTCTGAAGCCCAAGAACTTTTTGTCAAAATGAATTTAACGCCTCGATTCAAGTTGGAACCATTTTATGTCGAAACCTACATGGTTAATAGAAAAAAAAAAATATCTATTAAAATGAACCCTACACGGCAGTCTCCTCGATTTGCTGGATTTTCAATGGTCCCGGCAGAATGACAACCGTTATGGTATTGACGACTGTAACGATTTTGAAAATCGGTGCATGAAAATTGCGTAAATACTGCGTTACCGCTGGCACGACGATGGGGTCGGACCTGCGGTTCGAGCCATGCATAGGGCACGTCATTTTTTTTCCTGAGGTCAGTGAAAAAAACAGTACGTAAAAAATACTCGACGATATATGTTCGTGGGTTCGTCAATCCTTCTCGTAAAACCCAATATCGTCAAACGTTCATATAATTTTTTAAATCGTTCCTCGAGAGTTACTGACTCTGATTCAATCTTCGGGTATGGTTAACTGGTTGATAATACTAGCTTTCCGAACTACTAATAATTGACAGGCTTTTATTCCTTTCCCTTTCCTTTACTGTATAAAAATAACTGAGTTATTATAACGAGGTAAAAAGAAAATCCAGGCTTCTACGGAAAATTAATCGATTTGTTTATTCAAGTTCCTATTATTGCTAAATTGCTAATAAAGGTTCCCGACAATAATAATAATTTTTTATTGAATGAGACTTTGTATGCCTCTGATATAACGAGCAAAATAATATATATATATATAATAAACAAAGGCCTAAGACAAAATTGTTTCGCTTGTTCCGCGAAGCAATTTAATTTATAAGAATAATATGTAAGAATCTGCCGATTTTGGCTTATTGCTCTTTGGCTATAATATAATTTTCCGCCAGTAATACAGATAATTTGGACTCTCACAGAATTTCTTTCTGTTTCTGACTAATTCCCATGCCTTGCGCCTTCTGTCAATTAATGGCGCTCATTAATATTTCAAAGCGTGACAAATGTTTTGAGATAGAAATTTTTTTTATAATAAAAAGCTTCCAGTCAAAAACAATAAAAATACTATTTTAATTTCTATTTAAAACATATAAATTTAGATACTTCGAAAAAGAAATCGGAACTTAACATTATTTACTCTACAGTCTTTAATTAATGGATGAGTATAGTTTTAAACGTTTTGCCGGGCTATTAATGATGAATAAATGTCAAATCGACATTTTTTCGTCATAATTTAATGACTATTTTCGGTTACCGATCCTCAGCATTTTTGCATTTCGCTTTTCATATCTTCTGCAGAAGATGTAGACTCAATGGAAGTTTATGTAATAAAATTCTTCAATGTTCCAAATGCTGCAGAACGAGTGGGTTGATTCACTATTCAGTTTATACGCCTACAGCACAAAGAATCAACAGATATACCAGTTAAAAATTGACCAAATTACAGAATTAAGTTATTTAAAAGCTAATTAGAAAAGAGATCTTCTACAAATCATAGACATTTTTTCATTGGAAACGTCTTAAATCGATTTTAAACAAAAATACCACTATTAACAGTACTATTTGCAAAACATAATATATAAAATAGAGATTTTTTTTATCAAAGACTATTAATAAAATTTATATATACACGACTCGGAATGACGTAATAAAAAAAAAGGGAAAATCAATCAAATTATTTTTAGTAATTTACAGTGTTTTGTAACTTAAATAGAAGTATAATGTATATATATATATATATATATATTCATATTAAGCATTGTATAAATATTAGTTTACGAAACTTAAAAAATTTTTAGGTTACAGATTTTCTTGACAAAAAATCAGATTATAAATTAACTTGAAATTTATATTTAGCTTGTACCCAAAGTTTAATTCACGATACTAAGTAAGAAACAAAAATAAATTGTATTTTTAAAGATGTATATTAATTCAATCATTATCTATGAATAATATGAATGCATAATAATAAGTAAATAATAATGAATTAGAATGTGGAAGCATAAGGTAATGACTTATGAAATAAATGAGCTAATAAATTAACATACTTAAATCGACGTTTGTAGAAAAATCAGTCTAAGAATCTTTGCCATATCCAGAACACGTTATGCATCATCAATAGGTCATTGATTTTGCCTTTTCACTCTCGAAAAATTATCTCTTCACTCCTTCAAAATGTTCTTTGTTATCTATTTTATAGCTTTACTGAAGTTAATTATTTACTGTTTGATTTAATTCTGCTTATTATGGTATATCAATTAAACAATTATAAAGTGGTTGGTATCATTTTTTTTACTTGCTGAATGGTAAAACCGAATCTGATCTGACTAACGGATGTGATTGTTAGTCGGTAGTCGCGTTCTTTACGCGAACGTCGCAACGCCAAGACTAAAACCACGGCCACCACCGCTAACCAATTTATATTTAAATGTTGCGACGGCGGCGAGATTTTTTTCGAGACACATGAAACAGAGAATGCGAGAGAATTATAGAGTGGAAGAGACGAGAGCGAAAGTACATTAGGAGAAATGAAGCAGAGGCTCCTTCATGAATTATTTATGTTCTCATTCTTGGATTTGGATGGTGGTGTATCAACTAAGAAAGAGGCGCAAGAATATCCAGATATAATTAACACTAACTATTATTAAACATATCTTTTACGTTTTCTATTCATAATTCTTAACTAAAATTTTTACTTTAATTATTATTTATAAATTGGTTGAAAATCTTATACATTGGATTCGAGATTACAAGAATTTTAATACTAAATTTTGTACTGCTTATTATGACGTTCAATCGATCGTAGACAAATATCCATCAGATTATAAAAATAATTTATTTTCAATAAAATTACATGAAAGAAATAACAGTTATATTAAATTCACCAATGTTATTAATAATTAAAATATAAAGAAAACATTTTTCGAAAATCTTTTTCGAAATCGTCGTAAACATAACAATTTAATTATCAATTCAATAAAATTTTGTTAAAATATATTTATTTTTTTTTTTTGTTTCTATCTTACAAATAATTTGATTCCATTATTTAATAATTAAAAAAAAAATATATTCTAAACGTAATATTATTTTTTTTATCATGTATAAAAATATATCGTAACACAACTGACTACAATATATCGTCGTGTTTTAATAAAATTATTTCAATCAATACGAAATTACAAATACGTGTGTATTTACCACAAACTTTTTGCACTTGATCTTTTTTCATTAAACTTTGACATTAAATAATTCAATTAATGTTTATATTATGAAATAGCATTTAATAATGAATTAATAATTATTTATTATTAATGTTATGCAAGATTATTCTTAATAATAACTTACGAAATGAAAAATTTAAAATTTAAAATTATCTTAGACACTGAAATAAGTTTTCGTTTATATCTTTAATAGTATAAAAAAATTTTAAAACAGTTTTAAAACAGTTTAAAACAGATTTATTAGTTGTTTTTTAATTTTTTATCATAACTATAAAAAGAAGCTTTAAAATATAGCTCTAATTATTTTTTTAGGGGAAATTAAGAAAAAAATAATTCTATTTTACTGAAATTATTTTTAATGTGTCTGTATTGAATCTTTTATAACAATGAGTTATATTTTATTAAAATATATGTATTAATTTAATTAATAATAATAAATTAACCTTAATGTCCATAATATTATATAAAACTTATATGGTAGCAAATATTTATCAATTAATATTGTTGTTTCGTATATGATTTTAACATTTTTTAAGTTTTATTAAGAAATTCTTAGCTTAATAATTTAAATTGATAATTCTTGTTTAATTAAAAATCAATTTTATTTTATTTAGAATAATTTATTAATTTAAATTAATAGTAATTTAAATATTTAATATATTATAGTTATTATTATTTGTCAAAGCTAATTTATATACTATCTTAAGTAATGGAAATGATAAATATTCTTGAAAACTATGGTTTCGCTTACTACGAACTCTTAAAATTAATTCAAATTAATATATATATATATATATTTAATCATATATATGATATATGTATTGTTTATAAATATAATATAACGTTTACTTTGTCAATTTGTTGAAATGTTATTGAATTGTACTTTTACAATGAAAACATACTTCGCTACAATAGATCCGAATAACATGTCTTGATTCGAGTTTTTTATTACCCAGTAAAATATGTAATAATGGTCACGTTTTGCGGTAAAAGGAAATGTGAAATTTCAAGTGAGGTCAACATATACATTAAAGAAATTTATCTTTTATCCAAGTTATAAAGTCAATAATAAATAAATTCATACTAATTTTAAAACATAAATATTGAGATATAAATATTTATTTGCGACTACGAATGAAAAAGAAATACAAAATTTTTAATGATAAATAAAGGGTTTTCACGATTTAAATTACAGAAATCAGCGAAAAGTTGAGGATTGGTGTGCTCTCCGGCTATTCGTACAAGCAGCGAGTGGATAACCAAGAGTTTGTCGAAAACTGGTCCGCGACTCTATCAAGGACTGCCTGACCTACTGTCCGACGACCGATGAGTCTTTCTCGAATTATCGCGAGCCTTTTTCGGACAAAGCCTGGATGATCGTAATTGCGCATGCTTATTACGCTCATTTCAAAAGGGACTTAATGTCGAGGACTAACATCATCATTAATTATGCAAGACAACGACATTTCAACTCGAGTATATTTTTATATCGATTTTACGTAATTCTTCCGTTTCTTTTTTTTTCTTTTTCCTTTTTTCTGTTATTAACTTATCCGAGGAGTGAATATTTTTTGTTATTGCCCTCCCATGATTCTAAGTGCACTTTGAAAATGGTTTTTTACTTTTATTATGACTTATAACTTATGGATTACGTGATTAAATTGCACATTAAAGTATTCGAATGGTAATTTATTTCTATATTTAACGTCGTAAGCTTACTCGAAACAAATATAAATTAACGTCAACTGAAAAATCCGTCGATGATTCGACCAGTAATCCTCCTCAAGTCTTTCTTACGGATAAACAAAGAGATGAAAAGGGTCATTTTGAAAGGTACATATTAGATTTAACGTATCTGTTTACTATTGTTGTCTTTGCAGCTTGAGCCAATGTCGATACATACCACGAACGTAAATCGTATTTATTTCCATTATAATTATTATAGCTTATATTACATTATATGTATATAAATTTCGTAAATCGATAGAAATAATAATTTCATCTCAGAAATAGATGTCCCGATTGGCTACAAATTATTCAAATTATTTTTCGTACACTACATTTTATAAACTATTAATATTAATAGAAATAAAATAAATTAGAAATATTAATTAGGAGTGCGTATTTCTAAGCTTTCAAGAGACGTTATCGGCAGAGTATATCTCTTACGTCTTATAGAGAGCGAATATCGAAGATTATATTTTTATAAACGCGCTTGTACAGGTACTCAATGGTGATAATATTATACCAGTTACTTGTTTGCTTGCATCACACGCCGTGATACCCCCCACCCCCCGCCCCCGTTTCCCGCCACCATACACCGCGCAGTCACTTGCTTATGCCACCATTACCAGTGACCGTTACCATGTTGCCGCCGTAGAATAAAGAGAAGGGGTAATTTGCACATTAGGCGAGGACTCGATCCCGCGATCGTCCACGAGCCTTCGCGGCCACTACTACCTTTTGATCCAATACCTTCACAAAAGAACTTCTTTTTCCGTCCTTAGCCGCTTGGGAATGTGTCAGGGCGCTTATAATGTACCGGCACCGTATAAGGACTCCCGCCATCCGCTTCTAGGTCACCGTATCCGACCGCTACCTCCGCGACTCACGGCAAGTAGTATCCCTATCGCGCACTCCCGCATTACCGTAGAATACCGTAGAAATCTGCGATTCTGTAATTATTATGTCCTTACCTATAGACTGCCGTGGAAAACCCCACGTACCCGCAACCCGCCACCCGTGACATACCAACAGATATGTATTAAGCCATAATTAATATATATATATATATAAAGCTTGTATCATTTGTGCGTTTATAAAAAGTGACTAAGTCTCCTAATTAAATGAGAAAAAATTAAAATAACGTTAAAAAAATCTACAATTAAAAACGAATCTCTTTGTTCGATAAATGTTTGGCAAATAATTATGAAATTCATTGTTCCGTATAGGTAAAGTTAAATTGTATCACTCGAACTACGTACGCGTGAAATCAAGGCTCGAATCTGCGTCCTTTATGCTATCTATATATGTGCACAAGTGGAAGAAAAAAAAGAATAAACCATAAGATGAGTCATGATCCTCGAGTCTCTGTTTTTCCAGAATCGCGTGAAGGTTGTAAGGATGGGAGGAAAGCGAGGAGGAGCAGCAGAAGAAAAAAAAAGAGGATAAGGAAACTGAGTGAGCGCCTCAACAAAGAAACTTAAAAGATATCTTAGAGGCTAACGAACCGGCAACAACGCGCTCGCTTTGTGACGCACAAGGCGCTTCGTAGCTAATGGCGCTCGATCAGCTGTTCTCCGGTTCCGTTAAATGTCATATCAATTTCAAGCTTCCATTTGTTATTTTCCATAAATTTCATGCACTTGGCTTTATTATTATAATTTTGATTATCGGCTCGATTGCTGACCGGGGTTATTATACGGTACGTCTAAGCTAAAGTTTAATGAAAAACAATAGTCACTGGTAACAATGAACTTTTTACTTATCACACCTCTGCGTTTCTATTCACGTACATGCAATATACCCAAGGTAAAATTCTCCAGTTCGATAGAACTGCAAAATATGTGGAATCGGGGTTTGAATATAATTACAATAGAGAAATATTTAACGTATAATTTGAATATATTCTTTACTTTTTTTTTTCTTTTTTTTTTTTTTTAATGCCACGTGTTACATTAGCACACAATAATAGTCTGACATATTAAAGAAAATTTAAAGCAAAATGAATTTCCACATTAAATCTTAATTAATATTAATATTCTTAACATTAACGGGACAAGAAAAATAAAAAAAAATACATACGACGTTAACGATTAAAATTAAAGTTTCTTTGTATTAATAAATGTAATTGATTTATTAATATAAAGACCGATTATATATTATTTTTAAATAATACTTTGTCTTACATTTTGTTATTACATATTATTCTTCTCAGTTATTAACAATAATAAAATAGACAATAATTGTATCCTTAAATGTATTACCTAATACGATAACCTTTCATGCTAATTTTGCATTATATTATACGTAATGAAAATTAACGACAGATATGTATTTAATTTTCATAACTTTTATTTAACGGCAAATGAGCTGAAAATTCAATTATGTAAATTAATAAAATATAATAAATACATTGCTTTTCAATATAAATTAAGTAAAAAATTTCGAGAAATCAACAGATATCTTTATTTTATCTATATTATTATTATATTTATAATTATAACATTTTTATACATGTACATTATAAAATTAAATACATTGAAATTCAAATTTTATAAGGACCAAGGCAAAATAATGTAAATCTTATAATAGCCAGCCAACAGTTTTCTGTTCTTCCTAGTTGTATGTATAAAAATACATAAAATGTATACACAACTGTTTATTCAATAAAACTAATCTTAAATGTGGTTGTTAGTCTTTCGCCGTATGTAGGGAAATAACATATGGGACGTCATTGCTCGCCAGTAGGGTTGGACCACCATAAAATTTAGATATCGCAACTTCAATGAGAGGTCTCAGGGTAGAAAATGTAAAAGGGAAAAGTAGTTTCTGTTGGGAGCTTCAGTGCGATAAAATCTTATCTTGTATAAGATATAGCTGGAGCAGTTGAGGAAGATCGGGAACGATTCGTCTCATTTGAGTACAAGTTTCGCGATTTAAAGCGTAGGCGTTAAAGGGACGTGATTTAAGACCTGAGCGTTAAAGAATTGCGAGGTTTAGGTTACGTCATCGTGGCGTGCTCGCTCGGTGGTCTGCCTGTGTGCGACTGTGTATATTAAGAGTACTCGCAGAGATCTCGGGGAGAATAATTTGGCTTTCCCTGGGAGCTTTCCTTACAGCTTCTCCCAGCAGCGACCATTTTAGTGCAGTGGTATTAGTAGAAAGCCATTTTTAAAAATAATATGCAGTTAAATTTATAATGTTAATGTACTTTGTCGGAGTCGTATTATGATATGAAAAAAAGTTACTTCATTTTAAAAATCCACGCCTTAAGCTTTATTTAAAAACTAATGTTACTGAATAGAACTAAAAATACGTTAGCTTAGATATTTTGATATTCCAAGCAGTTATATCAGTTACAATACCGTATTAGTTTGTCAATAGTGATTAGCTAATTATAAAATATGAAAGAAATTATAAATTTTTATAAGAAGAAGAAAATAGAATGCTTATTTTCTTGAAATAATGAAATGTACAAAATAATTATTATTCAATGGGGACGTTTAAACGAGATGCGTAATTAAATATACTTTTAATTTATTTGTCTTACGTGTTACGTATAATAAATTCCGAAATCAGTGAATTTAAGTAGAGGAAGTAAGTATAAGGCTTTAAAAATGTGTTTCAATGTCTCTCGTTGTTGGAAAGTTGAATGCTCTGTCTGTATATATTTAGGTGGCCTAGAATACTTGCATAACCCGCCCCGAGTTCTCAGATATTCGATGAATTTGTAAAAATTACGTAATGGCTAATGTAAAAATGGCAATCCTTGCATCTCTTATTATTTGACGCGTTGATTGCCCACATCTTCGCACGCAACGATAATAATAATAAATAAATAAATAAATAAATAAATAAACAAACAATACGAAAGTCTGAAAGTCGCAGCATGGGAACAACTATGCCCGCCGCGTAACCAACCGCCCTCCTGCGAAAATAGATAAGGTGACCACCGGGTCCAGAGTAGTCTTGATGCCAGTCGCGGCTGCGCACATCGGCGCGCTTTTTCATTAGCCCCGGAACTGAAGGAACGAGAATACGTGCAAGCTCTGGGCTTATTTTTAGTCCCCGGCCTAGGATAGTTTTCGTTCGAAGCGAGTCGAGCTACACATGCTAGTCAATACAATTTAAGGCGCGATTTTCAACACTTGAAATGAAAAGGTCATTATTTATCTTTGACTCTGCGTTCTGGCCGCTCGGTATCTCTCATTAAATACGAATCGTTCTCTTATTCTCAGCCTTCTGTCTTCTATATAGCCTTCGACCGAGCTTGCGTTTTATTTAAAATGATTCCCACTGTTGGCTCGGGCTATTTTTGCGAATCCTTCCTGCACATGGATACTCTATTTTTAGCCGCGCAACTTCATTTTTGCTCAAGCTTTGGCTGATTTATTTAATATACAGCTTACGTTCGCCTTTTACATACTCCATATCTGGCAACCAGCGAGCAAAATCATTCCTCCGATGAATAACATAGATCGGCTCTATATCTAATTCCATATATATCCAATAATCGTTACTTTTTTTTATTAACCAATTACTTAATTAATCTATAATTAGCTTTTCAGAAAATCTTATCAACAAATACTGTTCCAATGAATCTATGAAATTTTATTCACTTAAAAACCTATATAAACAGCCTGTCACATGCTATTTTTAATATCTATGTTTCTTTACCATTATAATTTTTTAAGAAATAATTAATAAAAAATTATTTGCCAAGCCCTTTTCTATTCAGGAATCATATAAATTCATTTACGTTGAGTCTTCAACTTGTTGTTAAAATTAAAGAAAACTGATAACAAAACAAAGTATCACAAATCAAAATGTAAAATGTAAAAAATTTATTGGTCAAAACGTTTCCAACTCATTGCCATGGATGGTAAATAATTCACGTTTGCCACTAATACTCTAGTAAATTACTTAGTATGGCCCTCCCGACTTTAATCATAAAGTTAAAAAAAGATTACGTATAGCCTTTTAATTGTATAGTATCGAAAGAAATAGTAAATTAAAAAAAAAAAAAAAAAAAAAAAAAAAAAAAAAACTGCGGAGAATAACAAAAGCTCTGTTTCTAAGGCCTCAGAGGCATGTAAGAAACTCGCCACCGCCACGTTTCTCTTTTTCAAGGATGACCCACGTTTTTCAGATCGTTTCGCGAATGTACTTTTTTTTTTTTTTTTTTTTTTTTTTTTTTTTTTTCCATGCCAAGTTCTCAAGATTTTGCAAGCATTCAGCAGCTGCGCCACTAATATTAAAATCTATCATCCGAAAAATCAGTGTATTCGTGTATACATTGCCTTCCACTTTTAATGCTCTAAGATCAGAATAACATTTACGAGTTATCTGCGCAACAAAGGATAAAACATATAATAATTTATTAAGAAAATAATCTGTGATAATATAATCAGAACTAAGTATCCTTTTCAACACTCGATCGGCGTACCAACCGCACATGCAAATCACAATTATTTTAACGTAAAAAAAAAAAAGCACTATAATATATCAAGCACATTTCATTTCCTATTTATTACGCTTCATATGTTCACATTTTTCCGAGTCTAAAATTTAGAAACAGTTTGTCGGAAAATATTAAGAAATAGAAAGAGATTAATATTTTTCCCTCTTGTAAGAGGGCTTCTTAAATGTTCTTGTCTATAAATTAGCATTAGATAACATCCAAGCCTATCACTCTATCTTTTCACAAGAAGACTCATTAAATAGAAAAAAAAAAATGCCTACGTATTTCAACACATTGTTTTATTTACGTTTTATATTATTTTTAATCTCGAATTTATCAATTTTAGAAAAAATTACATCGTGAGTCGTATAATTTCGTGATTGCGAATTAAGTAATACGGTAATAGTTTGTTTGAATACGTTAAAGGTCTTTGGTTTTTGCTATTAAATTATCTGATAAAGTAGTTTTGCTTGTCCAAAATCTTATGTATAAAATTTTTTGAAATCAAGACAAATTCACTATTTGATTCATAACCAAGTTTGAACGTAACGTACAGTTCACATTTTCCGTAATCGATGTTAGATCTAATAATAATATTCTCTAATAATATTTTGATTTATTAAATCACAATAATGAATATTTATGTGGGACCACCATCCCCCCTCCCCCTCGGAAACTTGTAAGACTGTCTACCTTACATGTAGTTCAGTAAGATTCATGGATAATTAATTTTACTATAAAAAATATGGTTGATTTGCAAGAGAAAAATGAATTTAAGACATTAGCATCGAATACTTTTCAATTTTACTATTTATTATCAGTATTTTTATGTTTTTTTTTTATCTCTATCTTCTGACTCACTATCATTTTACTCTTATTGCAAAAACTTTTTGTTTTGCTCTTTCTTTTGGTATTTCAATGATCAGCGATCTTTTTTGTTTTGAAAATCGAAAACTCTCTATACGGCGCACTTTTTATAAATAATAACTTATGTGAACTTTAACAGAAAATATTCTCATGCTTTTATTTGTATAAATTTAAATTTACTTCTAAAAAAATTGACGTTTACGTTAATTGAAGATCTCGTATTTACATCTTAAATGATACCTAGTTGACGTCATGTTACTTATTTTATTAATATCATTTCACATTAATATGCTCACATCGGCTCGATGCACGTAACAATAAATTACACTGTGCACTATTATCAGATAAAATTTATTCGTGTATAAATACTATTTAAAGTTCTGCCGGCTCATTTAAAAATACGTTATTAATTACTAGAAATAAATATTATAAACCGTAATATTCATCATTACATTAATTTAAAAACATGGTACTATTTATTTTAGTATTTGTTAGTTATTAGTTAATTTTTTAAGCCGTTCAATAATATAAATTACAGTTTTTAGAATGAAGAGATTTCCTTAATTTCATATTATTTATAATTTATGTAATGCGTTTAAGATAAGAAATAAAAGAATTCAAATAAAAATTCAAATAATTTTTTTGTTTTTTAAATTAAAGGCTTATTTTTATTACTGAAAATATACAAAAATAATTAATAATTCTAACGTTTGACTGGAAAAAATACAAAATAAAATACTGTCCAACTAATTTAAGAAACAAAAAGAATATGTGTAATTGTAAAGTGAATATTTAATATAAATCTATAAAGAGTAAAAAAAAATTTTGGAATGAAATTCATCAAAGATATTAAAATAGTGATACGTCAGTATGTACGAGGGCAAATCTTACATCTTTACTGTTACATATGATAATTTTACAAAATCGTCCAAGTAAGAACCTAATTTTATACTGCATTTCTGGAATATAATTTCGAAAGTTCGATTAACTATTTTAATGAATAATAATTTTAAGTAATGTAGTTAGTGATCGTTATAACAAAGCAAAAATCATAAGATCAAAAGTCATTTAAAAAAAAAAAAAAAAAAAAAAAAAATTAAATTACATACATACGTATTTACTTTTTCTGCATCTCTATATAAAATTTTTTTAACTACGTATTCATTTTTGTAATTCTTAATATCAGTCGGTTTTATTATGTTAAGTCAATCTGTATTACGTGTCGAAATAATAATTCTTAATTAAAGTGATATCAAAATTGTATATTTTAAACAAATAATTATAATTGCGAGATGAAATGAAGCATATTTGTTTCTGTAAAAATATGTTACATATATTTTCTTCTCATTTTATAAGTAATCATAAGAATAATAATTGAATAGTAATCGAATCAGATTAACTAAGAACTTAAATTTAAAATCGTAATTAATTTCAAAATATTTGAATACATAAAACACTGCACGAGTCAAAGGCTAAGTTAATATTATTCAACAGAATGACGAACGTTAATACGCTGACAAAGTGAAGTTTATATATATTTTTTTTAAACTGATCTAATGTTATGATACGATAAGTAAATTGTCCCTAACGTAGCAGTAAGTAGCCTTAGCTCATATTTATTTACAACATTTAATAGCGAGCTTGATGTAATTTTACTCGTAATTAAATATAAAAAAAGTATTAAAATCCATACTAGACATTTTATTATTCGTTTTTGGCAGATTCGACCACCCCCCCCCCACATCCCCAACCCCAGTTTCTCGTCACAAGCGCAACTTTGATACTGCTTTCATGACCCTTTGCGAGCGAACTGGCGAAGTAGACAAAAGCACGCGCTTGCGCACTAGAGAAAAATACTAACGCGACTTTATCTCTCGGTTCTCGTTCGAGCGTGAAGGAGATGTACTTTCACTCGAAACCACCACGTCCACGTAATAATATTGAACACGATGACCTCGTCAAACTAAGCCAAGTGCTTTGTTTGCTGCACCGTTTTCCATAGACGAACGAACGTTTTTAAATACTACGAATCCCCGTTACTTTGTTATTCGCGCGTGCCTTACGTATATCTCCGGCTACGTATTTCTTCGCGAAAATAATGTCGGGTACAGTATCTCGATTCTATCGATGTAGTGGATAACGAAACAATTATGATTATGCACTAATCCATAAAAGAAGCTAGTTATTTTTATAATCTACAAAAGGCGTTCGAATGCTTTGTTCGTTATGTGACATGCCTCCAATTGCTCCTCTCTTTGTTTTCTAAAAAACGTGAGAATCAAGCATGAATCTGGGTGACTTTGTTTAGCTTTGTTATTAAACGTTACATTAGGATTTCGAATAAATAACGCGCTTCACTTTGTTTACGAATTCGTATAACAGCTTCAAAGCAGCACAGTCGTTTTCTTCGCAGTCACATACTCCTGCAAATGTCTACATTACATTACATTACTATAATTCTTGCCTCTTATTACTTACGTTATACACAGAGGATTCGTCAGAGTGGCCGTTACTTTTGAAATAACATCAATCACGTTATGTTGAAATATGTTAAGCGATTCTCCATTCGGAAATAATACGCAAATACTCTATATACTCTTTAGATAAATCTATCAACAGGTTGGAATTATTTGTTCTATTTAAATAAATATTAATTTGACGTCCGTGGTGAATTTTGTAAGAGGAATCGATGGAACAATATACGAATGATTCGACAGTTGCACAGAGTAGATTATAAAACCTTTTATTCGAATAGAAGTTTGAAAATAATGACGAGAAAAGTAATTTTTCTAGGCCTTAAGTTGACCTTCCGACTGAGAGAGAGAGAGAGAGAGAAAAAAAAGCATAAGGAGAGAACAAAAATACTTGGTGAGGTCACAGAAACCGAAAAGGTATCTTGCTCCTTAAACGGTAGTAGCATTAAATGAAATTTTAATTTACGCCGCTGTCAAGAAACGAGTAATATAATTGGGAATACAAAGGAACTGTCGTCTGCGAGTTTAATGTTAAATATATTGAACAGGCGTGAGGTTAAGTTGTCCCAAGTCGATTGATTTTCCTTGGAGTGGAATAGACCGTCGTTCTCAGGTCGCGTTTAGCGAATCAACCGTGAGGATCAGTCTCCATAAGAGCCTATTTGTTAAATGGCCTTGCCTTAAACGTATTAGAAACCGTTGCTCGCATAAAGGCGATTCGGAGAGCAACGTAACAATGCAGACATCGGTCTCGCGGTCTCTTTTCTTATTCCTCCCTCCCTCCCTCTCTCTCTCTCTCTCTCTCTCTCTATCTCTGTATCTACCTATCTATCTATCTATCTATCTGTCACTCACTCACTCACTCCTCCCTTTCTCTTACACTTTTCGTCCTTCGAGGTGTTAAATGAGCGAGACGGAGATAAGATCGATGCACCACCTAACACGAGCCCTGAAATTTCCTTCCTAACCTCAAAAGAATCTCGTTACGATTACGGTGGCGAGGGATTGTTTGAACCCTAGAGAACGTCGTCCTTGTCTGCACTCGTCCTACTAATGGGGTTGTACTTACATGACGAGTCTCGAGACGATTGAGGATATCATGTTTCTCTGGTATCGCTCTCTTTGCCTTCGATAAGAGGAGCTTGGAGGACGCACTTAGACCGGGTTGAGATGACGACGAGGACTTGATGAGGAATTGGCGCCGAATTCATAAACGACCCCGAGCTCAAACTGAGGAGCGCACGAATGATTCAGGCGCACTGCTATAGTCCCAAGCACATCGGCAGACTGAGACTCGTCGCTTCGACGTCCACTCGACTACTGGCCTTCGGCAGCCATCTTGGACTCTCGGACTCTGCGCGGAGAAAAGCCAATTGTGCGAGTCCCGCGACTCACGGCTAAATATGTGTGCGTTGACTAGCTCTGGTGTCGCCTGTTTTCGTCACGTGACAGTATCCCACCGAACCAGCCCAAGGGAACCTCCGACACCCCCCTCCCCCCGCCGTCCTCTACCGGAAATCCTGTCGCAATGTCTTGCCTGACTCTAAACAAACTTCGTCCAGAGCTCCAGGCCCTGGAATACCGAGCTAATGATCTCCACATTCTCTCTCTCTCTCTCTCTCTCTCTCTCTCTCTCTCTCATGACTTTTTTTTTTTGGCTTTTTAATTTTCACATCAGTCCTGGTTCATCTGGCAGCACTCGATACAACTGCTTCCTTCTTGAAGACGTAGAGACTCATTTCTTCGCCATTCCTTCGCGCTATCTTCAGCATTTTTACAATTCTCACACTAGCTGAATTTATACGAAGCGATCTTTTTATATATATATATACGTTTCATGCTTTACTTTTCATATCTTGTACGTATCGTATCTTACTTCTTACACAATAATAATGCCTTGGACATTTCCTGGACTTTGACTAATACATATTGCAACGCAATTGATAGACGTGCTTAACTACTATTCCATTGCGTTATTCTTTAATAACAATTCCTTTAACTAATAATCTTGAAATAGCTTTAAAAACTGTTATTTTTCAAAAACGAAGCGACGGATTAGCAATACCGTTATCTGTAATCTTTTATTGCAGACAGATTATTTTTTTGGAAATACATTCGGAAATTTAAATAAAAAGAAGATATAATTGAAAATTTCACGGTTTGAACATTGCAAAACTAATTCCGGCATTATTATATGTTGTCATCATATCTTGTCATTATTATTATGTTATTATTTTTATATTATTCTCTTATTACGTGAACGGTTGTTAAGACAAAAATATAATTTCGAAAATTTGAAAAAAAAACTATTCTTCACAAATTTTATTTATTAGAGGTTTAACATTAGATCACAATATATAATTTGACCTCACTTGACCTCCGACTACGTATACCCATTCTATTTTGCTGTATTTTAAAATATTACTACAGACACTTTGACGATTTAGCGTAACAGAAATATCATTGTTTATAAAAAAATCTTCTGAACATATTCATATTTCTATTTTCTTTTTTACATATACGTAAAATTGCATTTAATTTCTTGAACACATTGCTATTACTGTAAATATATATTTTATATCTTCGTTCATTCTTATCTTACATCGTTTACTTAATATTTCTATTACAAATTCTATTATTCGGATAAATAATTACGGACATTTTATCGAAATACTATTATTTGCAGACGGTTACGTAACAGCTGGAATTTCACTATTTATAAACCTGAACAAATATTTTAATTATAATATCTATAATAATTATTGTATAATTTCATTGTGTATTAATTCAATAATTAGTTATAAGAGCAGATATAAATTTATGATCCAAAAGTATTTGCAAATTGTACGATTTTCTAATCTGCCACAATAGTAATTTATTTATTATAAATACTAAATTCCAGATTTTAAACAGCCAACTATTGTTATTTAAATATCCTTTTAAGAATTACAAACAAATAAAATTATTATTTAAATAAACTTGAAAAGATAACTTTAATTTAAATTTATAGAATTAATATTTATCGACAACAGCAATATCTACTTAGCAATAATTTCCAATAACGTAAGTTAAATATAAACATTACATTAAAAGACTTTTGTATTCTGGATTTTTCTAAAACGATTCTCATAGTTAAGATAAAGCACACAAAGCAAATATATATATATATTTTGGTATTAATTAATTATACGTTTTCATAAATTTGATGCAGCCCGAGGATCCCTCCGCGTACCTAGGCGATGCCACCGAAGACTACAATGGAGAGGAACCCACGCGTCGAGCTAGGGAAGAAAAAGATCGTGAGTCGAGGAAAGTCGAGCCGAAGAAAAGGCGGCGAGGGAATAAATACCCTTAGCGACGAGTCAGGGGTATTCCCGTACCCGTAGCGACTGAGTGAGAGCCTGGAACGGGGGCGCCTGACCGCCTGAGGCGGAACGGTGAAGAACGGGAGAAGGGAAGGTAGTCACCGGAAGACGAATCGGGGAGTCCTGCTTCCCCACACGTTCCCCCCGACCGATCACCGATGACCGTTCAGTCATCGCCGAACAAAAAAAAAAAAGAAGCGTTATAGTTATCCGACCCTTATCCGTCCCACCTCCCACCCCCTCCCTCCGTCGCCATTGATAAGCGTTTTATCAAATTTTCATAAGATTTTCTTTTTCAATAAAACTGCACTATTAGTAAATAATGTACATTTTTTTCTTCTTCTTTTTTTTTTAAACATTAACTACTGCTACGATTTAAAATGTCTAGATTTTTGTAATACAACGTTTATAAATTACATACTGAATTCACGGTGGTAACAACAGAGTTTTAAAGTAAAAATTTTCCCGGCCCATGGAAAAGCAGGCAATGGAAGAGAAAGAATTAAAACATCTACAATGACACGCATGTATATATAAAAAAAAAAATAAAAAAAATAAAAAATAAAAAAAAATAAAAAAAATAAAAATAAAAAAAAATCGTCCCATCAGTCGAAGAAAAGCCACGGCTGCCCTCGTCGTATTCTATTCCTTCTCGTATTCCACTTATCTGCCCTCTTCCCTCCCTCTTCCCTTCATCGACTTCATTTTTCTTTTTCTAATCTTTTATGAGCACACTGTTGTGCTGTGTTAGACTGTGGAGACGTAGAGACGCACCAGGGACGAGAGCGAGACTGGGGCAGAGGTACTCTTGCAGCCCCAACGTCTCTACGTTATACGTAAAAATCATAAGAGGAAAAGAGAAGGAGATAAAAAAAAAAAAGCAACACACGGGGACAGTCCCAAAGGCAAATATAGAGTGAAGATCGTATGAATAGATAGAAGTAAGGCAGCAGTGAGTGGCAGGCATTTGATGTGAAGGTTTTCTACCTCGGAACAATTTTATTTTATTTTCGACTCCCTTTTCACATATATTTATGTACATCGATCATAAATACAATTTTAATTTACTGGCAATAAGTTCATCGGTTCAAAAAAAAAGAAAAAAAAAGGCCTTTTTTGTTAATATTAATCAAATTAATTTTCGTATATTTCAAAAAAAAATACTCTGATGACGATTAGAGGCGTTTAAATTGAAAATATTTATAAACATTGTACAACGACGTTTTACAACAAGAATGTTATACAATTAATTTTAAATTTCATATAATACATGAAACTTTGAAAATTTTAAGCCATTGCCACGATTTGTAGTAGAACTTTAGATAACATAAAATCGTGTATATGTAAGAGGTTATAAATTCTCTTTAGATTCTGAGAGAGAATTCTAATTAAATGAAGTATTGCTTTATATATTTTCTAGAAGAATAATAATATAATTTTTATTTTGATATTTAATTAAAATCTATGCTCTTTTATTTTAGTTAAAATAACAATTGCCAAAAAATAATTTGAACATCAGTATTTTCTGACATTCATAAAAATCCTTGGATTACGAAATTACTTGACTATTATTATATAGTATATTATTATATTATATATTAACTTAACGTGAGATTTTAAGAGAGCGACGCGTGGGGCGGAAGCGCTTACTGGGAGAGGTAGTACGCACACCTGTTACGGGGAGTATCTTGGAGGACGACGTGACACGAGGTACGGTGCGAAGGACGAGGTGTGTAGGTGGCGAGGCTCTCGAGAAGGAGTCTGCGCCTTTAACACAAAAAAATCCCCAGTTCTGGATTTTATAAATACGGAAGGTTTTACGGCTCTGGGGGTCATGGAAGCCAGAGGTCCCTCCTCGTCTCCCTGGAGCTCCCTCGTCGAAAAACCTCGGCAAGGAATTAAAGGGGACAGGTGGCAATTCTTTACAAAAGGTTTGTTTGTCCGGTGCACATAAGTTCCCGGCGATGGTTAATAATCAACTGACTTTTATTAATGAATCGGGGTGATCGGCGCGTCGCTGTGACGTCCGCGCCCTCTTTTTCGATGGCCATGTGGCAAAGGCCGGCGGACTCCCAACCCTGCGCGATTTACGGTGGCCCTCCATACATATGGTCAAGTGACAGCCCTCGGATAGCAAAGCCGTGGCGTCTGGCAAGACACATCGGTATCTTGCTATTACAGGCCTTATTATTAGAGCCCTATTTGTCCGAGCCCTGATTCTTCGCGACTAAAAGTACAAGCGAATACAAAATACGTAATCATATTTATGATTGCTTTTCTTTCTCCTGATCCATATCTTTGTCCAATACTTTTTGGACAAGGGAACAATTTTGTGTCACCGAGTGCCACGTGCAATTACTGCTGTACTGATATTAAGTATCGGTGAGCTTACCTGAGGCGCTACGTCGTCTTCGTAATACCGCGATGTCAACCGGAAACGGTCGCCGTTCGGATTATCATTTTCGCTTAAATAATCAGCCGCGCGTCCGTATATGTTTCGTTAGAAGATGCGATTTTTAATCGCCATACTCTTTTATTCAAACAGAATTTAGAATATGATAATAAATTATATAATCATGTAAGTTCTGTATACATTAATTGACTTTCGGACTTTTCTGCATTTACGAGAGTTATCTCGAAAAAAAAAATAATTTAACTGTCTAACAGGTGAATGGACTATCGTTCTTTGGACGTCATATTTCCCACGTATTAACTAAAATCTAATTACGAACAATTTCACTTAGCAACAGTTCACATTAAACAAAGATACATGTATATATATATATATATATATATTATTGCATAACGATTCTAAATTATCATTGAAATTATAATTATTTTTTCGTTTTTCATGTGTCACAAAATTATTTTAACACATTTCACAAGAATTTTTTAAATTTAACTTTATTATGCATGATTATGATGATGATTTTCAGTCGGTCTGCATATCAATCTTTAATATCTAAGCATCATATGATCTGCTAATCAGTACCGTCTAATTTATCAGAGAATAATGTTGACGTGAAGAGAATAATATGGATTGAAAATTTTACAACGAATATCTTTAAGAATTATTGGAAAAAGTTTGTAGAAAATTACAGTAAACTTAAGAACTCTTTAAGCACCTAAATTAAATCAAAATTTTATCCTCTGCTTCATGATGAAGCGAAACAATTGTAATTAATTATAATTACATAAAATGATGTTATTATTTATTATAATCCTATTAACTAAATGAATTATCAATAACAATATAATTTTTTGTAATTTTGTAAACGTATCAGACTGAAAGCATTTTATCTTTTTAATATAACATTAAATAGTTTAGAATATTGTAAAGATAAGTTTCTGCTTTCGTGTAATCCCTTCGCGGCTGACGGTAAAAAAATATAATTTGTGTAGAACATATTTAAGCGGGAGGAATACAGGTATTACAGTTAACGTATTCGAATTTATGAAGTAAATAATTGGCGAAAATATGTTTAAACATTTATCGGTTATATTCTTCCACGTCCTCCGAATTGGTGAACCAGTCGTGACTTGTTTTACAAATATAATGACACATTTTGTTTAAAGTTTAAATAAAATTCATAAGAGAGCGTAGGTAAGCGTAGGTAAATGATGGAGTTCAGGTGAAATGCAATTCAGCTAATTACTGTCGCGTTGGATCCCTTAGTCGGCATTTAAAAATTAATAGATAAATAAATTCTCGCCAAGGATGCCATTCGATTTGTAAGAATTATAGGAAACTAAATGAAATAATGGTGAAAAAAATGTTAAAGGCCGTCCATGTCATGGACGAACACCGGGGCAAGCGAAACGCTTAATAAAGGTCTTGATAAAGGCTTCGAAGAAGTCGTGAATTTCAGTATTCGATGCCTGTCGGAATAAACTAATTAATCGACGAAATAGTAGATCGGGCATGCAGTCGTCGGATGCCAGATCCGATGCTAGATCCGATGCTAGATCCGATGCCAGATTCGCTTGGTGCGCTCTCAGGGAAGGGATCGGCCGACTTGATGGAAATAAAATTTTTGGCCCGACAGGTAGTGAGTGTGCGGGGGGGGGCGCGGGGGAAGAAGGAGGATACGAGCGATAATATATCCTCCGAACTAGAGGAAGCAATAATTCCCCATCTACCTATGACTAACTCCATCTAAAATAATTAATAAATAAATAATAATAATAGTAAATAAAAAAAGAAAAAAAAAACCATGCACTATAAATATTAATGCAATCCGGGCCCATAAAGGTCAAAAACAAATGACTAACTCAACAGGTATTTTGCTGTGCTTTCAGAGCTGCAGTCCTTGCATTAGTCTCGCTGATTTTCCACTCCTTTTATTTATTTCCTTTTTAACAGCCGTAAAACTATTAAACAACGCGGCGGCGTGCCACGCCAGTGGCCAAGCGGCAACACCACGCGGACGGACGTTGGCGCGAGCGAGACGGAGCGACGATCGAGGGCGTGTGCGTTAAACGTAGGAGCACTCTACTTGTTCGCTCTCTCTCTCTCTTGCTCTCTTGCTCTCTTGCTCTCTCTCACTCTCTCTCTCTCTCTCTATCTCTATCTCTCTCCCACTCCCGCTATAAACTTTCTTACTCTCTTGCGCGCTCCTTCGTTCGCCCGCTTGCTGTCTCCCTCCCAACCTCTCGTTCGCGCGCTCAATCTCTCTCTATTTTTCTCCCCTCCACGACGGACGGGCCGAGTACCGGTGGTGGGAGAGCGAGATAGAGAGCGACATCGCTCTCTCGAGTTCTGCCCGTCGTCGTCGTCGGCAGTGCGCGCTACGCGATATCACAAGCCGGTTGTTTCTGCGTCACGTGTGCGCGTCAACTCGCGTTCCCCTCCTCCGCGTCAGTCCCCTTCGCCCCATCGTCATTCAATGATTCGAAGTGATACCCCAAAGGAAGTAAGAGTGCGTCTGCGAGGACGTCGAGGACGACAATAACGAGGACGAGGAGTAACCGGCTAGTGGGGAGGAAAACTGCTCGACCGCGTTACTTGATAAACGTGCAAGGATTCTCCACACCTTTAGTCTCTATTCTTCGATCCAAAGCATCGAATTTTTTTTTCTCTTCATCCACACGTTGCTACCGTCGCCACCGTCATCACCTCCCCCCCCCACCCCACCCTACCCACCCACACCACCACGAACCTCACCGCTACTAATGTTCACGGTTCTCGCCGATCCGGACTCACCATCCTGCTGCTGCCCCTCCTTCTCCTCATCCTGCTCTTTACATTTCCTTCGGTGAATCGTTTGACAGCGATATCTCACCGCCCTCTCCCCCTCCCTCCCGACCATTGGCCAACCCTTCGCGTCCCACCCTTATCTTAAGGAGGGCCTCCTCCACCTCGCAGCCTCGATATTCCGGGGATCTTTTTATACAGCCGAGGCCCAAGGAAATAGAATCCTTCGTGGAAATAAGTGCATCTCTCATCGTTCCCTTCGTCTGTCGCCCCCATCGCTCCGTCCACCTTTCACCGCTCAGTGTGTTCCATTCAATACTGCCTAGTACAGAGAGCTACAAATAAAAGGTTACAAGCATGTGCGTGACGTTGGTAGTGTTGGTTACGTAAGGAAATAGAAGAAGAAGAAAAAAAGAAAGAAGAGAGCGGGAGAGATCATTGTTCAGCGGAAGAGCGAGTAGTGACGGAGTGAATAGTGGCTTTAGAGCGAGAGAGAGAGAGAGAGAGAGAGAGAGAGTGAGAGGATGAGGTAAACAAGCCTCTCCTCCGTCCCCCTTGGGAGTAGTATGCAATGATGTCGCGGATCGAGCCTATGGTTGACTTCTAACAGCCGAAGAAGCGAGGAAACTTGTGAAAAAAAAAAAATAAATAAATAAATAAATAAATAAATAAAATGGCTCGATCGAGGACGAGCTCACGGCGGGAAAATCGCGAGTGCGACTAATATAGCTGCCGTCCACAGCACTGTGTTTCATTATCGTGTGCAATAATAATAAATAAATAAATAAATAAATAAATAAATAAATAAATAATAATATTAATATCATAATATGAAATAATGTAACGTAAATAGTGTAATGTAATGTATAATAATCATCAATTAGTCAAATGATAATATATATATCGATATATATTAATAGATAATATTTGTAATAATTCTTATATTGTTTTGATAATATCGGTGAAGAGTAATAATAAAAATAAAATAATATAAAAAATAAAAAAAATAAAAAAAAAAAAAGGCCGACCGAATAGAAAAAAGTTCGGGAGTGCAAAAAGTGACAAGCCGAGGGGAGGTATTATGGCGTACAAGTTCCGCGAGGAGATCGTGGGAAAGAGGTTCCTCTCGGTTAGTGGTTTTACCAAGTTGAAGGTGAATAAGATTAGTGAGTGGGGGTGGCGAGCCGGGGTTATACGTGCTGCAAGTCACAGGGACAACCTTTGCCAGGACCTACAAGTGAGTCTTCGCCCCGAGCGATTCAACATTCAAATACCTTCATTATTATTATTATTAATTATTAATTATTATCCATGTATTATTAATTATTAAATTATTATCCATTTATTATTTAATGATTCGTGAGCGGCGAAATGAATTTATTAGATTTATTAACGGGCCGCGAGATGATAAACCTATCGGAGCCAGTTTCTTGCTTAAGTATACGGAAGGCGATTCGAAATATCTGCCTGTTGCCAAGCACTAGTTTTGCATCACATCTCGCGCATTGGTCTAGAAAATTAGACTAAAACTCTTTTCTTTTTTCTTTTTCTTTTTTTTTTTTTTTTTTTTAGTCGAAAGTATACAGGGTTGCGCGACCAATGGTTTCGTAATAAACTAGACTTTTAACCCCCTTTGCCCGCCCGTACGCCCTACCGTCCAGCCACCCCGCCCCACCGCCACTACCGCCACGACCACGACGACCAACGCCACCACCACTACCGCCACTACCACCACTACCAACACCACCACCACCATCGCCACTACCAACACCACCACCACCACCACCACCAACAGCAGCAGTAGCAGCCACGCGCTCGCGGGTTGATAACCTCTGGCGGCGCGTTAATCCCCCATCATTATCGCCCCTACTGATGAAACAAAATATCTTTTATTAATCCCTCTGCTTGAGCTTGACGAATTTCTTTATATTTATACTTTCGCGGGCATTCATTGTTATTGTAAAATTCATAAACTGTCCGTCCGTTGCTGGCCACATTCCGACCACATCGCTCACAAACTCCGTAGGTCAAAACGAATCTTGACATTTCTTGTGCTGATTATTAACTCTTGCCAAACTCTACCGGAAAATAATAACTATTCTCAAGAGTACATTAGATTTTGTAATTGCATAAAAAGTACTTGTCGATCGATTCTTCCGTTTTCATTGCTCACTTTTCGAAATGTTTTCCTTCCATTGAAAATAGTAATAAAAATAATTTTCCCGTCTCTAAATAATTCGTATTAATTTTATATATTTTGTTTTGCATTATTTTCAACGACGTAAGTCTTAGTTTAAGCTCACATATCCCGTGTATATTTTCCATTATCTAACTAATTAATACTTATCGGATTAAATTTTTTTTAAAAAAAAAAAAAAAAAAAAAAAAATAACATTTTTATATTTTTATTTGCGTAATGGTAAAACAATATTTAAACATTTATTTTATAAATATAAAAAATTACCCCCCATAGAAATGTCAAATAATTATTTATTTATAAATTGATTTTTTAATAAGAAAGGAATTTTTAATTTTATATAAATAAAATATCGTTGAAATTAAAAATAGTACAATAAAGTTTTATTCGAATAAAGTATTTAAATAAGTCTTGCATGCACGTCACCTTCGTCAGTTTTATTATTCTCTTTGTTTACTTCATTTATATTCAAAATAATAAAGCGTCGCTGTGTTTTTCTAATTTTTTAAACACCTTACACTTTAAAGTTACAGATATTAAAAAAAAAAAAAAAATAATAATAATCGGCTTAAAAACAACGTAAAAGTTACCTAATAATAAAGTTGTATAATGCGTAGATAAATTCAAATGTGAGCGTATGTTGTAGTAAGGCTTTCGATATTGTTAAAATATTTTTATAGTGGCAAAGCGTTCTTGGTCATTACATCTATTTACAAAATAATTTGCCAAATATTCCAGATGAAAAGAATAAAGAATTGCATCGATTGCATACAATTGACGCTTTGAAGCGATTACAGTTTTCTTTCGTGCTTTTCTTTCGAGCGGCTTTAAGTATCTTTGAAATTCTCAAGTGCTTCACGTTTCCAAGGCCTGTCAATCAGAAAATAAAAAGAGCAAATTAGCTTCGTTTTGTCTTTATCCATTTATGCGACGTATCCCTGCAAAAATGAGATAATTCAGGGTGGCTCGATACCTTAATAATTCACAACATAAAATATCTATTTTTGCTCGGTAAAGAAAATCTAATATTTATTTATTCATTGGCCGGGAAATTTTTATTATTAGACGTAGAACGTTTGAACATTCTGTGAAGCTATTAAATATATTTCATGTAAATAATTATTTTTTTATATAAACGTTTAAATACCTTGGTAATGAAAAATTACTAATTCAATTAGTCTCTATTCTCTATTACAACAGAAGTCAATTGTTGGAAATAAAGATGTTCAAGATAAATTTTCAAGGGTCCAATCAATAAATTATCAGTATTGAAAAGAAATCTTTAAATTTATTTTATTATTTCATTAAAAGGATATTATTTATATTATTTGCTAGGACTTGTTTCTAATAGTATATTTTAAAACATTACATCAATGTTGTTGTTATCAATTTTTAGTTATCGTAGATTTAACATTTATTGCAAGTCAAATTCAAAAACTCAAAAAAAATGTATTCTTTTTAAATTAGCTATTCAATTTCGATTAAAAAAAGAATCTTACATTATTTTATATTATATTATAATGAAAGTATTTATTTTTAATGTATGATATTGAGAACTGAATTTTTAAATATAAATTTAATTTTAATTTATAAAATAAAGTATATTAAAATTCGAGTTTGTTAGTTGACTCATAAATTTTATATTTACCCTTGCTATGAATGAATAATTTCAATAAAAACAGAATTAAACTCTTAAATTCATAAACTTAATACAATTCTTACTTTGCAATTGCTCGAAGCTTGATTTTTTAAATTTATATAATATTGTAGCAATGATAAATTTAATATTTTCCAAATACGTGTAACTTTCCTATTATATATATATTTATTCATATTTATATTAGAAAATATTATTGCTACTATTAATTGCAATTAATAATATTTGAATTATCAGTTTATTTTCTTAACTTGATCTTGTATTAATATTAACATGCCGATACAGTTATATGTTAAGTTTCAATTTACATTGATAGAAATAAATAAAATCGTCTATTGCAATTATTACACTTCTTTTTAGTAAACTTTAATTTTTTTTTATTATGAATATACATATTATAAACATTGCTGAACTGGGCATTTGTATAGGATTGTATATTTTAAGCAAAACGAAATGTGATCGAGCTGTAATTTTAGTAAGAATTGATTTTATACAGTCAGGTTAAAGCAGCGAGGGAGTTTCGAGAACGATTTGCACTTGTAATACTTTCAAAAAGGTTATCAAAACTTTAATTTGAATGTCAAAGTTCAATGAACTGCAGATTAATTTTTAAAAGAATTTTTATTAAAATACTTATAATCTTACGAATATAGTGAATAATAAAAACATCATAGTGAGTGAATGTGCAATCTTTTTATTATATTTTAAGTATAAACATGATTATTACATTCTTATCCGCTTTATTTTATATTTTTTGAAAATTTCTCAATGTGCCCGATGCGCTTTCATTATTGTATAATATGTAGAACGTTTCAATATAACTATATTAGAATTTATGTTACATACAAAAATGAGACATGCTGTGAAGAATATGCGAAGATTATATAAAGAGTATATTCTAATTTTTTGTTTCCGGGTTATCGTTCATTTGTAAATACGTAACCGTTATGTACAATGTATATTGTATATTGCTCGTAAAAATTGACGAATGAATGAAAGCAACAATTTTTTATAAAAAACCTACGACAGTCATTGTTCTATGAAATATATTTTCCTATGGTATACCTTTTATATTTACAAATTTATAGACAATATTTTTTATATTTAGTTGTAAATATTTATTACGTTATAAAGATAACGAGTAAACAGATTTTTTTTAAAAAACATACTTAATTCTAGTCGTCGTACCTTGAATATTTTAGTTATACAGATCAAAGAAGTAATAAAATTATGAATTTACATGTGTTCCATATTAAACAATTTAAAAACAAAACACAACGTTTATATTTACGATAATTTTAAGTTCTTATCATTGAAGATAAAATTTCAAAGTTAAGGCTAAATAAAATTGTATATATAATAAAATGATTCGAAGTTATAGATACTTTTTCAATAATATATTAAGTTTTGTACTATTCTAAATTATTTTGTCTTATCAGCTGATAAATTTGAAATTGGTATCTTTAGAATACAATAGAAATAATTTAAGAACATTTTTTGTAGAACAGCATATTTCCCATACACAGTATGAGTAATTTGAATAATAAGTGAATACGATTACGAATATATATATATATATAACAAATAAATATAAAATGTATACCAGAGTGAAATATTAAATTTGTCGATTGTGTGTCCGTTGTATAGCATCAGCTTTGAAAAAAATAAAATATAAATGTAGATGAGAGTCAATATTTAAATATATTTTTTTCAATATTTAAAATATTTCGTAAATTATAAGTCAAAGTAGATACAAAGAAACACGTGCGTTGCCAGTGTATCCATGAAGATTTTTTTTAAACCAACGAAGGCTGAATAAACGACAAATTTATAAAAATAGTTAAATTAATTTTTTGTTAATTAGAAATTTCAATTTCCACAAAAGACGTTGCTCACTGCAAAATACATCGGTATTAACATTATTGAGATATTATAAAATTTCTTACTGCTCTTATTCATTCAAAATTAGCCATATCCTGTTATAATATTATACGTGATTTTTAAAAATGTGCCATTAAGAAATATAACAACAATAGTAATAATAATAATAATAATATTGGAAAAAAATATATGCAGGTTTGCAGCGTTTAAATTTGTTCGAAGATTGTTCGAGATTGTTCGTACTACCTTTGATAATAATATAATACCAATATTAATAAGATTATAGGAACCAATCAATTGAGCAGAGGCATGTGAACATTGTTAATCTTAATCCTGCATGCTTTTGAGTGATTTCAACATGCACCTTCTTGTAATTATACTTAGCGTTGGTTAGTTGTATCTCACTCACAACATAACGGTGTGTTCTCCGAATGCAATACAGCTTACTTTGCCCCACCACCTTGGCTATTTCCATTTCACTGGGGAAGGCTGAATCCTCGAAAGTCACCAACTAGGTTATAGAACTAAAGTGTAAACTCGCAATAATTTTCGCACTTACTCTCAGGGTTATTTATTACCAAGCTTTTTTCTAATTATTGTCGTTGAATTTTTTTATTTTTAATTTTTTCAGAAATCTAGTTGTTAAAATGCTTCATAACATTACAATGTAATTTACAATCCGCCGAAGCGTTTCACTGTTGATAAATATTACATCAGCTTATTTTTCTTTAATCTCGTTGGTCATAAATTGCATCGAGTCTAAATTATAATAAATTCTAATGTATTAAAAAATTCATACTTTTCTTTATATATATATACGTTCAATAAAAAAAAAAAAAAAAAAAAAACTAATAGATTTTTATTTCTAATATAAATGGTGATTTATTACATAATGAATTAATTTTTGTATTAATAATTTTAATGAAGTAAAATAAAAAAATTTTATTTCATAAAGAAAAATTAGCCGAGTAATTTTTTCGAATAGCTTTTATTGCGTAACAATATTCTCGAAGAATATTAATAAACAAAGTAATTTTAATACTTAAACCTTTATTTAAACGAATCTTTAAATAGTTAATTATTAATGAAAATAGTAAAATTATAATTAAAAATAAAGAATACATCTTTTTGAAGTAATTTACTTTTATTAAATATAACAAAGATATTTAAAAATATAATTTTTACAATAGTTTTATTTAATATTAAATAAAAATGTGGTAGTAGAATAGTTGCGATAAAAAATGTGCATATAAAAACACCAGTATATTAGTATGCCTGCGAAAAAAATATCAGTAATATCCATTACCTCAAAGAAAATAATTATTTTTTCAATTCAAAATAAGTTTTTATAACTTATATATGTACATGTGTATATAATAAAGTCTTGAGACTCTAGACATGTGGCAGAATAAATATACATTTTTTCTTATAATCCAGAAGTTGATAAATATTATGAAATAGCAAATTACCGTTATGCTTATAAACGGACGTAAGTTTAATAAAATAGAAAAATAGACTAATAACTATTAATACATTAATTTATGTTGTTAATTTCTACAAGATTACGCAAACAAGCAAATAAGACGTGGGATCATCGTGGCCGTTAGAAGTAAGGAAAAATAAACAAATTTAAATTTTGTATAAATTTAAAGCCCTAAAGACGAAAAAACTAAAGGCACTAAAGCAAGTAGCAGAATGAAGATCGGATATAACCCACATACAAACTTGCGCGGGCTTACTAAAGTTCAGTCGTATTTACAGTTTGAAAAATGGTGTGCGCGCGTGGAATGCGAAAGAGAGTGTACGAGAGAGAGAGAGAGAGAGGCGAGAGAGAATGACGGAGTGGGGAGCGCGCGGCAGAGAGGGACACGGAGGGTATACGAGCTGGCGAGAGCACGATAGTCAGTCGCGTTGGTGAAGGGTGGGGGAGGTGGAGGCGGTGGTGGAGGTGGAAAGAGAAGGACAAAGAGGCAATCACGACAGCGAGTCGACGATACGACAATGACTACGACACAACGACCACAATGATGACAATGGCACACGTGAATTTTCAATGGCGCAACGCATGATTCATTAGCAAAAATTGGCTATAGCCTTCGTCGAGTCGCTAAATTCGAAGGAAAAAAGAGTTTTTTCTTTACCGCAAACTCATTGGTTGAACTGGCGAATTGGCACGTGGCGATACCTTGAATATTAAATGTCTCGCTCGAATAATCTTATCGAATACAATCGAATACGAACACAATCCATTCAGCGTTTATAAAAAATTTTCAAAAATATCAAGTGAATTATTTTTATTCGCCATTGGCGGCTATATGCGATGGACGCCATCGTAAGAGCGTCCAGTCTCTCTCTCTCTCTCTCTCTCTCTCTCTCTCTCTCTCTCTCTCTCCACGTATATTATTACTCAATAAACTACATTTACGCGGTTAATATTCACTCAGAGTACAACTAGCTGGTTCTACTCTTAGAATTAGCATTCGCCGAGCCTACCGACGATTCGTTGATAAATTTTTTTCATATATCTTGTATTATTTAGATAATACATTCGAGTGAGTCCTCTCTCTCTCTCTCTCTCTCTCTCTCTCTCAGTCTCTCTTATAGTCACTTTAGTGCGGTACTTTATATTCTACGGCTTTAAAAATTATCGCATTCCAGAATTATCAAATTTCTTACGTAGACGCACGCTCGATGCGCGATCATTAAGCCCGAAAAGATAATGAATAATATCCACCTTTACACAAAAGTAACAAGTACTTTACTCGCGTACTTATTGTGAAGGAGTTATGTGATTGTGTGATTGGCTGGGAGAGCTCGAGCGCCTCCCAGTACGTAACGCTTGATTTTTATATTTTTATTTCTCACGTTGGCCAGGCGATTGTATTTCGTTCGATACGTATTTGACATTATTTGACGTAATGGACGCTAAAATAAAATTCCTAAATATCTTATATCTCGTATTTATCAGGAGCGCGGGGCCGAGCCAATCGTTAGAAAATCAATAATTCGTATTTCGTTTACGTACTACTACACGAGACTGCAGATAAAGCAGACCTCTAAACATAACCATTGTCTTACATAATAAGCTTGGCAGAGTTGCGGCTAATGAGAAGAAGAAGAAGAAGAAGAAGAAGAAGAAGAAGAAGAAGAAGTAGAAAAAGAAACTGCTTAGCACAAAGTACGATTAATTACCAAAAATACACGATGTGGATGAAGGTTGTCCAATTGATAATAATGTAAGTCGTGAGACTTTCCGCGTTAAAGCTCAACCTTGAGATATTAGCCGATAATACATGGTGCTGGGCTATTTAAAGCATCATCGCGTCATTTAAGTTAGAAAATTTTCAAGAAAAGCACAAACGGTCGCGCTAAATCGCGAGGGGGTGGGGATGGAGGGGCTTACTTTCACTTTACTGGGAAATTCTTTCGCGAGGAATCGACATTTTACCGTTTCTTGCTTATATCCAGATGTTTACGAGGCTCGAGGACGAAAGCGCAACTAGAGTCTCGCGCCTTCACCCTTTCGCCATACGGTTCTTTTACAGTTTATCCTCTCTCTCTCTCTCCCCCTCTCTCTCCTTCTCTCGTTCCCTTCCCCTTCCCTCCAGCTGCGTGCGTGTAGGATTTGCCTGGAAACGGGGGAATACGAGCGCTTAGCCAAAGATACGCGAAATGTGCAAAGATGTGGCAGAAGATGGGCTTGAAAGATTTTTCGCGAATTTCTTAAAGTTTCTTAAAGTTTCTGTGAATTTTACGGCTCGGTTAAATTGACTTTGTGAAATTGACAAACCATATGGTTCGCGTGCACGAGAATAATTAAAAAAAAAAAAAAAGAATCGTTATTTCAAGACATTTTTCACGTACTTTCAGAGACTACACGGATCTTTAACGATGTTGCTAAAAATTGCCGAATGTACCGAATTTTCCATTTTCTGTCCATAGCCGCTAGTTACGTATGCGTATAAAGGTTTTTTTTTTTTTTTTTTTTTTTTTAATAAAAATGATATACGGCCGGTCAGTGGCTTTTTAAAGACAAACTTCATTTACAAGTATCGCGGGCGTTTCTTTGTAAATCTACGCGCTCCACCTTCAACCGAAATAATGTAAAAACTCTGTATGCAAGCATTGTGTACGCGCAGCCGTTGTATTAGTCAAAACTTTTAAATACAGAGCAGTAAAATGTCTGTCAATGTTAATAATATCAAATCAAATCTAAAACTCACGAGTTTTAGCAGAACACTGTAAACGTGCATCGCATAGGAAGGTCTAACGAAGAAAAACGTTCATTTCCAAATGTTGCCACTTTGTGAGAATAGTTCTTTTTTTTTTTTTTTTTTTTTTTTTTAAGAGCAATAAGAGGCTGGGCTAAATTAAATTATCGAGCTAGAAGCTGCAAGATTTAATGCTTTTCAATTGTAATGCCAATGTAATAAGCGGGGCCAAATGCGTCATCCGTAAGTAGCGCGAAACAAGTATCGAGCGATCTTTGGCGAAATAAACTCGAGAGGGGCTAATCGACGAGCAATTAGCTAAATGCGTGCGAACGCGCGAACGTTACATTGGGCAAAGCAGCGCTAGAAGACGCCAGCCGCGTCAATCTGCCAGTGCGATTGGCTTTTTCCTGCTTTAGAATACCAATTGGGGTATTATTGGTAGCCAGTGCTGCGAGCATTGACGTCTCGCAGAAGATCATCTCGCGAGCCCGATCGATGGCAATAGCCCCGATATAGCCGACAGCACTGGTCCCGTGTCACGGATTGTTAGAAAAATCACTAAAACGTGACGTAATGAGCTGCGCGGGCACCAAAGACGGAGAAGAGGAAGAAAAAGAAATGATACGCGCAGGACAGTGCGTGTGATAATTTCAAGGATTACGATTCACGGTAGTAACGAGCTTGACAAAGGTCAAGCGACAAGAGCGCCACATGACATTTCAAGATCGCGAACTTACACGTACCCCGATACCCGCGATTGCATGCGTCATTGCGTTTTAATGCAATACTAAGATTTCGAGGAACTTTTACCCGCTCAATTCACAAGCTCCCCTCGGACCAATTAACCGTAACTTAACCTAATGAACGCGGCAGCTAATGATTTTATTGGTTCAACAATTTTCGACGGCAGACGATAGCCGACTTTCTCTTAAACGTATTCTTAACCGTAGCTTTAATTTTCTAAAGTTTTAAAAGCTATTATCCAAGTAGATTAAAGCACGCGCTTGGGAAACGTTCTTCTCAACCGGTCATTATATATATATATATATATATATATACACGCATACCGAAAAATAACGTAAAAGCCCTCTTACATTTTCGAACGAAGGCCTAATTGAATGGCGCATCTTATTCGTATTTTAATATTTTATATCATCTAGAGCAGGAAGTAATAAGGCTCTCGAAAAACCGTTGAACGTTCCTTCGTAAGAGTTAAATTTCAACAAATATTTACTGATTTGAGTTGCATTAGTGCCGAGCGGTCGTAAAGTATCGATGTGAAATATCCCGATAAGAATTCAACGTTAAAATGATTTTTAAAGACCAACGGCAACTAGACTTCATTCTTATGTTATAAGTCTTGGCTGCATACTACGTAAAGAACGTGCTAATGATGCAGCTCGCGCGATTCCGGATGGAATCATTCGTTGAGTGGTTGCAGTTGGTGGTCGAGGAGCCGGTAAATTACACTCAGGCACAACTAATTATGATTAATTTTTAAAATTTTCCGCGACTTTTAACATGGCCTCGTATTGCATGAATGCGAATGCGAATGTGAAAATTCCGAAAATGACGTTTGATAATAGTTTTCAGTTCGATCAGTTGACCTGCTGTATTTTTAGTCACAACTTCGTATTTATATGGTTTATTCGCCACATGCACGTATTGATGTGGATATGGTGGGGGGGGGGACGATTGCGCAATGATCGAGCAATATGTCTCGGAAATTTCGGACACCTTCGTTTTTCTTCGTTAGCCTGTTGGTCAGGCAGAGGTTCTCCGGTTCTTTTTATTATTTCAAGGGATACACGGTCAGGTTCAGTTGTAGTTGGGATGGGGTGGGGGCGGGGAGGGGGGGAGAAGGGCTGTGTAATCTACGGAGAGGAAAACCTCGAAATTTCTGTTGGAACGAGCCTTGCTTCTTGAGTACCTATTTCTGGCTTCTATTGGAGAATCAAGGTCAGAAACCGGAACTTCTCTCCTTCTCTCTATTCCTCTCACTTGGAAAGAACCGAACCAGCCACGACCGGTGAATCGACCGACTTTGATGCAACCTTAAAAAGTCTCTGATCTTAATATTCTCGCTACACTGCATGCCATGTCCTTTTCCATTACAACGCCCACCTGTATTTATTATTATTTATTTATTATTAGTTATTTATTTATTTATTTATATTATTGGCTTGTACGGTGCCATTACATGTAAAACAGGGACATAATTTGATAGTTTTTTAAAATAAATCTCATAATATCTTGAAGCCCAGTCAGTTATCAGTGATGTCTCGAAATTTCGTTCCAACAAGCAATAGGTACCATACATTTGTATCGTTATGTGCGTTTAGTATTCTTTGCTTGTATTGTAAATGAAAATGAAATCTTCGCCTGGAGAAAATAGTAAATTGTTCTAGAAATCCCATTTCTCCAAGTTCGACCTTGATCGAAGGTAGAAATTTCTTGCCATGAAAAGGCAGCGAAGCGACTACATCTCATATTCTAAAAGATAATGTTCTCATTAGTCTTAGTCATATTCTATAATACTTGATGCGTTAATGGACGATTCCTTTTATAATAAAACCATCAAACACCATGATATAATAAAAATTTAATTATTCGATATCGCCGTTTCTATGATTTGTAAGTGTTTCGTATAAATAAAATCAGCTTTCGTGTTCGGAGGTTTACTAAAATGACGTTGAAAAAAGCATTGCAAGTAGTATTCTATAAACGAGTTATGATTTTATAACAAAGGATCGTTATTTAAATAATCTCATCGATTATCGATTATAAATCTTTATCGATTTTCAAATCTGCCGTCAAACAACTAAAATCCGCTTTCTAAATCATAAAGAGCAATAATATATTTATAATACTGCGTTATTAGTATATTAAACAATATACGTTTGCAAAATAAAAATTGAAAACATAATTTTACATAAGAGACAAAGACTTCTTAATGGATCAATAATAATGTAATAATACATAAGGATTTTAAGTACCAACGGAGCATTGGCGCTAAAAAAAATCTTAAGCAACAAAGCAAGATGTTGATTAAACAGATATGGGGGGGGGAGGGAAAGGGAAGTGGACCGAGCTCGATTAAAATAAATTGGGCCCGTTTAATGGAAAGAGGCAATAGACTCGAAGACCAATGATAAAAAAAAAAAAAAAAAAAAAACAAGAAGAAGAAAAAGAAGAAAAAGACTAGATAGGTGTAACGCCTACACGGTGAGGCTTTTAATTCCGACACAGGAGGATCCGAGGCCCGGACTTCTTTAAATGCAGTAAAATTAAAAAAGAGCGTTCAGACTTACATGGAATTGAATGCTGGAGCGCACCTGTCGCCGAGTCCCGTACCGTTAGGATCCGGGGACTTCGTTTTCGCTTCTTCGAGCTCACACGACGTCCATTTAAGGATATGGGGGACTAGATTTTTTTTTCTCTCCATTTCCTCCTTATGAAAGAGAAGAAATAACTTCTCATGGCCATTAATAAGCCGTAATATTCCGAATGAGGCCTTTCGCCTTCTCTCTCACTTTTTAAATCATTCTTCGACTTATCTAACCTGATATGCGAAAAAAAAAAAACAAAAAACTTGCAAATAAGATTTTGAGCGCACGACTAAATACCGAATGTGTCCTTTTTTAGCCCTTTTACGGCTCTTTCGCGCCTCTTTTGCGGCCCTTTTTCATAAATTACGCTCGGCTTCATTATCTTTCCAATCGAACTACATTTGTTTTACTATACTTTTTTTTGCCTTCGTTGGTCGTTCGTAGCAAAGTTCGAATTATACGAAAGAATTAGAATTATACTTTATATTTTTAAAATACTTGCTTTAATCTTGTGTATGCGGCAGTGAACGACAAAATTTTTTCTTTAATTATGTCACATAATTTCTACCATACTACAACGATTATTATTTTATTATTGGTAATAAAAAAATATTTAGATATATAAAATTTATTTGATAGTGTAACGTGATTTCATTTTGTAATTTATCAATAATTTATTACGTATCCTACATATTTCGAAATTTAAATGAAAATTAAGGCTCATTTAAATCAAAATATACATATACATATATATATATATATATATATATATATATATATACATATGTGTATATCGATTATATAAAACAATAAGAAAGTAAATTATTTTTCGAATTTTTTGCTAGTTTTGAACAAAATAAATTACGAGAATTATATTAAATTTTGTGATTAAATAAGTTAAGCTTGTTAAACTACGTATTATAATATTTCAAATACGTCTAAAATATTAATATTGTTAATACTATGATCATTAGACACGAGCTAACTAATTTATAAATTATTATACCGCTGGAGGAGCATAAATTCAGTAGATTTTCTATTAGTGCAGTAATTTTTTGAGTATGTTTATTCCATGTTGCAGCATAGCGACCGAGATTTTTATGATCAATGCAGATAGTCATCTTGTAGACCTTCGCATTTCAATAATAGAGCTTTTTTTTTTTTTTTTTAATACTTTAGTGAAATGACTATTGCGTAAGCGTTGGTGGCCACGCAGTTAAGTTAATTGGTGAAAGAGCGCGTGACGTTCTCGGGTTACCGTAAATTGCGTGAAATACAATTAATTCTTACTGTTTTCCGCTCTCTTTTTTTGAAATAGTCGGTAAAAATTGCACCAATGCGATTTTTAAGCAGTCGGTAGAATTTAGTTCACAAATAGACAACATATAAATAAGAAGAAGAAGGAAATAAAGACAAGGTCAGACCTTGTCCGAGTTCATTTACGAGTAATTTCGCTTTGTTATTCTAATGAAATACACGTTTAAACTTTACAACGTGAACATATATATTGTAAAAAATATGCATTTTGGACATTTGTTCATTTACATTGGAGTCGATATAACTTTAATCGAACTGCTAAAATATTTTCCAATATAACTTTAACATCAATCATTTGTTGAAATTGAAATATTATCACGATTTTTGTATCTTATAAGCAGAAAAATATCGTAATTTTGGATGGAAACGTAAACGAAGTATAAAATTATAATTACGTTATTCTTAAATAGAAGAAAAAAAAAAATAAATAAAAAAATAAAAAAATAATGTGATGTGAATTTTTATTGTTTAGTTTTAAAGTTTTTACGAGTCGTCCTTGAATTTCTATTTTTATACTTTATAGAAAAATGATATTAATTTATGAAGAAGAATGAAGTTTGATTTTGTGAACTCTCTTATAAGTTACACGAACCAATGGCATCGATCGCTAAGATATGGAGAGAAAAAAAAATAAAATATAATTTGAACGATATTTTCCTCGCGCTTTCACTTAAACCGCGTTATTTCGGCGTTGAGTCGTATTACGAGTTTAAAAAATTGCTAAAGCAGCGTATGTGGTTGATAAAATCAAACCACCGTAAGTGTAGAATCGGATGTGAAATATGTCCGAAGTACTCCGCCTTAGTTAAAAAAATCCGAGGTAAATTGAGGTAAACATTGACGAGGCTATGAAATAAAGTAATCGCGAACGATGTTTATTAGATCAATGACGAATATATAGGGGTATAGGGCTTGCAGGCTAGGTCCGGAGGGAAGCTGCGGGTCAGTGAAAGAAGGAGAGAGATGACTTGACAGGGCGGGCAATGGTTTCGGCAGACTTGCTTCTATAAGAAAAGAGAAAAGACCGTGTAAATCGATATCGACTTTTAAAATGATATTTTTATCACAATCGCTGGGCCGCAATCATTGTGGTTACGCGCGGGCCTCGCCGAGGACGATCTCTCCCGAGGAGGTTGACGACCTAGAGAAGTTCGAGTCCTACTTTTACAGAAACTTGAGTGGCGCGCGCAGCTGGTCCAAAAAGCCGCTCTTTCGGAATTTATTCGTCCCTCCACTGGATATCCAATCCTAATACGAATGAACTTTCAGACTTGGAGATCGTGGGCACGCTCATTGCTCTTGTCGTTCACGCTTAATGCACTAACGACACTCGCTGCTTTTTCAACAAAAAAAGCACCCTTCTCTCCTCCCTCTCACTTACTTATTATTTATTGCAACGCCAACCAATTGCCAGTTCAACTCATTTTCGTTGCTTCGTCATTAATAACTTATTTAACTAGTCCAATCTACTACAACGACACGTTACAGATCGTGGATTTTACAAATCTACTAAATAATAGATAAAACAATATAGGTCATAGAAAAACTCTGTTTGAAAAGACTTCAATTTCTCTATGGGTTATTTAATTATTATAAACAATATACCGATTAAGGCAACGAATCAAAGGTCGATTAATACAATAGCCATACAATGTATGAATTAAATTAATGAATTATTGTTTGTTAACAATTAAATGAGGCCAGTCGTGGGATCCTTAACTTATCCGTAATCGACAATTATCAATAATCATAGACATCTCAAACCGTTTGCTTTATACATTTCTTATTTTATTCTGATGCAAGAAGTTCGTGCACTTGAACGTTTTTTTTCTTCTTCTTCTTCTTTTTTTAATTCTATACTTTCGCAATTTTTGTAACATGGACTCAATTGATATTCTTTTCAAGAAATAACTTTATTTTTTTTTTTTATTAAAGTTTATAGATACCTCCGAAAATTATAAAATAGGAGCAGAAACGATAGCCATAATGCTTTTCAATAAAATATTCGGTGACAATTAATCTCATAATTATTATTAAAACGTGAGCCACGTTTTGTTAATGTCTCCCTCGTGTGTTTTTTACCTTTTCATTTCCTTCTTTTTGACAATTTTTCTAATCGTGACAATTTTTCGTTAAGAATTGAATTCGTTGAAATTATGGCTCGTTAAGTGCACATACTTAGAGATCTAAGCCTTATTGCTTCTTTATACGAGATAATCTCAAACTCCCAAACTTGTATGGCTTCTAATACTATAAATCTACGACGTACTTAAATAATATCTGAAATATCTGAACTGGTTTTATTACTGATAGCCTTTGAAATACATAGATTAACGACAATTTTCACCATAACTTTGTTTAAAATATTTGAAAAAAGCAAGACTTAATGTAAAAAAATGTATAAACAAATTTTTTATTATATTACATTAACTGTGTCCTTGGAATTCATTAATTTAATAGAATTTTCAAAAATAACTCAGATGAATATTAATTATTTATGTTGGAAATTTTGTTAAGAGAGCTATAATGGATTAGTTCGTTCCGTAAACGAAGTAAAGGATGTCGAGATGCTGAAGATATATATGAAGAGATATAATGGGCAGCCTAATGAAATATTCAACTTGATCTTTGATAAATTGCTTAAATTTTAACTCTCGACATTGTACAATGTAGAATACGGATTTTACTTAACGAAGATTGTATCGGAGATTTGTGCTCGATTCGAATCAGAGACTATTTCGTTATTGACTTTTAACTTTCCTCCTTACATTAAGAAAATCCAATGCACGTTTTTCTCATACGTTGTACAGATTTTACCCGATTTCAATGCCTTCGCATGAGTGTAGATTTATGTAAATAGCAGTTGAGTGACGAGATCTCGCGGATAAATTTATTTGTACGTAGGTCTAATGTCAAAATTCGGTTTCGACATAATTCCGTTGTCATTTCATGCAGCAGACTTATAACGACGAAAACGTATGCGCTAATATTAATAAGACGTTTAGTGGGGGTGCAATCGTAACAATAATAAGATTAATTAATTAACTTCTCAGGTATTAACGTGTGCGTACATCTGCGGTTGAAGCTGAATAAACGTGAACTAACGTTCATTAGTATCTTATAATCTTCTATTATTACATTATCTTGTATATGATCTGATGATCAATCTGAGTCTAAAAAACAAGGTGCATCGTATTGGGGTATAGAGAGTCGAGTGCAGCTAACAAAAAAAAAACACGTAAACTTTTAAAATTGGCTACAGAGGCGTGTTAATTTATATGGGATGGGGGATATTTACTTGTACAAAGAAAAATTAGATGTCGTGTCCGCCCGTGAGTTATCAAAGAAATTTCACGGTTCGCTTATTTACATCATCCCCGGTGACTGAGCTCTCGCGGCTGCGTTTTCCGAAGCCTCCGCCCCCCCCCTCCCTCCACCTACTGACGCCCGGCTTTACGCCCGCATGCCGTGAGAAGCTTTCCCTTTTACAGAAAAAAGTGCGGGCGCTGTTAAAAGCAGTCGGATTTTTTAACGCCTTCGCATAACTCGGTGCCAGAGATCTCGTACGACTTGGACCGGGGCCGTGAAATTCTCGACTCCTACGGTGCTGCCCGCTCGGCTATTCCCCCCTCGTACATTTCATTCAGGTCCATCTCCGTTGCGCTCGTTCCGCTCCTCCGAATACATATAGATCTCTCTAATACATATAGACGCGCTTCAAGCGTTCTTCAAATCTCTGGGTCGGCAGCCACTCGTTTTAAAGAGCTGCTGTGCCCCGCCCCCTCCCCTCCACTCACTCAAAAAAAAAAAACCACAACCACAACCAAAACCCCAATAACTTCCCGAAAGATCGAAAGAAAACTGGTCCCGACGAATCCCGATGTTGTCCTGGCCACATTGTTTCTCCATAATTCCATTCTCTCATGTCTTTTACAATGCTTTGCCTTAGTTAAATTGTACGTGCAAGGAAATGGCACTATCATTACTTATGACTTATCATCGGAGCTTAATTGCTTGAAAGTCTTCATTTTCCCCGGATACGATACAACGTTTATTTTTAAAATTAACGAGGGCTCACTCTATTTTTCTTTACTTAATCTTCTTCCCTCTATTGGGTCGTTTAATTTTAGAAACAAAGCGAGTAAACAGCTTATGTTTATCAATTTCATGTGTTCCTCCCGTTTCACTCATTCTTCCACGAAATTTTCTATTTCTTATTACATTACACCTGTCGGCGTGCCTGTGTCTGCGTACATGCTTACGTGCGCACGCGCTCCTGTACTACGTTAGCGGACGAATTTAAATTGTGTTGTTGTAAACCTGCTCGTATCAAACCTCTGTCTTCTACCTTTGAGAAATCCAAGTCTCTTATTAAATAATATTTGTTTAAGATAGCTTTACGCGGATAAATCTTTACAGAACAATATCCTCAATAAAGAGTTTTGACTTAAATATTAGCTAAACTTTTATAATTTTCTTAACAAATAGTGTAGGGCTTAAGAAAGAATCCCATATTAATGAGTCGATTGATGCACTTTTTAAAAGTTTATTTTTATCAAACGTGTATTACCTTTTGAATTTATTTCCATCCGAGATCCAGATTCCGAAAACACGTGTCGAAAAAATAAATTTATTCAGCTTTACTAAGAAATCTTGTTATTTTCCATCACTCGCGAAGAAGCCCTTATCTAACACGTATAATAGCTTAACATAGTCAGCAGAATGAATTTCGTATAAAGCCAAACATTATCCATATTTAAGTTATAATAAATATATAATTGTTATAAGCATCACTTGATACTATTGCATATTACTTTAGTTCGTTAACAACTTTAATAAAGGATTTTGTTTAACAATTAATATTGCTAATAGGGCGGGTCGCTTTTTATGATAAACTAATTTAAATGTTAAATAAATTAAACGTGAAGTCTAAAAAAAAAAATATCTATTAATACTTTCATGCTCCAAATTTTTTAGTGCACTTTATTTTAAGAATATACGAATTCGAATTCTTAAAAATAATTTGACTTTTATTTTTGCAGCTGCTTTAAAAAAAAAAAAAAAAACCTTACTTTGAGAAACGAGCGAATAATATTTACGATTATTATGGGGATAATGTATTTTTCTCGCCGACCTAATGAATTCGTAGATCCCTTCTCGTCAAATAATGTTACTTGCAACGACAAGTACTTGCATAAAAATGATGATTTTTATGAACTATTTGGTATATATCGATCGGATGACTATTTTTTTCACGAAATGCGACAAAGAGCAATAAACAATAAAGCATACGCGCGAGATATTCTATTCTATAAATTTAGACGAGAGGAAAATTTAATGGGTCAAAAGTTTCATAAAAATCGTCCCTCCCTAAGACGAGTGAGAATGAAGATGGGTGAGAGAATGATTGCCACAGTGGTGAGTCACAGTGCAAATTTTTCGAGGGAAAAAAAAAAAAAAAAAAAAAAAAAAAAAAAACTTGAAATGGCACAGAATTATACGAGTTCTCGCTCTTTTTCTTCAAGCCTATGAGTAGAGAGAATCTTGAACTGAAAGTAACGTTATATTGCTCTCTCTCTCTCTCCGCCCTCTTTCTCAACCTCACCCTCATTCTTTCTTTCGTTCGCATGCACAGTCGCTCGCTCACTCGCTCGCTCGGTCTCTTATGGCGGCGGCAGCCTTACGAAATTGCTACGGGTTTTTGTGTATACGCCGGCATTATTATAGTCGTTGTCGCTTCGTTCACGCGAATGAAAGAAATCCAGAAGTAATGTCCAGCTTACTATTTGAAAAGCCGTGTAACCCGATAATTGATCCACGGATAATTAAATTTTTATAATTCATTTGATGAAAAAAAAAAAAAAAAAAAAAAAAAAAAAGATCCATAATCTTTTTTATTGTTTCGTATTATAAAGATATTTTCAACGGCAAAGTAATTTAAAAAATAATTATAAAAATTACTGCAAATTAATTACAACGGCTATTTTTATTCTCTGCTCTTAATTGCTTAGGCCTCATATGGCCAGTTATAAATGTATCATTTACCTTACTACCTCATTTATACGGATTATTAACTAAAATATGGGCTTTTATTATAGTACGAAATTACGCCAAAGGAATAATAAATAAAAGCTTAAGAAGCTTATTAGCTTTTGAGGTATATTGATTAGTAATTGATTAGCGTTGAAGAAAAGCTGCTTCTTGTTACATTAACGAATCCTACAAATAATCGTACAATTATGTTCTCGATTAAAGTACTGAGGCTATAATATTAAAGGAGAGATGTAATTAGAAAATAATCTAGGATTTGTAATTGTCTCATACGAGACCAGATGACCCTGCCTGCCCCGTGTATGCGGTTCAAATGGCATTTTTGTTTTTTTTTCTATATGCCGATTGAAAGGAGTTGACAAGTAGGAGACGGAAGGATTAATTTTGAATAATAGTTATTAATAATGCTCGGGTCGAGTCACGAATAAAAAAATGAGTAAAAGTCGAAACTGCTTGTGTGCGTTAGAGTTAACGAACTAGTAAATCGATCGGAATCGTTCATTAAAATCCCAACGTAATTGAATGTGGTTGAGGGGGTGGAGGTGGGGAGGAGGAGTCGCGGAAGAAAAACAGGTCGGACAATGAAGAAAGAGAAAAGGTTGAAGGGTGAGCGAAGGACGAGGAGAGAAGATGTATAAAAGGAGTATAAAAGGATCCCTAGCGAGCTGAGGGCCGGAAGGAAGAGCGCTAAGGTCAGAGCGAGTCAGAGGTCGGGAAAGACGAGCGCGGAGCGTTGATGTATAAAAGAGATATATCACGATCGTCTGCGCATGCATTGCGCACGTTATGTCAGATTAATAGTAGACGCGCGCGTTCATGGGAGTATACAGAGTGAGGCGGGCTGGCAGAGTTCGTAGTAAACAATGACTTCGGGCTCCGACCCAGATTCTCTAAACCTACGTAGAAAGCGGGCACGAGCGAGCTTGCATAATAATACAGAGTCCCGCGCACCCGAGCCTTTACCCATGCATACACGGACGTCTTTGGCTCTACCCTCCATGGTACACGGACACCGCCTACGACTACGAAGATACGAGCTCAACCTCCTTCTAGCCAGCCGCTCGCCTCTTTGCTCTTCGATCTTCGATCTTCGCTATTCGCGCCAGACGCCGTTCCTTTCGAGCGAGCGGTCGTCTCGCTATCCCGATCCTTCATAATATTTCTTTCATTCTCAGAAAACGAACGAATCAACGCACTTCTTATTCATATTTTTTATTTTCCCTTTTTTTTTTTTTTTTTTTTATCCTCAATATCGTCCCATTGACTTGTCGTTCCTTACGAAGGATATATTCATATATCCATCCAATCGATGATTGGTCACGAGCTATTTATTCCCCCCTCCCCCATCTTCTGCTCCAATATTATTGTTTATTATTTATTTCATTAAATGTTCTTTCTCGCAGATAAATCTACGTCTTTGCGTTATTGTTTAACCGATTTAGTCGAAGCTCGTGACGATCGATTTTCCCGAAACCAACGATATTCATTATTCGCGCACTGCCCTTAAATTATATTATTATGTCCACGTTACGACAAACTTACGGGTATCGCATGGCAAACATAAAAATAATTTTATAAATTTATAGAATTTTCACTTAAAATAGTATAGATAGCGGTAAGCTGGTTTCGGGCATAATTCATAAAATTTGCCGCACCTGCCTTATCAGAACTAATTAAAGGTAAGAAACGTAATTCGAATGATAATTATTATAACAAGCTTTAAAGAGAAAGTTACGATTCGTTATGATTAGACTGAGCCGAAAGATATTAATTACGTTACTAAGGCCAACGTTATTTTCTCCTATTTTTATTTATTATTTTTTTATATCTTTGCTTCTTCAGTATATGGTTTTTTTTTTTTTTCACTTTAATCATAGTTTATGATCCTGTTTTATTTCCGTCCCTTATTCCCTACTCTTTCGTCTTAATCACCCTAAAGAAAATAATTTCGTTGTGTCGAAATATATTTTTAGAGTAAATTTCATTTTGTAACAGTCAATAATTCATTCTATGAACTTAGTGAAAGTGTAAACAGACTTCTAACGAAACATCTTTCTTCATCGCAATTACGTAGTCTCGAGGATGTCGATACTTTTATTTTTATGCAAAAGAAGCATTATTTTTTTTATTTATTTATTTTTTTTTTTTTTTTGAAAATTGTGCATTTTAGGCTGCACGGAAAGAAGTATCGTTTATCTATTCATCTGTTTAGAATATAAATTCCCAACAAAGCAACGATTGTTTGAATAGAATTGAATGTTCATAATTAAATTTGTTCGGAAGAAACTGGTTATTCGAAAAATGGTCTATTTACCCCGAAATATGTGCAAGACAATACGAGAAATTACGCAATGTAGATTATCTATGAATAAAGGTTATTTATTCTTAATGCATATAATGAAACAATCGGTATTTCTAGGGTTTTTCTAAAATCCGCCGCAATAATAGAAATATAAACGAATGAAATAAAAGGGGCATTAATATTGAGAAGCATACGACTCTTAAATTTTCTCAGCGCCATATCACTCAAATAAAGAATTTTTAATACATTAAATGGCACAATCCGTTAAAAAATTTCTAATTATTTCAATTAGCACTTTCACATAAGGAATATATTTTTATAAGATTTTAAATATATGTTCTATAATATTCCTTGATAATAATGCACAGTGAAGTATTAAGAACGAGAAATAATAATGAAACGATGAAATGAATCGCGTAAATTGATTAGTTACGATTTTGAATTAGGCTTTATCGTTGTATAATTTATATTATTAATTGTTTAGAAGGATAATAATGATAAATGTATGCAACGATCTTGAAAACTAAACGCCTAGATAATCCAATGATTTATGAGCATGAAAAAGTTCTAATTAAACCCCTTATAAGTGATCGCTATTCATTTTTCCCTTTCTCTTTCTCACTCTTTTTTTTCATTACCTTGACGGTTTGATAGCTGATGGGAGACGTTGTTCCCATATATATATATATATAAGTACCCGGCATGAGCTACTTTCCGTCTCATCTTATATTTTCTATTAATCTCTTTTGTTTTATTTTCTATTGCATCTCGGCTATACACAAATACCCGCTGCATTGAACGCGCATAGATGAATGTACGCGTGCCTATGTGATAAGTGAGCAAGCGACTGAGAGAGAAATATACACGTGAGGAATACACCCCTCTCTCAACAGAATAGAGAGAGAGAGAGAGAGAGAGAGGGCACCTCGTATGAGCTAAAATATTGCTTGCTGTAGCTGGCTTTAATCAAATTCCAAGGAATGGCGCATATTTTTCTTGAAAACTTATGGTTATTTCTCTATATGCTGACGATTTATTGGCATTGACCGATTTTCATTCCTCCGACATTCCATTCCATTCCCCATTGCAAATCCCTCATTGTTTTCCATTTTACTTTATTCGTTATTTACCTTCGTTACTTTTTCTCTCCTTCATATTTCAAATTTTAGTAAATTTGTCCATTTTCGTTATACCCGCCCACGTTCCGAAGGGCCCCCAATAACCTTCATCCAAGCGAGTTATTTAAATATTTAAATAATATTAAAACAGACATACAGAAGAGCGTTGAAAGAACCTGCCATTAAAACTCCAAGCATATTTGAAAGTAGAACATTTGCTGACACGCTACTCATTTTAGCTGGATGAGATTTTCATTGGCTTCGTTACTGGCGTCGATGCCCCTCAATATCTTGATGAATTTATCAAATTCCTCTACTAACTCTTAATAAAGTGCGTGCCATTGTCGCAAAGGTATCGCGACAGGTATGGCTCCTAAGTAAACTGGATGTACCTCTAATTTAAGAAAAATTGGACAATGCTAAGCTTCCTTTCTTCATTCCTTTCTTCGCCTTGACAGATTAATAAAGAAACGCGAATAAATCGGCAACGAGAGTGGGCGGGTAATTTTACCTGTAAAAACTAACGCTAACGCCGATCGTCACTTTTTCTATTCAACTATGTGCTCAGACACTTGGAAATTCCCAATGTAGGTCTTGTTGTTACATTACATTGCATCGTTTGGTTGTAAAATTACGTTCTATATGTCCAAGATTTCTAATTTGTTATATACATAGTCTGCCAGAGAGAGAGAGAGAGAGAGCGGGGGGGGGGAGAGCTCTCGCTATACTATAATTTTCCGAAAAAGCCAAGGACTTCGTTTGTTTAAAGCCTTTTACGGCCAAGTTAAACGCTCACTCTTTCCATCTATCGAGTCACCCCCAGATTAGAGACTCGGCTCTGACAGTGTGAGCGCGACTTATATAGAATGATTGAAGCCATTGGTAATGTCGATCGATTTTGAATTCCGCCACGAAGGAGTGTAGCCTCTAAAAAATATTCGAGCCACGGCGGTGCCGAATGACAGAAAGTAGAAAAATAAAATATTCACTTCCTCCCGCTCGGGAGACTGTATGGCCGGCGCGTGTTTATGTTCCTCTTTCTCTGGTGTACACATTCAGGAGAGGGTCGACCGGCGCATGCAGCTCGTAGAGCTCAGGGGTCAGAGAAGTTAGAATCAGAGACTGACGGAGAGAGAAAGAGGGTGTGTGTGTGTGTTGTGTTGTGTTTGTGTTTGTGTGTGTGTGTGTGTGAGAGAGAGAGAGAGAGAGTGACAAGAATCGAGGCAGAGGAGAAAAAAATGCAGCACAAGAGAGATAAAGATATAATGGAAGTAAAGCAAACCGAGTATATATAAAGAGCAGACGTCCCTGTGTGTCGGAGGACAGAACAGGTTCCTCGGTCCGGGGAAAAAGTGAGAGAGTGAGTAAGCAGGATGTAAAGAGAGAGAGAGAGAGAGAGAGAGAGAGAGGGAGGGAGAGAGAGTGTCCGTTTGTGAGCGAGTGAGAGGGAGAAGGATAGGCCGAACGGGAATCGGTTTGATCGGTGGGAGGGGCAAAGGGCACGAGGAGGGGAAAGCCGAGCGACCAGCCGTTCTGAGTTCCCAGGTCACTCACCCAGATTCTACAAACAGTCAAACACCATGCAAGAGTCTGGCTTTCTTCTCTCTTAACTTATTTTAGAATTCTCGAGATATTGCGGAAATTGAAAGTTTTTTCTTCTTCCCTCCCCCCTCCCTCCCTCTCTCTCTCTCTCTCTCTCTCTCTCACCCTCGCACTCCTTTTTTTTTTTTTTTTTACTTTTTAGAATCGCCGGATTATTATTAGAAACGAAAATGGAAAAACGTTTTTATAAATTTTATTCTCGTCAGTTTTTTTTTATTTTACATTCTAAACATTTAAGAATTTTTAATCCTAATTTAATTAAAATCGGCGAATACAATATTTACTGATTATGAAGATACTGTTTATATTTAATTTTTTTTATTTTTAAAGATGTACTACACAACACACTTCGAGCCTCTGCTGTACATACAATATACCATAATAAAAAAAAATTTCATAGAATTTAATAAAGCGCATTTATTATTTAGTTATTTATTATTAGTCCGGAACGATTAATCCGTGGCTCGAGTTAATTTTTTTGAACGAGCCATTATTTTTCAAATTAGATATTACAAAACACGTAATAATTTATTATTTCGGTTATTCCGAGCAGTTATTTTTATTATTTGAACGTTCAGACTTAGGATATTATGGTCGTAAAAGTATTGAATGTCATTTTCAATACTCGACTTCAGTTCGATTTTAGGCCTTCGGCGTTCATGTCCCCCTCCCTCGTCATCACTCCCTCCCCCGCCGCCGTTTAAATAATCGACATCGTCAGTTAAAATTCAGCTGTATAGTTTTATTCTATTTCGAACACGTTTGAACGCGATTGTTCCGTGATTGGGCAATGTGACCTTCGTTACACTTTCTCGAGGGGCCAAGTAGCGACCGAAGCCGATAAATACCGAGTTGGGTCAGCAGTATCTAATCAGGCTCTTAATCCGTATGCATTATCTGTTAAAATATCTGTGAGGAGCGAGGCACGACGAACGAGTTCTGTCAAGGAGATTCACGAAGCGTTAGGTCGTCGTCGAGTCGATGGAAAATTATTGGTAGAAAACTGCCCCCGCTCCTTTTTCTTTCTTTTTTTTTTTTTTTTTTTTTTTTCTCTCTTTCATTTTTTAAACTCTCGCGCTTAGCCCAGAGACGAAGGAAGTCAAGGATAATAGATTTATAAGAGTCGACGGCCGAGAGTACAGTTACGAAGCTCTCCTTCGTAAATGGCAAATAAAAGGTTTTAGAAAAAATGTAATTACTATGGAAGCTCGGGATAAGGAGTTGGAGAATAGCGCGGGGAATTAAACTGTCTGTCTAATCGAACCTACCTCTCGGTCCCGCCTCATCATTAAAATGCAGGGACGAACTGCGCCGATTCGTTTCATTTTAAAATTTATTTAATATGAATGCATAGGAGTCTCGAACGGATGGATGTGCGCACCACATACCTGAAATATTCTTTATCATCGAGATCGCTCAATTTTTACTTACCGGGGAAGGATTCGCAAACTTTCGCCAAGTATTTTTCAGCGAATGGGGACAACGAGCGAACATTCTTCCTTCAGGTAGGAAGGATGGAATTCAGTTACGGTAGGCCATCGTCGCGAAATTGACAATTTTTCGAGGAATCGAGCCGAGAGGCCGATAAACGTGGAAATTAGATTTTTCTGTCTAGGCTTGACTTGCAGCAGCGCTCCACATTTCCTAGCCTCGTTATCCTTCGGCTGAATTATATTTACTTATTTACTTATTTATGTATTTTTATTATTATTATTATTATTATATATATATATATATATATATATTTAATAGGCTTTTCGACAATAATTTGACAAAAAAACTGTTTTCCAAAGTAATTCAATGAGAAGAATTTATCGCGACCAGACCAAGTGCTCTTGACATTCCTTTAACAACGACGTCAATTTCTCTAGGAGTTGAAAATTATTTTTCAGCCTACTTATATTACCGACGAACAGAGCTCTCGCTCTTGAATAAACAATTTACCTTGAACTCGTATTTATGTTTATATTCCCGTCATTTATTACTATTTTTATTCTTCTTCTTATTCTTCTATTATTATTATTATTATTATTGTTGTTGTTGTTGTTGTTGTTGTTGTTGTTATTGTTGTAATTGTTGTTTTTGTTTTAGTTATTATTATTGTTGTTGTCATTGTTGTTATTATTATATTTGCTGCGGGACTGGCAAAGGCTCGCGAGCTCGCGAGCTAATGTTTCTCGAAGCGCACTCTTAGCCAAGTTAAAATGTTGATCGGTTTGCTTGAGCTCTGCCAATGTTCTACATCTTCGTGTTATTAAAATGAAACGCTGACTTTTTCAATATTTCGGATATTTCGAATTTCCTCGTAACCTTGAGTTAGATCTCGAGCTTATTATTTCGTATTCTCAAACGATCCTTTTACGTATTATAAACACATTTACGTTACGATTTATTTATGCGAATTTATACTTAGGAATCTGCTCGACAATCGGCCTAAATCGGCTCTTAATTAGACAATTAAGAAGATATTAGAAAAAATAATTATTGCCCGACGTTTTGCCGTTGGCCGTATAATATAAAGACCGAGCAAGCTATCTCTTATGATCAATAATAGTCTGAAGCCATTAGAAAACCTTGGAGAAAAAAGTAATGATTGAATGGTTGAACCAGTGTTTAAAATACAAGGACGAATGCGTACAGTCGCGTTCGATGTGAACAAAAAAAAAAAAAACGCTTGATCTCGTGAATGATAACGGATTCGGCCTTTTTTATTAGTTTAGCACGCGGATCATGTGCTTACGAAGAAGCTATGCGAGACTCTGTGCCGTAGATATGGGATACAGTTAGTCGACCTTGTCTCGGCTGCTCGAAGGGAAGTAACAGGGAGACAGACAGAGACAGAGACAGAGAGAGAGAGAGAGAGAGAGAGACTGAGGGTGAGGGCGAGGGGGAGGGGGGGCAGAGATGTAGACGTAGAAAGAATGAGCGCGAAACTTAAATAAGGCAGTGACACGCTGCATTTATCGACTTGCGGTATATGTCTGAGAGACCTTGGAAAAAAGAACGAGGAGGTGCAAAATGTCAGGAATGCTACACCTTTCTTCTTCTTCTTCTGCTTCTTCTGCTTCTTCTGCTCCTCCTGCTCCTCCTGCTCCCCCTGCTTCTTCTTCTTCTTGGACTTTGCTCCTTTACGTTTTATTTTGTTGCGCGGGTCTATTGAGTTGAGAGATTTTTTTTAGCTCTGATTGGAGCAATCAATCAAAATACTTTCGAAATTTTTTAGAAAATTATAGTTCCACCGAATCTACTAAAATAAATGTATATTTTATTTTAGAATTTATATTCAGTCCGAAAATACTTTATAGCCTTAAAAGTAATTAATACATTCGTTATGCTCGACCCGTTATCTAAAATCTTATTTCTTTGCATCAAACCATCAGAAAATACTATAATATATAAATATAAATGAAAAATAAATAAGTATGTAATTGAAGCATGAGTTGAAACCTTAAAGTAATTACAATTTGAAATCAACTAGATTAATCAACTAGATGATGTAATAGCCTTAACTAGCAGCGCTAATATTTTACAAGAATGTGTAAAAACTTAATTAATAAACAAGATGTTTTAATTTTGATTAATAAATATTAACTTCCGTTATATTTATTTATAAAATACTATCTATTCTGCTTCATAATTTAACTATAAATCATTTACAAAATAATAGTAGATGATTTTAATATCAATATATTTTATTTAAAAATGGGCAATACACGCAGTGTTAATTATTATTATTAAAAAAACACTTAAATAAAAATATAGAATACTCTTTTTTCATTTCAAAACTAATATAGTATTTCTTATTTTATGAATACGAATACGATGATATATATATATATATATATAATGATGAAATGAGAATACAAAAAGTATATTCAAGTTTGTTGTTATTTAATTTTAAATATTAATTAGTATTCCTCCTTCGTCAATAATACGTGATAACGAGTATATATTAAATGTAATTTTTACTGACATAAATAAAATTTTCTATATTTCAAATGTAAGAGCAATTTCGCATAGAATTTTTTCAGATATTTAAATTTCAACGAATATTATTGGTTACGTTTTTTATTTTTATAAACCATTTTTTTATTGCATTAATTTATTTATTATTATTGTAGTTAAAATTATGAAAAAATATAATTATCGATGTATTTCGGTACTTTATTAATGAAAAAGTGCTTATAATACATTTAGTTTACCGATGTTTTACACTTGAATTTTTTGTGAAATTAAGCAAAATCTGTTCGTGTTTTGATTATAATATTTATGTAAAGATTAAAATTATATAAATTTAATAGGAATTGATGTTCTTTTAAAGTCGAGTATTTATCTGTGTTTGGATGAAGATTTTTAACAAGATGAAGGAAAATTATTTATTTCACATTTCAGTTATAATTTAATGATTAATTTAACTATTTCGGTGCTGCTGCGTTTATGTAGTTATAGCAGTGCTTTTGGTAGTGATTCAAAAGTATGATGTTTAGGAAGACATTAGTAAAGGTAGTTTTTATTATCTTAGTAGTATCTCTGAAAATGCGTTGAGAATTTTTTGGTCTTTTACGATACTTCGGTGATACTTTGGTCGGTTGATGAAATTGATCCCACTGGCATCTAATTATGTCTAATCTAATTATTTGAACTTTTCATTCAAGCTGTCACTCGTTGTTTTCAGGCGACTAAACAAAATTGCGCTCTAATTTGCCTGCAAAAATGTTTTTGACGAATTTAAAAACAAAAAGACGTAAAAAAGAAAAAAAAAATGATAATATTAACTTGGAAATTCAAAGTTTCTTTTTATTCAGACCATCGTGGAATCATAATGGTTTTAAATGGAATTTGAATCAATAATACAGTCAAAATTTGTGAAAGTAATTATTACATTGAACTTGAAAGATATTCTGATAAAAAAGATTCTGCTAACGGGACTGGGGAATACCAGATGATACGTTGAGTATATGTAGTAAGGATAACAGTAAAAGTGTTCAGGCTTAATTATAAAGTAAATATATTAATTAATCAGATTTTATTCCTGATTGCTGAGAATATTCATAAATATGTATGATGAAGAAGGAGAAGAAGAAGAAGGTCCATATGGGCTGGATAAAACAGATTATAATCCAGCCTTTGTTGTTGCATTGAAAATCTGAAGATAGAACGTAATAACTTGGTCGCGGCAAGTTGTTTGGGATAATTATAATGCGACTAGAATGAAAAGAAACGATTACAAGAACGATACGAAGAGAGTCGGTAGAAAATTTCGATACAACGTACGCGTGGTAGAGATATTCAGTTCCCTTGAGCTCGATGGACTCCACCTATTTCAACCTGAACAGGTTTTGCGGATGCGCTGGTGCTGCTGCTGTTGCTGCAGGTAAAACCAATTGGACGTTCGATATCTCGCCTATCTTTTTCCTTTTCTTTTTGTCTCTCCTCGATGCCTCTCCTCCCCGCTCTCTCTCTCTCTCTCTCCGTCTCTCTCTCTCTCTCTCTCTCTCTCTCTCTCTCTCTCTCTCTCTCTCTCTTATTAGAGGCTTCTCACGCGCATCGAAGCTTGGACAGCGACAGAGGCCATTCTGCTCGATGGATGAGAAATCGGAATCGGCAAAACGTCCGAGAGGAGAAAAGGCAAAATTATTAGCCTCAAGCCGTGATATAATTTCGCGAGCTTTCGAGATACTCGAGATATTTACATTTGAAAAACACTGAGCTGTCAAGTTTTAAGCCGGATTGATTTGTCAGGATTTTCACGCTTGTATCTCATTAATCTAATTACAGCTGAGTACGTAGTTATGCCGCATAGCTGTTCTACTGCTATTGTGCAGGTACGATGACGGCCAGTAAAAAACGTACACTCAAGTTTTTCCGAGTTGTGCATTCGTACGTATATACAGACATTCCCTTTTTACCATCTGTAGATATACACATGTACTTGCTCTACCTGACTCCACAATATGTAATTCGAACTCAATTTTCGCCCTCGCTCTCTCTCTCTCTCTCTCCCTCTCTTCATTTGCAATGCGAGTTCTGAGCAAATTTTTTAAATGTTCGAAAGTCGGCAGGAAATTTTACTGCACTTTTTCAAGTCGTTTTTATAGTCGAAATAGGTTCACTTCGTACATGCTTAACCTCGAAGGATAAAAACTAGTATAATTTTACTTTTTGATCATAAATTATATAATAAGTTATAATTAGTGTAATAGTAATAGGAACTTCTTATTTCATAATTTTTAGTCTAAATTGTAATATTCTTATATATGTTGACATCTATATATATATATATATATATATATATGAAAATATCAACTCAAAACTTATTCAACTCTAATACCATTATATTACCCCCAATTAATAAAGTTCTCAGAATTTTTACTGATAAATAGATAGCTGTTTTCTAGAAATGCTTTTCCTCGATTGAACTACTTATATTTATTAAGAATAGTTAGGTGAAGTAAATATGGAAAAATTTGTGATCTTATAATTAGTTATACCTTGTCCCCCCCTCACTCTCTCTCTCTCTCTCTCTCTCTCTCTCCCATTCGCTCCCCTTACTCTTTCACTCTATTTTTCTTTATAAAATTCCTTCATTGTATAGAAACATTCGTACATACATTCATCTGGCAGCGCATGTCTTGAGCATAAATAAATCACTAGACTGCAATTGAATGTAGCGGCGATTTAGGTTCTGAGGATATGCAGGTCCAGAGCGATTTACATTTAAATAAAAAAACGAGAGAGACGGAGAAAAATGTAATGGGGTTGAAATAAAGGAATATGAGAGACTCGTAATTTTGTAGAATTACAAGTATTGTTAGAGGTAACTCCAGCCAGCATTTTAATAGTCTGCTGGCTTATTAGTCGCTCATTTTCTTCCTACAATCGATTGCTTTTCCGTAATAAACTAATAAAGTGTAAATATGTCAAGTCTAAGAAAATGTATTCATTCAATAGCCGCAGTGTCCTTAATCTCACGAGCCGAATACATTGGAAACGTAAAACATATAATTCTTATAATATAGCAGTCTCGCGCTTAAATATTTTTTATACTACGACCAGATGGTACGTTGTGTGCTCGGGGGAAGCTTTAAAGGAAAATAATAGTAATAAGCAATAGGCGAAACGAAGATATATTGGTTTTATCAGGCACTATTACATTATTATACTGTAATGAAATGCACTGGAGTTCCTTGAAGGGTCAGAGAATCAGGGTCTTGTTTATTTACCAGAGAATTACGTAAGACCGTGCAATTCACCCTTATTTCACAAAAATATAGAAGAAGGAAAATAAGCGAGGATGCCGAGGGGGGAGGGAGAGAGAGAGAGAGAGAGAGAGAGAGAGAAAAAGAAATATACGAGTGGGGAAAATGAGAAGTGAGCAATAGTATATACACGTAGATAAATATATATTATTTTTAAGAGTAAAATTCTGTGTATTATCATATAACAAGGGTTTTAAGGCTACGGGGAGAATAATAATATGAGTAACGAATGAATCACCATACAGCACAATATCGTATTGATTTTGTAACTATTACCATTTTTAGAGGATTTTCTTGTTTATTGGTATATCTTATGGCTAACAATAATTAGCCGATGTATTTTTTCACGAAGATATTTTATTATCTTAACATACATTTGAATTTATATTATCTTATGAAGACAAATAGCGACAACAATAATTCGATAGTTCGTTGGGTCATACGTTCCCTAAAAGAATTGATATTTTTAAAGCCGAATAAAAAAATTAAATTTGAAATAATCTAATTTTTTCAACATAATACCAAGTCGACATGTATTTATCTCTAATTAGTAGTAACTATACTTTTCTTACTTCATCAATAATTGTGATAAATTGATACATAAATACAATATAATTGAGATGCTGTGCTAGAAAACGATTTCACTATAAATTAATTAATCAGCAATACAGGTTTAAGTTTAAGATTTTCATTTACTTGAAGTTTACGGATAAAAATTTATCATGTTCTTAAGGTAGATTTTATTTTTAATTATAATAAATCTAATTACTGGTAAATTTTCAGTGAGTTTCGGATCATTCGCTTACGTAAGTTATAGTAAATTATCCTTGTATTAATAATTGGTGCAGAGTTTTTTCCCGATATTAACAAGCTTTATTAACATATAAAATAATTCAACTTTAAATTAAAATAATATATGAAGAAAATATACGTAAATAAATCGATAAAATTATCAAGACGTGCATTTAATAATTTTCTTTTCGATCCTTAGCTCGGCACTGGAAGGATCGATTAAATTTTTTTAAGAATAATATAAAATTTTGGAATAAAAAATTAAATATTAAATATTCCTTCATATTTGGTTTAATAGTATACTGTATTCGATGCAATGTACCGTAACAACTGCATAGTGTTACTAAATGGAGAGGATTAAGCTTCAGAAGAAAAGTGAACGGTATATTGAAGCAAAGTTGAAGGGAGTAAGTATATGAATAGAATGGCGTCCTGTAAAGTCATTGGAGCGAAGACTAGAGTTGAAATATAAATGTTGAGCTTCGTGCAGGATTTATGCATCTTTTTAGTACGCGTAATATTATATATCGAGCTTAGATGTCGAACGTAAAATAAATATTTGACTGTATAAGCGAAACGAGGATTCTATATTTTTCAACCGGGCATTGTTCATTTTGAGGGGCGAGAAGGAAGGGAAGGGCAAACGAAATCCTGGCATTCGATATTCAGAGCCCGGTTGACCAAGATCGGTCAACAACATCATCTACGTGTGTTATCTCTCTCTCTCTCTCTCTCTCTATCTCTCTAGCAGGCGCTTCGATAGTACCGTGTGGTCGGAAATATGCGGGGTGAGAGAGCGAGAGAGAGAGAGAGAGAGAGAGAGAGAGAGAGAGAGTAAGCCGGCGAACGGCATAGGATAGTCGGCACGCGTCGGGGACAATGACCTCCGACTGCGCGCGTCCGTGTGCGCCGGCGCACGTGTGTGACATAACGCGCAGCTGCACGATGCAACTTGGGTGGGAGTTGGATTTTTCATGTCCGAGGGGATCCTGTGGTGTTGGGACTCCACTCGAGCCGCGGAGCGGAGCCACGAGCACACTTGACCCTAACTGGAGCAAACTTTCCAACAGACCTTTCTTCCTTATTTCTTCCACATCACTTTTCCTCCTTGCACTTTTATTCTTGCGCATTTTCAAACTTGAGCTAAAAACATCCGCGCATTCAAATGCGCATACTTATTGTCATTATTATTATTATTATTATTATTGTTATTATTATTATTAATATCATTGTTATTATTACTGTTATTGTTATTATCATAATTATTTACAATGTTAGTAATAGGGCTAAGCGAAAATAAAACCTCTAATGCATCTCTCTTACGAATCATAAAATATTTTCTAACGTTTCGATTATAATAATAAGCATTTTGATTGTCCCTCTAACGTATTTTTATCAGTAAGCTCTGTACGCGAGCGTCATAATAAAGTTTTACAAACTTTATTTATTTAATGTCCAATTAAGTAGGCGAAATTTGTCGGTAAAAAAATTCAGTTCTCTGGATTATGCAAAACATTTCGTTAAACGTCGGGGGACTGGACGCATACGATGTCCACGCATACCCACAGGAATCTATAAATTTCTGGTGGGTAGTTTTCGTTTGAGCAGGAAAAATTCTTTAACGCAAATAATGTCGTAAAAAAGAAGAAGAAGAAGAAGAAGAAGAAAGAAAATAATGGAAGGTTCAGTATTAATTGTTCGGTTAGTTTTATCTATAAGAAGTAGTTTAGTAGAAAATCAGTTGATCTATTGTGAGGTCTCACGTAGATAAGTTAGAACGTATCGAATTAAAAATGTCTCAAGTAAAATAAAGACTTACGTATGTTTAAATATTTGATAGATTGAACAAATGATCTTAAGGTTGATTTAGAGGGGAAAAAAAAAAAAAAAAAAAAAAAAAAAAATCTTGTTGCGTAGAGCACTTGTCGAAACGACTATTTTAATAAAAGAGCTGTAACGAGTTAGATAAAAAAAAGAAAAAAAAGAGAGACGTTTCATCAGGGCCAGAGAGCCAGCCCCGTGTATTTAGGTATAAAACGATTTCAAATGCTATAAAAATATTGATAAAAAAAATCTTGTAGCGATAGATGTGCAAAGTCTGATTGGCTGGAAGTCGAGGAGCTACTGATAAGAGCTCTGAGTTTCGTGGGATAGCGAATTGTGCTCATTGTGCTCATTGTGCTCGATGCGTATAATAAATCGAAATTCGTAGTACCGAATGGCGTTGGGGGGGGGGCGGTAGCTTGATAATAATAACAATAACAATAACATAATATATATATATATATATATATATATATATATATCCCGAGCGGCTGTTGGTTTTATTTATAAATAGCGACAGGCAGGCGTGTACAGAGCCGCTGGAAATCCATTCTCCATAAATGATATTAAGACCAAGATTACGGGTAAATATAGTGAATGCTAAATGAAATATATATATATATATATATATCGAGGCATGTCACTCTCGCAACAGCTAGTCAAGCTACTCTCTGAGGCTGTCCGTGTCAGAGAAACAGCAACCACGACTTCTTGATAATAAAAAAAAAAAAAAAAAAAAAAAAAAAAAGTATAAGCGATGCCGAGGTCAAACAAACAAGCCTTCAAGGGCCTTGAGTGCTTCGCGTGGGCATCTGGGTAAATATTAAAAATAGAGCACATTTTAGCCCGCTGACTACGTTGACTACGTTGACTACGTTGACTACGTACTTTCCTTCGTTATTATTCCTGGATTACTCTTTATCGAATTACCTGTAATTCGGCCTCTTTCGTTTATTTCCTCCACACCCGTCAAGTCTTTTTTCTAATTTCCAGTCGAAAAGTATTCGGCCAATTGTCGCATTCATTATCGAGGTACGACTTCACGCACGACTTCACTTAAGAGATCCGCTCCGTCCGTCCATCAGCTCTTTTCTACTTGCCCTCCCTTCGGCTTCGTATTAAATGTACCTGGTTCAATACAACGTAATACATCTGATGGACGGCATGAGCGTCACGAACGTCACGAACGTCACGAACGTCACGAACGACACGAATCCTCGTCGTAGGACAATTTTAAATAAGCCAATTTGACGTAAAATCCCCTCGCACTTGGCCTAACCCTTTACTATTCACGCTAGCGTCTCTCCTTCTACTACATCTTCTTCCGCTTCATCTGCTTCTTCCGCTACTTCTACTTCTTCCGCTACTTCTACTACTTATACTACTTATACTTTTTTTTTTTATGCTCGTGAAATTGCAGATCAAAATACAAAACTATAAATTAACGAGGCGGCGAACTTTGTCGTTATAAATTTGTACGATCGTCGAAGCCCTAGACTAGTTATTACTCCTATAGCAGAACTGACATGCTTTAATTACGATCGCAACGGCAACGGACGGCGATTAGCATCGTAAAGCAATATAGGACTTACGGTATTTATAGGTCGAAGCTTTTGAAATTTCAGCCTTTACGTCGAGCAGTTGCAAGAAGTCTAAACTTACGTTTAAAAACGATATGGCATTTCTGATTGTTTGCTTGGATATCATCGAGGGAACCGAGGAATCCCGTAGTACTTCATCACAGTACACGTATTCGATATATACACATATTTATAAATATAGTTACGAGCATGGGCTAAAGCTTAGGATTATTAATTAACGGTTGTTCTGAAAGGATTAGAACAACTGAAAAACAAAGGGAAAAAAAAATCGACGCCGCTCGTAGTATATTGATCGATAAGGAAATCTAGATGCAAGTCGAAGGAAAGGACGAAGGAGCTACAACTCCCCCCTACCCCTGCCCCTCCCCCTCCTCCCCCAAAGACGAGCCCCACGAGTATGACGATACTCGTGGCTGGTGCGAGCACTTCAGCGCCTGGCATTGATATCTCCATTTCTCGTGGGAGTTGCACGAATGAGAAAAATCCGGGCTCCGTGTGTGAGTTGGTGGGTTCGTGGGAGTCTGAGGGAAAATCGATGAAAAAGCAAACGAGAAACGAAGGCTGCCGCCGAAGCATTTCCATAGTGAAACCTCGAGTCGCGGTCGCGCTCCGGTGCTCCGGTACTCCGGTACTCCGGTGCTACGCGGAAAACATGGAAAAGCTCCCATTTTCTCTATCCCGCATTGACTTTCTCTCGGCCGAGGTTTATTTCAACCCGTGCTCCCCAGCCGTTCCTTTACCTTATTTCCTAAGCTTTTATTTTCCTTCGAGCCGACGGGCCCGACGAGTCCGACGGTCGGTCGGTCGGTCCCTTACCCAGAAACATCAGCTTCTGGCTTTGTTTTCAATCGACGATCCGTCCAAGGATGGTAAGCACCTCCGCTCATTCGGTCCCTTACCATTAATAACTCTACAATTTAAAATTCTTGGGGAAATGCGTCGCGTACATCATCACCGGCTACGCATGTTTCGAGCTTGAATTACGATCAAAGCCGGTAAATGGAAACTTATTGATAAACATTCCTTAAATCCGAGGATTAACATTAATTGAACGACCAGTAAGAAGGGGGTTAACGGAATCAAAAATAATCTAAAAACTAAAATGTAAGACGGTAATAACGACGGCGATGGGATTAACTGTAATACTTATAACAACAACAACAACAACAACAACAACAACAACAACGATAATACTAATAATCACAAATTGCACGTGATTTTAGCAAGGAATGTGATTATTGTTTAAAAATCAGTGATATGCATTTTTCGGCGTTACTCAGGTAACGCAGATTCCTAATTCATGGGTCGGTCATTGGATTTTAAACCCCTCGTGGAGCCAAATAATTAAAATATTTTATTATCGAATAATATATGGATGAATAGATAGATACAACGGCTTTATTAAATCCACGATATAAAAAGACGAAGGAGACCTAATAACCTGCATTTTTTGCTTCCCTGTCGCTTTCTATAAAAGACTTTAGAGCACCGTACACGTTAAGATTATAGATATAAATCATTAAAAGCTGTTTTTTACCTTATAGACACGATATATATATATATATATATATATTTATCTGGGTAATATCACAGTAGAGTTGAGAATTTATTTAGATAAGGGCCATCGAGAAACGGGGACGTACTTCGTTTACCGATTTTCTTAAAATAATAAAATCCACCGCCGTTATAATTTATACCCAATTTATAACGTTACGCAATTGTTATATAACATCCGAAAAATTTGTATCTAATTGTATCTTCGATATTACGGGCAATATTATGCCATTTGGTTTTTATTAAAAATAAATGCAAATAAATAAATATGAAAAAAGAATTCGTTGAATAAATAATGCACGAATAATTATAAGTGTCAAATATTCCGTTACAGATAGATTTGCAATAGTTTTTTTTTTTTTTTTTTTTTTTTTTTTTTTTTATATAAAACACAGAAAATAAATGGTGCATTAATGTTGGTGTCAGTCGGACGAGCTATAGATATATTACTGAGATAAATTAGAGAGAGAGAGAGAGAGAGAGAGAGAGAGAGAGAGAGAGAGAGAGAGAGAGAGAGATCGGACTGGAGGGTGTGACGCTGACACGTCGTGTGCTGATAAGGTGTTGTAAGTGTTGATCCTCTCTGCGTAGAAAATTCAGCGAGCGATTCGCCACGAACGTTTTTCCAATGACTTTTCCTAGACGTTAGTGTCGCTGTGTAGGCTCGTCGACTGCCAGGAGGGAGTCTTATTGATCTCATCAGCCATTTGCCCTACATACGAGCGCCGCTACCGCTATTCTCGCCCTCCCTCCCATCCCACCACTCACCCCCTGCCCCGCCTTTACCGGCCGACCCCATCCGCCCCTATCCGTCCCCATCCGTCCCCTTTCGACTCCTTCGCCCTGCCGACAACACCAACACCAGCACCAGCACCACCGCCACCGCCACCGCCGACACGAAGCCGCTGCTACTGAGCAGCAGGCTTATTTTTCTTTTCCCTCGGAGTACATTCGGATGCCACGCACGTATAAAATGTACGTAAGTGCGGGCTTTTTCAGCGCTTCCGTTCCCGACCTTTCGTATGTTTACCCTCCAACGTTTCACCCGTCCCTTCGACCAGACGGGCGGGCTTTCGGTGCCCGAGATCTACGCGGAACACGCTCCCAACTCCCCGGGACATTTATTTCAGTTCCTTTGCCCAGCGAATTATTCAATATTCTTCCTCTCTTATTCTGTCTCATTCTTTCTTTCTTATTCTGTCCTTCGGCAAAGAACATAAGATTTCCTCCGATTATTATAAATTACAGCTTCACATTAATTTTAACCGACTAATAACTGCCGTTATTATTATTTATAAATAATTCAAGCGCTTATATTCTCGCTAATTCTGCGCTTATATTATACCGACTCTATTAAACATTGCTTCCTTCGTCATTCCCGCCCCCTCCCCCCTCTCTCTACTTCATTAACGTACGAAATAAAAAGTACGTCCTACTTCTTGGCGCAATATTGCTCTCAGAATTTCGTCACATTCATTACTAGGGTTATATATTTCTTTAATTATTTTCTATTTTTTAGTCGATTGTTATTCTGATTATTCTATGGCTAAAAGATAATTGTACACAGTTTGCTTCTTAGTAATATGTAATAAGATTTCAGAATTATTAAGCGAACGGGGCTCGGTTGGACAATTTATCTGAGAAATGGCACATTTACGCCAGTACACGAATTGCCAAATCGGCACAACTAAGCCAGACAATTGATCTGATACCTCCAACTTTTTTAAATCGCTGTTCTTCTTGTTCTTCTTGTTTCGAAAGTTGTGGACTTCGAATGCCGGGCTTACGATGTATAACAATACGACAGGAATATCGCGAATGAGTCAGTCAAAAAATTTGACTTGTATTCTTCTTCTATTCTAGGTACATATTATTCCCGGGAAAGTAATTACGTAATTCTGAACGTACCCCGAATGCCTGAGCTAAATACAAATTTGCATAGAAATTTTAAAATTACCCCCGGCTAATTTGTCAATAATTTTAAATAAAATCAGTACAAAGTATCGCGACTCCGTTAAAACGTATGTCAAGTATTTATAATAATAATACAAATAATAATAATTATTATAATCATAATCCCAATAACCCCAATAACCCCAATAACAACAACAATAACAAGAATAATAATAATGATGATGATGATGATGATGATGATGATGATGATGATGATATAATGATTTTTCTACATAAAAATTGTATCGACTCTATATAGTTTCTTATAAAGAAAAGTTCATTTTCTCCGTGTATGTTAAGCCTCTAAACATTATAAGCATAACAACGAAACAAACACGTAAAACAATTGTTTATTCTTTTATTTACGATTCATGAAGCATGTTGATTCCTTAGTGAGTATTTACGTCTTACAAGAAATTACATAACAAATGTTCACATTCTATTTATAATGCAATAATATTTCATAAAATTATATCACTGACTATTGCAAATTGCGTAAAATAATAAACTAAAGTTATAATAAAACTCGTGAAGGTTTTTGGTATTAAAATATTATTAATATATATTAATAATATAAAAAATAAAATAGACTTTAATGTAATAATAATCGGTGATAATTTTAATTGCATTACACCACGATTGTACAATTTATGTAATAAAATCTATTTCTACGAGATATTTGGTGATAAGAAAACTTACGGATATATATATATATATATATATAAAGGGGAAAAAAACAACAACTAATAACTGGCATTAGCATGTGGGAATAGAGTATTGAGTAATTAAGGAACGACAATGAGATAAGAAAGAAAACAAAAAAAAAAAAAAAAAAATGGTGAAATTTAAACTTGAGCGTGTAAATATGTAAGCCTACGAAAATTGTAATACCGTCAGCAGATTAATGTCCATCTCTGTATGATGTATTTCATAAGACGTATCGGGTATAAGAAGTAACTAGTAAAATATAGTTTTATACGAAGCAAAGCGAGCACTGTATTTATAATATAGTCAGAGACTACTCCTTTTGCAATTGTTTTTTAGTGACAACAGATGTTCTGGAAAAAAAAAAAAAAAAAAGAAATCATTTTGTAAGGGGCATAATTGAAAAGAAAATTGAAAAGAAAAGAGCGCATGTGCACGTGTACTTGATGAATACAACATCGTAAGGTCGACGGCTTACAAGATCGCGATCCACTTTTCTTACGCGTACGTCGACGTTCTTACGGACACGCTAATACACCGTCATTCTTGTATCGAGCTGTAGCAGCGGTATAGAGTAGAGAGTAATGGGTAGAGTAACGAGTAGAGTATAACGAGCTTCCCAACACTTGTGGGAAAAAGTGGAAATAGATGGACGACTCGTTGTTATTAATAAAGACCCGTGATCGATTATAACGTCCCGCGGATGCGAGCTTACCGTTATAACTTATAAAGATAACGCGTCTTGGACAATTTCGTTGGTTCGGCCTGATTGCGCGTCTAATTACGTATACGCTTGTTAATGCGCTTGGCAAAGGTCTTATTCGATAATTAAAAATAGCTTATTCTTCCCCGATGACTGGACTTGGAATTCCAATAGTTTCGCAGCGGCCATGAGCATTGGGATAAAGGGAGAAGCTCGCGGCTGAAAGTGGCCGGGAATAGGGAATAGGACTGGATGGGTATATTTTCAGATCAGATTGGTTATTGGGGCCACCGTGTGCAACGAAATCCGTTTATAAAAGCGCCGCGAAGGCTTTGGAAGCGCCCTTCTCCGCGCTACTCTCGCTCCTCATCTGATTAAGGAGATGCCTTTGATGGTCACTATGGCAACCACCCACCCACTCCTATATCCCACTCTCTCTCTCTCTCTCTCTCTCTCTCTCTCTCTCTATCTATCTATCTATCTCTCTCTCTATCTTTCACCGCAAATTTCATCTCCTAGCTGTTGTCTTGCGAGCCTTTTCTTTCTCTCGTCAGGTTTCTTTCATCCGCCTATCCTCTATGTGCCATTTACCCTCGCGAACGACCACCACCACCACCACCACCACCACCACCACCACCGTGGCCTTTTACCACGATGCGAAAAGGATTAGTCAAGGGGTCACGAAAGTAACGTCAAATGAGCGGGGATTCACTAAATTTCCTTGGGTTAGCGGGGAAAGGGTGCCTCCCCCCGACCTCTTCACCTCTTCGGCTTATCGAACGAACTCCGACCTCCGTACTTACACCCGAACCTTTCCTGTCTAAATTATTTATCTTAACGACTGTCGCCCATTGGGCCGACCCAATGTTCGTAAATATCAAATACATTTGCCTGACCGCGTGATCTTACATTGCGTTGACGAAAAAGAAGTCCAACAATAAAAAAAAAAGTCGGAATGCTTACGTTGTTACGTCTCCTTAGTCTCAATTACATTATAAACTGCTCGTTAATTTGTTGATAATAAGTTTATAGTGAATTCGATTTGATTTATTCTCTCGGAGCAACGGCTCGTACCCTTCTGACATTCTGCTTTTCTTACAGCGAGATGTCCTTGCAACGTACACGTCCGACATCGCCATATAAATAATAAAGGCATTTGAAAATAGAGTCGTACGGAGAAGGATTAGACTCAGTTTAAAACGTTCCTTCTAACGTACATTAAAAATCTCTGTATTTCATATTGCCAAGCGATGCTCCGGATTTATTAAAGAAATTTCGTTATGTTTACATTCCTAGAGCAAAAAGGGATCGATCGAAGGATAGACGTGTGAAATACAAGGAGACGTTCCTTAATTAACCACCGGAACGTCTCCGCTGACTGGCCAAACTGCCTTTGTGAAGTAATGGATTTGACACGGGGCCGAATATAACATTCCGTATCGGTAATATTACGTATTGTATTTACAACGGCCAGTGACCCGCGCCGACTTCATTATCATAAGCATTTAATTGTTCGAATGTAATTGTATTGTTTTCTTATTTATTTTTTTTGTTTTTCTTTTTTTTTTTTTTTTTTTTTTTTTTTGTTTTTTTTTTTGTGGATAGAATGAATTATTAACAGTCGGTATAGCGGACCCCGCCCCCTTACTCGCCGGTAATTATTGACAATTCATCGGTTAGCACTGAATCGTCGCTTAAAACCGTCTCTGAAATTCGTTTCTGAATTCGCCTGGAAAGCAGCCGTTAGTTGCGCGGCTTCCTTCAGTCCGATAATGAGCAGATAATAGAACAGAGGCCCTGAGACGATTCTCTCGTCATCCATCTGCTGCTTGCTATTACTGCTACTGCTGCTGCTGCTGCTGCTGCTGTGCTGCTGCTGCTGCTGCTGCTGCTGCTGTTGCTGCTGCTGCTGCTGATATTACTGCTAATATCACTGCTACTGCCACTACCACTACCAATACTACTGCTACTGCTACTACCACTACCAATACTACCGCTACTGCTACTACCACTACCAATACTACCGCTACTGCTACTGCTACTACCACTACCAATACTACCGCTACTGCTACTACCACTACCACTACCAATACTACCGCTACTGCTACTACTACTACTACTACTACTACTACTACTACTACCACTACTACCACTACTACCACTACTACCACTACTACCACTACTACCACTACTACTGCTGCTGCTGCTACTACTGCTACTACTACCACTGCTACCACCACCACTACTACTACTACTGCTACTACTACTACTACTACTACTACTACTACTACTACTACTACTACTACTACTACTACTACTACTACTACTACTACTACTACTACTACTACTACCACTACTACCGCTACTGTTACTGCCACTACCACTACCAATACTACTGCTACTGCTACTACCACTACCAATACTACCGCTACTGCTACTACGACTACCAATACTACCGCTACTGCTACTACCACTACCACAACCAATACTACCGCTACTACTGTCCCTTGAGAAAAAGCTTCGTTATTAATTGTGCTTTCAAGCCTCGGCGGCCGTGTATTCTGTTTCATTCCATTACCGTTACCGAATTATCTGAAATTATTTCTTTTATTCATTGCCAGCCATTGGAAGTAAGACGAACATCCGAGTTTGAAATATTCGATCTTATTGTTTAAATAATCGATGAAATTCTCGGGTTTAATCATATATTCCTATTTCGAGCCTGGCTTCGGTTCTTTTGTAGCTCGGCGTCGAACTCGGCCGTTTATTTGAACGACCAAGAAATGCTCCTTTATGCATGTAGACGAAATTCGCCAATATAAACAATTATATTATTGCCTTTACGTTATTGCTGTCATGTGCAGTGCGAAGCTTTCTTTCATAATTCATTCCTCTTCTTCTTCGTTTACGTTCTCAACACCTTGCCCTCGGCTTTTTTCCCCTTCGATACTAATATTAACGTATGTCCGCACGTTGCCCTCTTTATTTATAACCAATTGAAGTTCACGCAAACCGTTAAAAATAAGCTGATCCTAGGGATTTTCGTGCTCGCCAAACAAATTTTATGAATTTCCTCAACCGCCTGACTCGGAATGCCGGATCTCGCGTATGTGACGATTAAAAAAGAAAGAAAAAAGGAAGAAGAAAAATTGCCAATCTACAGGGAAGCGGCGATTCGCGAATGATTCTCAATCGTTTTGCAAAATTGTAGAAATGTGCAGGTGGTGGTGCAGGTAACACGGAGACCCGGGCACTTTTCCATCGTAATACAAGCCAATGAGAGCATTTCTCGAGCATTATCTACCGCCACGGTTATACGCCCGAGTATATAATACTCGGCTATAAATATATATCGTCCTATATCGCGTTGCACTGTTATTACATTGCAATAGCGAGCATCTGTTTGTTTCGCGAGCCTCAAAGCCAAACGAATGAATTTTACTCTTCTCTCTGTGTCATTGAAAAATCTCTCGCTCCCCTCATATTTTTATGTCCAGTTACGCGTCATAATTATTCTGTTCCGACCGAATTTCTTGCATATCGTCCCGATAATTAAATCAAGGTTAATATTATTAATTCAATGACTCTTCTAAGAATCTAGGCATCCAATATATGGATATACCGATAGACCTGCAGCACAACCTGCATACAATTCCAAATGCGGCTACTACGTACGTACGTGCGCGCGCGCGCGCCCTCCCGCTTCGATCTACAACGTGTATCAACGTGTATGTTGATTCTCTGTGATGACGGCGTACATGCAGACCAGCGATTTCTATTACTGTTCCCGCTAATAGTTCCTTTCGATTACGGCTGTTCGTTTCATAATATCAGCCAAGGAAAAATATAAACTGTGATGACAGAGTTTATTCCAATTCAACAATTATCACAAGTTTTTCTTCTTTTTATTAGTTTCTTTCTATTAATAGCACGGGGTAGGTGTAGATGTGTGTGTGTGTGTGCGCGCGCGGTCATATCGTTGGCAATGGCAATAGAATACTCAACACTCCTAATCCTAATTTATTAATTCTAATAATAATAATAATAATAATAATAATAATAATATTACTAGATATTCAGTTTTATGGAGTGTTCGTTCAATACTTTCCAATCGCAAAAGTTCCAATGAAAATTACCGACGTAATTATCGTTAATTTTCTCCATAACACATTAAACACACATATCACATTCACATAAAAATAAAATTTTATAATAAAAAAATTTAGAAAATCTAGAATTTTATGCAGTTAAATGTATGAATGCGTTAGGGTAACTCGGCGAATCATGATTATATCACGTAGACTTGATTTGAAACTATTTAACGATATAAGATGCTTTTGAACTTTTTAATGCGCCAGTAAGTTTAATTAAAATAGGTGAATAGTCGGGTCGACAAGGACCTTGAAAGTTTAGAATTACTGTTATTCAGATTTTCGTTGACTGCATGCGAAGGCCGCGCAAAAACATTGAATATACGGCGTCTTTAATGTGCCTGTGAGTCAGTCCTTGCCCTCAGTTGAGCCTTAATTCTCTATCCCCCACCATCCTTGGCCTGCATTTTATCATCCCGTCGACTTTTGTTTATCCTTATTCCTAGTTCGTGTCCACCGCCAATACGACAAATTCGGACAAGTAAATTTCTTTTAAATACATATGACTCATTCGTATGTATTCCCGCTATGCACGCCTGCCTACCTTTATCATATACTATGACGTAAATCCTCTGAAAATTAAACATACGTACGCAGACGCCCTTGTTCATCTCTCCTCTCTCTCTCTCTCTCTCTCTCTCTCTCCTCTCTCACCCCCACGCACGATAGCCTTGTATAAATTCTCTCTTTACGATGCCTTTTCGTTGCTTTAAAAGTATAAATATTGGAATTATCTGTATATAAGTCCTAAATGAGCCGAACGTTTAAGAATCGAATAATAAAGAGGTGGAAAAAGATAAAGAGAGAGTACCAATCCACAGGATGTAATGTCTCGTTTATTAATAATTATCCGCCTGGAACACCATCACCGCGCTCCTCTTCCACTTGTTTGTACTTCAATTTGCCACTCGTACCGCACTTTCATCCCGATACGTTGAAATCGAGCGAGTTTCGAAGCCGTATTATTTCGTTCGCGGTGAACGCGTATTTTTTTTTATTTTTTTTTATTTATTTATTTATTTTTTTTATTATCGAGACTGTCTGTCCCTGACGGACAGAAAGCTCCCGTAGCACAGAAATAGTCAACCAATCAATCAATCAATCGTTCGGCCTCCTTTCCCTTTTCTCTTTCTGGCTCGAGCCTCAAAAAGATTTCCTGTACCAAAATACGTCTCGATGGATCATTGCAGGGTGTCACGTGAATAAATATAAAATCAACGGAACCGAGTGCAGTGCCATAAAAATCCGTGGACGTCATCCGAATGGATCCTCATCTATCCGCGTCTCTCTCTCTCTCTCTCTCTCTCTCTCTCTCTCTCTGTTCTTGTCCCTCGTTGAGGGAAGGCTCCATCTGCGCTTTAAAGGGGATGTGTTACTCGGTGTCGCTGTCCTTCGGGACTCGCGGCCTACGCTAATTTGCTTCTCTCTGTTGTAGCCTTGGAAATTAATAACGATAAACATATCGATTTTAGCCTTTTCGACTCTATTTATTTCTAATCGCTTCCCCCAATTCAACTCAGATTCAAAGCAGCAACTCTGCCATATAAAATCCAATTTATGTTATTGTTTTTTTTTTATAATAACAATTTATAATAGTTTTATAATAACATTTTTTATATGTACAAATTCGAGATTTCGAAGAATAATTTATTATTTATAAAGTAATTAGGTATACTCAATTTGACTTGGCCAACACCTTTTTTGTTATTATGTATATAATCAAAGTCTAACGACGTTCCTTTTTCACGTTACAGCAACTAACTCGATGTCGAAAAATCAAATCCAAACATAATTATTATAATACCCCGTCTTTTTCGGTGAAATATTTCTTGAAATAAGCGCAAGACCAAAAGTCTTTTCAATTTTAGCAGTTGTCTTTAGAAGTAGTCGCGTATCTAGGTGGCGTAGGGATAGAAATGACACAATAGTATCTGGCTCCTCGCAATGAGAGCTACTGCGATGAATCCCTTTCTATGAGAGCTCATTAAAGTCCTCTTGTCGAGGTCCCTCCCATCTTAGCCTCTTAGCCCTGCGCCCCTCTTCTCATCGACGACATGCCAAATATAAAAAATAAAACATTATCTCTGATAAACGAGAGGAGAGAGAGAGAGAGAGAGAGAGAGAGAGAGAGAGAGAGAGTCTGCAATTAATACTTGAAGAATTTTTAAACAATGTCGGAACATGGGTATATTAGCTTCGAATGCGAAATTTTATTCATGATCGATGTCCGGTCGATTACAAAATTCCGTTTTTTCTTCTTCTTGTGCTCCTTTTTTTGCAATCAGCGCTAAATGTATTTTCAAAGCAAAGGAGCCGATACTTACGTAGGAAATTTTAATATCATTATTCTTGACTCTTATTAGACGATTTATATTGATCGTTAAATAACTATTTGCATCGTTTATTACTGAAGCTTTCGTCATACTCAGCAGATACACGTACTTTCTACCTTATAACGTATCACGTAGAAGAGCTCTTTATTAGGTTGTACAGTAGTTGCACTATTGAACATTTGTTTCGAAAAGCAGTGATTAATTTTAATATGAGAATAATTTTAAATCGTAAATATTAGTTTTATATTCCGCTTATTATTTGTTAAGAAAAAGTTATATCGAGAAAATTTGCCCCGAGCATTAAAATTTATTTGAACATGTTCCTTAAAATATTTTATGTTCAAGCAATAATTTATTTTTTTTTTTTTTTTTTTTTTTTTTAACCAATTTGTTTCATATAAGAGAAAATAAGATTAACAAGACTGCAGATTTTTATTACAAAAAATCGTACCTTTAATATTTATAACTTTTTTTAATGAGAAAGTAACTATTTAATAAATATTGATTATCCAATTTTATTTAGTAACTGATATACACTCAAAATCTTAAAGATAATCTTCTTTAGATAATAAAATAAAATAAAAAAAAAAATAGTAAGAAAGAAAAAAATAGTAGGAATCAGGTTTATTAATATGAATGGCCTGTCTTATAAACAATCTATGATTACTGAAAAGCGTAATGAAATTTCAAATTATTTCCTTTTTTCAATGTATAAGCCTTTTTATTTAAAGACACGTATATTGAGTGGAAAAAATCAGAAATAATTGAGGTTAAAATAAATCTTATAGAAATGATCGTTTAAGCAATTTACGTAATAATTATTATAATTATTATTCTTAATTCAAAAATTACAATTTAAATATTACAGTCTCGAAACAGTTTCGATTGAGATTATAGAAAACTAAATTGAAATTAAAATATGGATAAAAAATATTGTTCTCGATTAAATATGTTTCATTAATATTTTTCATCGATACTTCATTATCATTAATAATATATAGCATAAAAAACTTGGAAAAGTAATAGACGTTAAATAAGAAGTTTGACATTAATTATTACTCTACAAAGCAACAAAAATTTAGGTAAAAAATTCTTACACGTACGCATATGTACGTAAGTTTTGTAATACAATGTCTCGTTCCGAATGTTACCTTCTCGACGTGTCGTTGAACCGAGCGCACAAGTCATTTAAAACGAATATCGAAGAAAAAAGAATAAACAACAGCAACAACAACAACAACAACAACAACAACAACAACAGGAGCAGCAGCAGCAGCAAACAGAGACGGTATTAATTGCTCAGCCTCGGTACTCACATTCCACGGGGAAAAACATTCAGCCAATGTTGCAACCGGCTAATTATTTAATCAATGCTCGCCCCCTTCGCGGGGGGGGGGCGCACGCACGCGCGCGCGCTCATCCCCTTCTTATTCGATAGTGGCACCCCCTTACGGAGGACAATGTCAATCTAGAAAGCCGAGGGTGCTTTTGATTAAAACGAATTCATGTGCCACACCCCAGTACTATTTCTCTTTCTTTATCCCAGCCTTCCCTCACCCTCCCCCGCCCCTTCGCCCGCCCCCCTTCCCCAAATAACCTTTTTCACTTGCCGATACGGCCCGTCATTTCTCTCTATGCTTCTCTTATTCATACTTCCACTGCATACTGGACTCAGGCTACTACTGTTCTCCCTTGCTTTTACTTCTTACCGATGTTGCGCTCCCACTTATTTGACTTTAAATCGATGGGGCCGAGCTTATAGGAATACTACGAAGGATTTTAGCCCAGAAAATGCATTAAATCTACAAAAGTTCACGCTACATCTGCCCCCGGGCAGATTATATAAAATACACAGGCTATAATTTTGTATAATTCTGCACGTATTTTTAAAATTTATTTTTCAATTTACATAAGAAAATTTATTTTTAATGAATAACGTGCAGCCCTGCAGCTTATACCTCTTACATTTTTTCTTCCGTTATGAATTATTCAGTTTTAAAAATACGTTATTAAACATTTACTGTCTAAAAGCTCTTTGTTTGGAATATTCGACCGTAGCTCAACTAAATCGACATTTATTTAGATATTATTATTTTGAAGGAAAAAAAAAATAGATTCATTATATTGTACGAAACATTCGCCTCGATAATTAAAAAAGTTCTTTTATTTCTTCTTCTTCTTCTTCTTCTTCTTATTATTATTATTATTATTATTGTTGTTGTTGTTGTTGTTGTTGTTATTATTATTATTATTAATATTATACTATATTTGCTCAGTACCTGATGATGTGCTACGATGTAGGTGCAAGGGTTTCATTAAAAATAGGACGATCGGTATATAAGCGAGTTAAGATTGTATATGCTGTAATTAATATTATGATTAATATATATATATATATCATATAATCAATAAAATTTAACTTAAGTTATGAGAATGCTAGATTTATTTGATCTACTAATAAGCCTTGTTAATGAGAGAAATTTAAATATCTCGGTGCAATAATAATTAGTAGAATAAGCAAGAAAAGAAAATTGGATTCCTTGAACAAAGGACATTAGAAAATGTTAATTATAACAGTTATTGTTACTATTACTAATAATACTGTTTTTGTTGTCGCTGTTGTGGTTGTTGTTTTTGTTGTTGTTGTTCTTGTTCTTGTTATTGTTATTATAAATTATGTATTTAAGATTTAGCGAATTATTGCCGGTAGTCGTATTACCCCAATTATTCACGGCTTTGAAATACGTGAATTTATATAATATGAAAAAGAAAAGGAAAATAGGAGAATTAGAATATGTTAACTGCATACTCGAAGCAAACGGACGGAGAATAATGAGAATGTAAAAATATGTTACGCAATCGTGAAATCGCAAGAACCTTATGCCGCGCTCCACTCAATATGGAAATGATAATTAAAATAAAGAAAGAGACTGACAGGTGAAACAAAATATCCAGAAGCAAGAAACGGCAGTTTCTTCTGAATTTAAGCGAACGAGGTAAGAAAAAGTATCCAGTTCTGTCGAGTCAATGGACTGATTATGGAAAATACCGTCGTACAGTCGATTTCGAGTGTATTTATAATAGATTTTCTCTTCGGTGTGACAAACCATCAAATTTCTCTTTTGTATCACAAAACCATGCGATTCGTATTAATTAAGCACAAGCGCATTGCGAATGATAAGCTCCCTCTACGAATGACCGCGTATACGTCCACGCGACCACATATGCGTGTATATATATATATATATATATATATATGTAAGGAGAACAGATATAAAATATCGTAGAAAGTGAAAAAGTTCTCGTACGCTCGAAAGAGATAGCTAATTTCAATATTCCGTTTTAGTCCAATCGATTTTTATTAGCTTTAAAACTTTTTAGACTCTCACTCTTCTCTCTCTTCTCTCTCTCTTCTCTCTCTCTCTCTTCTCTCTCTCTCTCTTCTCTCTCTCGTTTCTCTCCGTCGCTGTCGCTGTCGCCCTTTCTCCGCTTGCCGTTTTCATTTTTATCCCTTTCACTTTTGAAATTTTCATGCCCTCGCATATTGTAACCGCTTCTTTCGCGCTCCTTTATATATTTCCCAGCCAGTGCCACTTCTCGATTACTCAACGAACGCATACATATTCATACATCGCTTACGTATTTTTATCCTCTGCCCTTCGCATTCCTACTGTCCGAGTACTCTCTACAATTTCTTTATTATTATTATTATTATTATTATTATTATATTATTATTATTATATTATTAATATTATTAATATTATTATTCAATCTCTCGAGCCTTTTCCAAATTACGGAAAACCGTAGCATATTCTTCTTATCACGATCCTGTCGCTCCTTTAATGAAAATCCTTGAACGGCATGCCATTTACAGATCATTATCAGAAATACACGGGACACATCGATCCTCGAAAAATACTTCACCCGCGATTATTTATTTCTCCCATGTGCTTGACCCCTTTTCATGCTTGCACTTTTTCTTCGTAATCCACTTTCTAAGAATTCTATCTAATTTCTAGTAACGTTCACGGTAATCCTTTTTCCACAGCTCTGCTTTACCGATAAATTTATTTGTCATTTGTACCGCTCCAACGATATATAAAGTTTTATTAATTGCAATTCAAGGCAAACTGTTTTAAGAAACATTTTCTTTACGAACGTGTTTTTAAAATTTTTATTCTAACTTTCTTGCTGCTAAAACGGCTGCTTTGCATATAATGCGGCCACTGACTGACTTTCTTATAATGTATCACAAACGCATGTGATTTGCCAGCAAAGCTCAACATTTTATAACAGCAACGGCAACGACAATCATAATAACGATAAGAACAAAAACAACAACGACAACAACAATAATAGTAATAATAATAATGATCGACGGCAAGATCATGGACATCAGCATCATCATCATCATCATCATCAACATGAATATGAACATTATCGTGATGGTAGTAATAATAACGACAATGATAACAACATTTGCAAAAGAAGAGCATTAGGTCAAGAATGTTTTAAAGCACAATGTATAATCCTTGGAATAAAAGATTGTCTAGTTATGATAAACGAAGAATAATAATCACACGGCCGTATTTGGTATAGAATGTCCTGAATATAAAAGAAAAATTTGTCCCGTCAAGTGGGGATTGTGCCGTAATGTTTTCGGTCAAAGTTCATCAGATTAACCAAGCAGTGTGCATTTGCTCGTAATACATAATATAGTCTTCGATTAGGTACATTACAATATTAACATTTCACTTGGACCGTTTTTTTTTTTTTTTTTTTTTTTTTTGTCACCTACGTAATCCTCGTACCGTTTGCCGTGTTTATCGTATCCTTTATAATGTAGTAGTTGCGATCCACCGATGAATTCTTCTCCTTATACGCGCGCGACCGTTCACATTTCTTCATATTAACGCTTCTTTAACATGTGTACGAGCGAGGGGGTAAAATAACGCGTGATCTAGATTTAAAATTAAAATCGAGCTTGCAAATTAAATGAAATTATAAATAGAACGATATTGATTTTGCGAGCTTCTACGATCCATTTTTCAGAGTTGGTTTGATTTTTTTTTTTTTTTTTTTACCGAAAATCGAGCCTTCGCAAAGAAAATGCAAGTACGTAATTATAAAATTCCCGAGAATATGCTATTACTTGACGATCACACGTACATTATGATAATCCGCTATTAACGCAAGACAAGTGCTTAAGTAAAATACTCTTTAATTTAAACATTTAACAAATCTGCAATTAATTTAAAAGACTTCTTTTTTCTTTCTGTTCTTGTCATACTTTTCATTTTAAAGTCTCTAACCGAATAACGTGAAAGCACGAACATTTGATGATTTTGACAATAAAATTAGTTAATAAAAGTTCGCGCATTACTCCAATAAAGCATTAGCACTGTAATATCCTTTCACGGAGAAAAATATATATGTACGCGCGTGATGTGAGATATAAATAAATAAATAAATAAATAAATAAAATTCATTGAATTTCATACAAATTTAGTACACATTATTACCATTTAAAGCGCCTTGTTTTAATTATGCACTTTGAAAATAACCAGAATTTTTGTAAAATGTGGGTAAAAATAAGATCATTGAGAGAGAAAAAACAACTAAACAATATGTATGAATTAATTATAAGATTATTAAGAAACATATGGTATCACATGTTGTTAATCATATTTGCGATATTACATCCAATTTATTGATTCGTAATTATTTGTATGTATTATATCATAAGTAGTGATAAATTATAAAACTCATCGGTCACTGATACATCTAAAAGAGAAAAATAAATATATAAAAAAAAAAAAAAAAAATATATAACAAAAAATTGATTACTTGCTATAATTTAATGATTATAAGTAATTTAGTCGTTTAAGAAGTTCAGTAGATGAATAATTTTCTGCGTGATATTATTTTCGGTTTTAATTTTAATTCAAGGAATTAAATTAATTAATCTTCTGTTTGTTTTTGTTTATTTATTTATTTATTTTTTTTTTTTTTTTTAATTAAAATAATGATCGAGTATAAATATTTTCTGCGTGTGTTGTGCACCGATATAAAAGAATTCAAACTCATGATTTAGTGTAAAAATTTGTTTTGCGTGATAAAATAAAAATCATTCCGACTATGAATGAAATGAGGCTTAGATGAAAGAATATACGAAACCGTCATCGCTACCGCATTACTTCAGATAAAACAATTAATCTATTTTTTATTTTTATTAATTTATTTACGTTTATTGAAAGCGGCACGTAACGTATATTATAATATTCGTTCGTGTTAATCCGAATAGATATATTTGATTATAAATTCCTAATTAATATTATGTTCAGATGTACGTAAATAAACGAAACGAAAGCGAGTGAGAGAGAGAGAGAGAGAGAGAGAGAGAGGCCAGCGACGAGATGAAGGGAGCATTGTAAAAAAGAGATTCAATGAATACGTGAGTAATTAATGGCACCGAGTCTTATTGGTCGAAGTAATAAAGGGCGCAACGATTACTCGAGTCCGAGAAATGGTAAATTTTTACCTTCCATTCGCGATAGTTGCAAACCAATAAGTCGTAGAGGGGACGAAGAGCGACTTGAGCTTTCTTTACTTTTGCTCGGAGTCGTCGGTCTCTCGCGTGATCCAAGGTGACAGAGAAACGACACCGAGGACTGCGAGAGATGGAGATGGAGATGGAGATGGAGGTGGTGGCGGTGGCGGTGGCAGTGGCGGGGGGGGGGGGCTCGAATATACCCCCTAGAGCAGCGGATATTTATTATTATTATTATTATTTTGTTGTTGTTGTTGTTGTTGTTGTTGTTGTTGTCGTTGTTGTTGTTATTACAGGCGGCGGCCTTCGTTTCCAGGGCTCGAGGCCCAATTACGCGTTACGCGGCAGGCAGCTGGTATCCGACTAACGGCACATACTGTACTATCGGCTTCAATGTCCCATTTTACATCTTGAACCCTTTCTTAAAGCGGGATGCTGGGGCTCCGCATTCAACATTCTCGCTATTCCGGATGCCGCATGCTCATCCAGTCGCTGGCTCTCTTGCTTCTTTTTTAACACACCGGCAAGCAAAATTAGCTCCCGAGTGCGAGCGAGGCCTCTTGCCGTCTTAGCGATCCGAGCCCTTTGCTAGAACGGGCGAGGGAGCGGAGGGGAGGTTAGATCGATGCCCGCGCTCTGTCAATAAATAATTATACAGTCTCGAATCCGGGCTTCGCCTCTCGGAATTCCTACTCACTGAATAATAGTCAAGGATCAATTTACTTTCGCCTTCGCTTTCGTATTTCGTGTGCGTGCGTGTGCGTGTGCGTGTGCGTGTGTGTGTGTGTGTGTGTTTGTACCCGATAAACCCAAGCCGTTATTGCGAAGAAAAGCTTCCTTTATACAATGAGATCCCACGTGCTTGTAACGTCATTAGGATTATTTCACCAGCTGGATTATATAGTTGCGCGAATATCTGCCTCGCGGTCACTCGACTGGGTGAAATAACATTTAAACGCCAATATCTGGAATACCTGGAAACCTTTTGCGTACCTATTCGTGTCTGGATGTAGCTATTCATACGTAAATCATTATGTGTCGCAGATAATAAAGGAAGGTCACAAAACTCTATAAAGCAAGTATCCTTTGCCGGTGAATTTGATTGGCTGGCGTTCGCTCAGTGTTTTTTTTTTTTGCTGGTTCTAGGTTCGCATTTAGCGCTCGAGGCTTTTTTTTTTTTTTTTTTTTTTCAAACTCCATCTCGTCTCCGTTTTAGGAAATCATGCCCTGGCAGCAGCGGCCGATGCTTTATTTAACCTTGTGTCGAGCAAGTGCAAATCAACGCGTCGACCAACACATAATACCGTGTTCGTTGACCATCTGAAACATTTGTCGGGCGTCCAATTTTTAATTCCAGCTTTAATTCCAATTAATTATCCAAGCCCATCTCGGTAACTACTGACTTTTTAAATTTAGGCTCACGGCCCTTTTAAAGCTTCGTCTGTCGTCATACACAGCGATTCATCCGTTCGTTCGCCGACGGTTTTATAAGTTTCAAGCCTTTAAATTTTATCAACTGCCATCGTTTCCTCTCACTCTATTAACGCGATAACCTTTTCGAGTTTATTCTCATAAATGAAAAAAAAACGCCGGTAAAACGTCTCTCTCTCTCTCTCTCTCTCTCTGCGTCTTTTCATTTTTCTTATTACTTTATTATGTAAAAATATTACTTTCAAACATCCTTTAATAACTTTAACGTGCCTCGAATTCTACTGGAAAACCTATAATAATTTTAATATTAATATTTACGGAAACTATGAACTCATTGTTCTCATCGTTATCGATAGATAGTTAAAATAATACCTTTTAATGAATGAAGACTATTATCAATGTGTAAAAATAACATTTTCCCAATCAATTAAAGAGAACTATCACAAAGTATTATTAATTTTAAGAATATTTTATAAATAAATTCTTACTTTGAGATCCACGTAGATGTTAAAAAGTATATTTTTAGAAGTTTTTATCAGGTGCTCGTGGTATTTTTATATTCCCTCACAAGTTCGTGTTCTCTCAAAAGACTCGATAATCTTAGATACATTTTGTCCAACATTAGATACATTTGTCTTTGAATATTTATTAAATTATAATTTTGCCTAAAATTTGATATTATCGTTTATTTACAATGCTGTAAATGTACGTCATTAACATGAAGAATTAATTAATCTTTTGAAAGGAGTTCTTTCTTGTTTTTGAACACTTCCTCGTCTATTCAAGAAGCATCTGATTCGAATAATACTTTATTTAATTTTTGTATTTTGTTTGAGAAATTTATTATTCGCACATTTTCTTATAGCTGATACAAGTGATTTATTATTACTATTATAATACTTGAAATACGCAGGTAACGAAATGCGAAGAAAATACTCTATTTAAAGGTAACTTCTTCTTCTTCTTCTTCTTCTACTTCTTCTTCGCTACTTCCAACACAAAAATGAAAAAGTGTTTATAACGTAATTGAATTTAAAAGAGAAGGAATGAGAAGAAATGAGAAGGAGTGAGGTGAGAGAGAGAGAGAGAGCGAGAGCGAGACGGAGATTGAGAGCGTAGTAGTAGTAGCAGTAGTAGTAGCAGTAGTAGGCACATGTGTACGAAGGTAGCTTCGAAGACGGAGCAGGAGCGCGAGCGAGAGCGAGAGAGGGGCGTCAAAAGGAGAGTGAAAGAGAGAAATTGCGACCGACGCAAGGTCAGTCGGTGGCCTCTAACTTCCGGTGGTCGGCTGTACGTCAGCGAGCGAGCGATACGAAGCCAAGTCGTAAACATGACTCCCTCTCCGTGCCTCGATACCCCCTCCCTCCCTCCTCCTGTGGCTCTTTCCTTCTCGCTCTTTCCTCCTCGCTATCTTTCGGCGCTCGGCCGTGCGGAATCCAAAGTCTTACTCGGCCATCTGACAAGCGATCGCCCAAGCATCTACGCATGTATCTACATATCAAGTATCACATTGTAAGAAGTACTCGAAATTTTCCGCCTTTATCTGTATTTTCCTCGAAGTCTTTATATACCCCGTTATCGCTGCATTCCTCGGATAAAGCTTACGTGATGCAAAGAAAGCTTAGAGTTGCACAATCGCAATGCCTCTTTTTCTGCTTTTTAATCTCCCTCCCCCCTCCTCCCCCTCTCTCTCTCTCTCTAGGTACTCTTATTTACCAGACGAGTAATTAAATCATTTTCTCTGTTGGCTCCTAAACGGATTTCAGTTTCATTAACTACCTTACTCTTTACTTAGATTCCTATATTCTTTACTTAGATTCCTATATTCCTATATTTGACCCTTTAACACTTATTCCTTCATTTGCATAAGCTTCTGGGACTACTTTCCTTCCTTAATCATCTGTTTTGTTTTTTTTTTTTTTGTTTTTACAACATATTGCTTTACGTCACTGGTAATTATTAAAGCCAACCAGTTTAATAATTCCCTTCATTCATGCATTGAATTATTTATTGCACTCGCTTTATTACACTTTACATTATGCATTTATTATTAAAAACACGATGACTTATGCAGACAAAGACATTTTTCAATATAGTTAACAAATAATAAAAAATATTGCTGTAACAATATAGTAAGATAATAGAATAATTACTGATACTTGCCTCATTGGCTTACATAAAAATTCTTACGTAAAAAATAATTTTCAGTTATGAGAATGAATATTAAATGACAATAAATTAAACTGGATGTCAAAAATATTCCACCGATGTGGGCACAAATAATTTCACAATTTAAAAACATTTATAAAAAAAAAGTTGTCATAGTCTTCATTTACTTCATGTTTATGATTTTTTTTACACTGGTTGACGCGCCATTGAGAATTCGCTACATGCGCGACAATGACAGGGAGCATCATACACACACACACACACACACACACACATATATATATATATATATATATATAAATAAATAAATAAATAAATAAATAAACAAATAAACAATGTCTAGAGATTGAAATAAGGAGAAAATAATACAAGCGCTTTCTTCATTAATTTATGCAAAATAAAGTTTCACTTTACAGTGAGAAACTCGAAATATCTAAAACGTCAGTTTAACAATATATATGTATATATATATATATATATATTTATTTATTTTGTACGTTATGACATGTACATTTGCAGCTACATATTTATTGTATGAAATTATCTTATTCTTGAAAAGTTATTAATTATACTGTATGCAATGTATAGGAAACATAAAAGCTAGTTATTTTTATTCTAAATCGAAATATTTACTACTCATGTAAAAACTTTAAAAATATATTGCTACGAGTTTCTATACTATAATGTTTTATCAAGCGTTACTCTCATAATGCCTGCAAGATATGAAATATTGTTCTGAGTCCTGACAATGTCGAGTTGCGGGTCACTATTGTATAAGTACCAAAGTCACGACCACGAATCGAGATATAGGATATGTTGTTTAAATATATTTTTATTCAATTCACTCGTAAATGTTACTTCTGTCTCGTGTCGCGATTCTTTCGTTTCGTTTCGTTTTATTTATTTTAAAAAAATACTCTTTCTCGCTTTGCTTATTCTCCGATGTATCATGATTGTCTCTGTCGATGTTGACAATGAAAAATCTTGAAAAATCTATTACTTTTTAAAGATTTTATGCAAACAATGATTTTCGGCAAGTTGACATAATAACACAGACAAAATTAAATAACGAATGAATATAAATATTAAAATAGATTATTCTTTTAGCCGCTTATTACATCTTATGAAAGTTCGATGAATTTGGGGGTTATTGGGGAAATTAGACGTTTTGTTCATTTCATTCTGACGGAATAATTTACTCGAATAGAAGAATCCATCGGCTCTTCCTCAAAAATACAGAGCGAACGACTGACTGAATACTAATTGCAATTGTTATTACCCGTATAAATTAATGTGACTCACTTCTGCCCTTGGTTTCGAAAAAAGAAAAAGAAAGAAAGAAAGAAAGAAAGAAAGAAAGAAAGAAAAGAAAAGCTTATCGAAATCGTTATTTAATATGAAGCTTAATTTCACTTCAGTAACCCATAAACGAGCAAAGCATAAAAATTTTATACAATATAAATTTTAAACTACTATAAATAATAATATCTCGATAAATTTTAAGCCTTATGATTTATCGTTCCACTTTATCGGCTGTATCTACATTTTAACTTTCTCTTCCTTAAATGTTCAACTTTAAATCGCATTTGTAGTCGAGCGAGCTTAAACACAGAAAATATTTATGTGACAAACAAATGCCATATAAATAGCGCAATGAAAAAAAGTATTCTTATCAGAAGCAGAAATTGTGAATTACATTGTAATAACGATTGATAAAAATAGTAAAAGGTACTTTGTGAAACGGTTGACGAGCGCAGTAGATTGGAGCTGTGATAAGATATTCTTGAAAATTGATATGTAATCGATGGTAATTATTAATCGGAGCTAATAATATTTCTCATGTTGTTGGCTGCACTTGGCCGATTCCGGGCCCAAACAATGAATCTCACGGCATATGCACGCACGCACTGGCACATCCATCCGTAGATTTTGTTTATTATGAATAGCAGAGCCGAATGGCGCAATTGACCGGGAAGCTAGATTGACATCTAGCTTAATTACTCATAAGATATACTTGAATTGAATATGAATTGAAAATCCCTATTGAAAAAGAAGAAAAACTCGGAAGCGCGTGACATCCCCTCAGAGGCAGTTTTGCCTCTGTCGAGCGAGTCGAGCACGGGATTCGCGCAACGTCTTTTTTCCGAGAAAGCAAACCGTTCTACAGGTTGAAAAAGTCGATCTCGCTCATCGGCCGTGAGAAGAAAAAGAGATGAGTCAGTGAAATAAGAGGTAGGCGAAGCGGTAAATGTAGTAGATGTTACGCAAGAGGAAAAAAGCTATGCTCTCCTGTGATTTGTATTCGGTCGAGGAAATGAATAATGGACCTGGGGGCTACGCTTAATAAAGATTCCGTTGGATTTACAGGGAGATAGATACAGATAGATACAGATAGAGATAGATAGATAGAGAGAGGCAGAGAGAGGCAGAGAGATTCTTGGTTGTCATTGTGTTGTGAATCGTGAAAGTTTCGAGGGGATCGGCGGACAGCCGACTTTGGTTGGACGTCGAAGCGAAATTGTTTAGCCAACGTCGGCCAAACTTTTATTTCCTTACCCTTAACGATTTTATTAAAATCATTTAACTCCGATCTTAAGGACCGAGCCTCGACGGACTGTCCGAAGAACTGCTAAAAGCCGTTGCTTCAACATCACCTTTTAATCTCCCAATTCAAACGGACTTCTATAGCCTTTGCTTGCCTTTCCTCCCTACATTCTCAACAAGAATGATTTTATCGCGTACAATAAAGTGCGAAATAGTTATATTTATTTATAATCAAATCTCATCCTCTCTTCCCCGCGCGCGCGCGTATATATATATATATATATATGGGAGATTGCCTTAGATTTACCGCTTGCCTAATGGATGAAAAGAGTGAAATGGATGCGCGAGCAGTACGTACGTAAATAGGTAGAAAATTGGTGACTTTGACCGAAAGGAAATCTTTTCTCGAACGTGTGACGAATGCTCTACTTTTTCCTTGGCATTTTCCTTAAAGCGCTACGAGCGGAGAGCTCGCAGAGACATACATTGAGGTAGTTAAATCGATGAGATAAAGGGAGGAGGTCACTACTTTATGCCGCGGGAAATGTTTAAAAAAAAAAAAAAAAAAAAAAAAGAAAAAGAAAAAAAAAGAAGAAGAAGAAGAAGAAGAAGAATTGTAGAATAATAAGGCCATGGCGCAGCTCACAGAGAGCGCCAGATTACTTCTAAGGACGGTATCTATCCGCGCCATCCTTGGCCAACGGAGCATCCTTGGCATCCTTGGTCCTGGAACCGCCCCTCCCCTCCGCGTATTCTTAAACGAAAATAATTACATTTGGCTCTGACGATGAAAGTCTTCTTTCTCTCTTTCTTCATTTACATCATCATTACGTTGAAGTTTAATTAATAAAATACCTTAGTAATTGTCGGGCGCTTGTTTTCGCTAAGTTATTAGAACAGAGGACGACGATGTTCTTTCTGCGGTTTCTTCACGACATGCTCAACTAGCCTAATCCCAAAATATTATTACAATTACATTGTTAACGAATTTCCATTTCAATACAGATTCTTTAAAACTTATTTGACTTGTAATAACTTCTCCAGTCATCGCTTTAACTATTCACACGAGCATTTTACTAGAATTCCAATTGGACAATGGCTCGAAGACCACGTAGCCTGAGAATAACAAATCCAAACTAACTAATTGTCAATGCTCGTTTACGGAAGGAAATTATTAATGACCAAAAGCTAATCAAATATTAAAAGCTCTTAGTACACGGCTTGTAATTGAAGATCATAAGTACATTAATGATTTACGAATGTGCATGCAGGTCGACCTACGGATTACGAATAAAATTTACAATCTCATTTATAAATAAATATCCCTCACTCTACGACATTATAATCTCCATATCGAGATTATATGAGTAAAAAATTTTTTGTTATTGTGTAGCGCAGTAGTCCAATGCTAATTAATTAACCAGGTAATTTCCTTTAAAATTCCTAATAATGAACAAAGCGCTCTTATACTCCCAAATCCAAAGCTTTTAAGAAATATCTTAACAATGGCCAAGTATTTTTTATTATCCTTTTACGATATTTCGCGTTGAATTTATTATTAGTAATTCATCAATGGAATATACCTACTTTCTAATTTTTTACGTTTTCTTCAAAATAAACGTACCATTATAAGATAGACAAATTTTTTCAACCTTTTCCCGAACTGAAAATACATAAATTTCTTTTTTTTTTTTTTTTTTTTTTTTTTATGTTAATGCAGACATTTAATATTATGTTTTTTATCTACATTAAAAAGTCGATGTTGCGCGCGCGTATCGATGCTTTACAGTCTTACGAGAAGTTTATTAAGCATTTATTAGCAGTTACGTATTGCCCCGTGTAGATTAGTCTACGAAATATTTGAAATGACTGTATTATATTTAGTTTATACATTGAAGTGCAGAACAAATGAAATTTAATTCAATTCGGAACATCCGATTCTTCGTCAGTAAAAGAGAAACGAAAATTTTTTAAACTAACCCATTTCATAAAAGTTAACTGACAACGTTTTAATGCATAGCGACAATATTTATTAATAATAAAAAATTGCCTGACAACATAAATAATTACACAAATTATAAAGATTTCTCTTACGAATAGCTTATACCTTATGTGGAATATTTTTTTAACAGTTACAAATAAAAAGGAAAGCAGAAGATGTCAGCAAATGTAAATAAGAATATAAAATACGAGTGTCGAAACAGGATTTTACAAAACAAAATATGCGTCGCTTTATCGGAGTTATAATAAATTTTAATAAATAAATTATTATAATTTATAAGATTTTTTTTGTATATTGCGATATATTGTTTTTTCGTCTTAATAAATAAATCGGCCAAGACAGGTTTATATTGTGGCAATAATTTTAATGGATTTTAACTAACGTTACCGTATCTATCAAGTTCACGTAGTATATTACGTAGAAAAATTTTAAAATTTAAAATTTTAAAAAAAAGAAAAAAAAAGAAGAAGTAAAACGCAAAACGTCTGTTGAAATACGTTTACAGAATATTAATACGAAACGTTAATGCTGTAAGTTGTTTACATTAATATTTACAGTCGTATTTATTTGGTTGAATAAAGTTTGTGTAACGTTCGCAAGCATGAGCGTTGTTCTCAGTGCATCGAGAGGACATTTTAAAAATTATATAACAATCAACGACAGCATTGATTTTACGTAAACAATAACAGGGGGAGGATGGAGAAATTTGTCGAAATTTTTACACCGAAAATTAGGGAAATAATAGGGCGGATGGCATATGACAATTGGCATTAGAAAAATATATGAATTATTCGGTTGCTTTCATTTTCTTAAAATCCTATTCCACTCTATTTAATTAATTAAGAATTACGACGCTGATGCCTAAGTAATTGGGTAATTGGGACTTTAGGGGGAAAATTCTGGGCTCAAATGATATTATAACAACATTGCGAGAGTTTGGAAAAAATGAATTTTCAAAGTACCTCAAGGTATTTCAGATATCATTAACGTCCATGATTAACGTAACGTGAGATCCTTTAAAAAAAAGGGGGGGGTGAGAGAGAGAGAGAGAGAGAGAGTGAGAACGAGGGAAGATTGTTAGTGGAGGTCGGATCCGAGCGTGGAGAACGGGACTGATCTGCTTTCGACATTTGATAGGAAGAATAATTACGGATTATTAGGCGAAGTAGAATGAAAAAAAAAGAAAAAAATTACTTCCAAGAGTAGGTCTGAGAGGTTACTTATTTATTCCCTGGGGATTTTAATAGACCTTTGATAATTTTGCAGACTTGTAGTAGTGGTGGTAAGGTCGGAAAAGCCTCTGGTCCCCCTTCCTCCTCGGCCCCCATCCCTAACCCCCTTGCCCCCGTCTAGATTAGCGAGCGTTCGGTAAATTGCGACAGAAAAAAAACGGAAGCGGGGATTATTTGGCAGAGAGTGCGCCGCTGCCACTGAAAACGAAAGTCGATCTTAATCCCCCCACCACCACCATCACCACCACTCTGTCTCGGTCTCTGTCCCGGTCTCTGTCTGTATTCCACCGCGAACGCAAAGGTCGGGAAAGAGAGACAAGCGGTCCGGCCCACGCGTCCCCGTCGCTAGTCGCCGGGATAGGGGGCGAGATAGGGGGAGGGGAGGAGGAGGAGTACGCCCTGGCGTGTCACGTCCTTTACGCGGGAAACCGCTTGCCGGGTTCTTACTCCCGTCGAGTGGTGCTGTGATGGTGACGGTGGTGGCGGTGGTGGCGGTGGTGGGGGAGTAGTCGAGGGCAAGGGCCGGGAGGGGGAGGGGGAGGGCTCGGGTCGTCTCGCGTCGTCTCGCGTCGAGGGAAGGAAAGTGCGATGCTCCCAGGGCAGTGTCTCCCCCGTCGACGACCGCGAGTTCCTTGCCTTTCCTACTCCCCTCCATCCCCTCCCCCATCTCCCCCTACCCCCTCTCATCACTAACAAGGGCCGAAAATCGGAAAAGTCCAGCCGAGCCCATCTTATCCCCTATTATCTTTCTCTTTGTTTTTGTTTTTGTTTTTTTGTTTAACGAGCAGCCTCTACTCCCCCAGTGAACTTTATTACGGTCATTGCGATCTTTCACTTGTCTTGCATTTTGTATTTCAAAACGGGGACTCGTTTACTCGTTTAATTGCGACTACAGCTTCGACCGAAGGGAAATTCTATGTCCAATCTGCCGATGTAATGTAGCAAAGAATAATAACGCGTAACATTCGTAGGATCATCACCGCTTGCTCATTGCTCTGATAATTCTGGTAATATTTCGAGGGATCATCGTACATGGACCACGACGTACTGCCTAACACGTTATTTACACGTACATGCATCGGTGCACCAACTGCCAATGCGACAATTTATAATTATCACGTAATATCTAATTGGCGTAACTATTTAATTAAAGTCATTTAAGTAATGATACATTTTAAAGTATATATTTCCAATCGGGAGGCTTGGATAAAGGGGCTGGGTTTCGAATAACTAGTTCTTCTATTCGTCTACGATGCACGTTGGCTTTAAAATTAAATCATACATTGAGTTCTCGCGTTGGACAATGCGAGCGACTTGAAAACTTCAACTAATCCAAGCATTCGCGAATGACTCTTTGAATTTTCCATGAAATTATTCGAATTCATTTGAATGTCGTGTTCTCTCTCTCTCTCTCTCTCTCTCTCTCTCTCATACCCTGGCACAATTCAAGTGATCCAAGCGATCGACTGGTACGCTAGCCACTGGATCCAACGTACTCGAGTACCCCGTTATCGTCCATATCCGTAATATCCTGTGGATTCATGGCGGACAATGCATTTCGGCGGGAGAGCCGCGTTCAAATTGTAATAACCTATGGAATGAAAATTTGTTATTGGGGTTCGAGCGGGGAGGCGAAGCCTCGAGCTAATTGAAGTGAGAACGAGCGGCAAAGTCGCCAGGTAACTCGCGACGTCGATAAAAATAAAAGACAGAAGAGTTGCGCGTTGTTTATGAATTGTTTACGAATTGTTTACGAGTATAATGTGGGACGCAGTGACGAAGCGGTCAGCCCGAGTCCCTTTAAAGCTAAAAGTTCAAAAGGTTAATTTTTAATTGAGGTCGGCCGATCGGAGAATAGGGTCGCTGCTTGCTTCGGTATTTTCGTAATCATCGGGGAACGTATCCGTTGAGTCGGAGCGTCTTCGTCACTTTCCATGGATTTTATTTATACTTTCGAATGGTCGGGTTCCGTTCCCCAACAGTCTCACGCATCGGTTTCTTTTTTACACTTGCGATCGTATGCGCAGGGAGGGGGGATCGTCGTCGTACTGAGGCCTTCCTCTCCCATAATGGCCGTGACAATCATCGATGCCTTTTAGTCTGTCCACTGCCTCGGCCACTGCCTCGGCCACTGCCATTCTATTTGCGATCCTCTGTTCCTTAAGCTCCATGCGAATGATTACTCGAAAGAAAGGATCGGATAATCATACGTAACGCATCGATCGAGTGTAAAAATGCTTTCCGCTTCGAATTTTTGCATTTCAAGTTTTTACATAAACACATTCGCAAGGAAATTCCGTATTACCTCGTGCGCGCACGACTTGCCTTACGTACCGACAATTCAACAGTTATTTTCGAATTATTTTACAATTTCTAATCCCCAATATACTTTGGCATTAAGTTTTTATTATAATTTTATCGTAAGTAAAGGTCATAAGGAGTGTGGCGGCTTTTCGTATTCAACGAATTCAATTAAAGAAGTTCACGTACGAATTTAATCGATGATGAGTTCATAGCTAAATTTTGATATTGTAATGATTACGTTATTGGAACGATAAATGATTGTTAATGAGAGCTCGCGTATGCGATATTTGAGCGATGTCAGGCGGCAGGTAGCTGACAATTTCGTAAAACTGCGACAATTTCGTGGATAAATGTATTATAAGAGAGATCGAAAGAATTCCGACATTGTATTTTAATGAAATGAAACCATTTCAATTTAACTCAACCCCGATCATGGAACATTTAAATGCTTTAGAATGGTGTTATTATTATTATTATTATTATTATTACTTTTTTTTCTTTTTTTTTTGAAAGAGTCTTCGTTAGCGCGGATAATGAGGCAGAATTAATGTAAGCTTTGCAAATGGGGAGAGTAAATAATCGGAAAATCAAATACGTTCTGAAAAATATTTGCTCACGCCCGGCCAATCTTCCTACATACGGAATTGAGGTTTTCTACTTGAAAATGCTCTGAAAATGCTTTGAAAATGCTTTGAAAATGCTTTGAAAATGCTTTGAAAACGAAGCCTTGAAATACGAGCGCATGGAATAGGATGGGGAACGAGGACGGCAAGGGCGAGCGTAAAAAGATCGCGGATCCCGAAATATTGTCGAATGTCGTATTTATAGAATGTGTAGTTGTTCTTAATTTATAAGAGGGCTTGCTTAGTAAATTGATACGCGGCTAGTGCGAGAGCCCCTCGTCGATACGTCTATCGAACGGCCATGTATCCTGTATATGGGGTTATTGGGAATGGGGGATATAGAATAAGATCGATGATGGCTTTGTGAGTCAAGTGTGGAGTGTCGGCGGGGCCCGGACACGACGAATCTAACGGTGAAAATGAGAGCGGCCAACAGCCACATCAACGCTCTCGATCGGTATTGGCGAGAGAATTTGAAGGTCTCGGCTCACGAAACCTGTCATTGACCTCGGGGTTAAGAAGTTTGTCGAACGAAAGCGCGCTCGCAATGAGAAGCGGCTGCGATAAGGCTAAATCCGAACGGCGTCCGGCGACTGGTTATTGGGCAAACCTGGTAGTGGTGGTGGTGGTGGTGGTGGTGGTGGTGGTGGCCGTTGCGCCGTCAGCGTCAACCACGGTGTCGTTGCTCCTCTCTCTCTCTCTCTCTCTCTCTCTCTCTCTCTCTCTCGTGGCTCTGTGTGTCTCTCTCTAGCGCACGCAAGGAGATCAATACCGAAAATAAGGGGCAGAGGAAAAAGGCGGCGAAATTCCGGGGTAGAAGCTAGAAAAATCAATGGCGCGCGGCGAGGGAGGGAGCGGCGGCGATGTAAACACCACCGCCGGGACTTTCCCGCGTTTCTTTTCGTCGCTGTGTGCGTTATCCCCGCCTGTCGTTGGCACGCTCGCGACCAGTCGCTAACGCCACCTCCGCCGCCGCCAACGCCAACGCCGCCACCGCCACCGCCACCGCCTGCGCTCCTCTCGAGGACTACGGCAGCATCCGGAATCACTACTAATCATTTGACTCGGTCGACCGGGGTGAGGTGGGGGACCCGAGTCGAGAAGCGAGCACCGCACCGCACCGCACCGCACCGCACCGCACCGCCACCGCCACCGCCACGTCGCCGTAGATTCTCGTCGGGATTGGGACGGGGGCGGGATGGGGGGATGGATACAGTGTGGGCGCGCGCTCGCTCCCTCGCTCGCTCGCTCCCTCGATCTAACGAGCGAGCCCGAGAGGGATGGATGGAGGCTATAGCGAGGTTTGAGGCAGGTCATCGGCAAAATGGCTTCGGCTCTGTTGCCATGACTACGCGGGTGGGGGCGTGGTCGGGGACCAGAGGGGGCGGGAATTGGCGGCTGCGGCCATTACTGGGCTTTTCTCCGGGAGACGTCGCCATCACGCGGCCGATCTACGAACCTCCCGGCCTAGTTCCTCTCTTCGTCGCCAGTCGATGCTCTCTACGCCACTCCTCCTCCTCCTCCTCCTCCTCCTCCTCCTCCTCCTCTTCCTCCTCCTCTTCTCCTTCTTCTTTTTTCTTCTTGTTATTCGTTATTATCGTTGTTGTCGTTATTATTATAATGATTATTATTCGTCTCCTCGCTCGTCTCTTCGTTCGTAACGCGGATTACCGATAGGAGCCGACAAGCATTTACCGGCATTTACCGGCACTCGCGCCTTTCACATCCAATGCCAGTAGTGGTGGTGGTGGTGGTGGTGGTGGCGGTGGCGGTGGTTGTGGTGGTGGTCGCGGTAGTAAGTAGCAGTAGCAGTAGTAAGCAGTAGTAAGCAGTAGTAGTAGTTGTAGGGAAACGATGATTTGACGAACCGGGGCCGCATTAGCCTAAGGAACCGCCTCCGGGGTATTCCAAACCTCGGCCTTGTATATTTAAAAGCCATCGGCCCATTAAAAGAAACGAGTCGTTATCTGCCGCTTATCAATGAGCACGTAGACTCGGTCGCGGAACGCGCGAGGAGTAGACACCGCGAGGTGAGCGCCCGTAGCATCCGCTTTATCATTGGCACGGGCCCCAATGCCAGTGCGTGGCCGCCACCGCCACCGCCACCGCCACCGCCACCGCCACCACCGACTCTGCTGCCGACGAAAGCCGATGACGCATCGTAAGCTCTGCGCAATTACGATCGAAGCATTATTATCCACGAGCCGAACGTTCGAGGATTTATTAAAAGAGTTTCTCCCGATTTGGCTACTTGGCTCTCCGAAACTTGACATTCTTCAACTAAATGTCCAATTACAGTCTAACGACATTCTTGTATATATATATATATATATATACACGTATTGAAAGGATTGAAGAGAGATAAAAAAAAAAAAAACAAAAACAAAAACAAAAAAAGTCGTCTCTTAATAAATCTTTATGCGACTACTAGTGGATTTCATTAAAGGGCTCGATAAAGGCCGCAAAGACAACAATGCCTCTGATCGTGTAATACGAGCCCGAGCAAATATCCTCGGCAAGGCGTAATACTTTTTTTTTTTTTTTATAAGGGCGGCGGAGTTTGCTCAAGTGGCCGAGTAAATTTCAGTGGAGCAATTAATGCCGAGTCCGTCGAGGCAGATACTTTGCGCGCGACCTCCACCTTGAGTTTACATCATTTGGCCGCGCGCGCGCGCGCGCGCACTTACTTTTAACGCTCATTTATTTCTTTGTTTTCTTTTGTTTTGTTTTGTTTTTCTTCTTCTTCTTCTTCTTCTTCTTTTTGTTTTTTCTTTAATTCAAAAGCTCGAAAAACTTTATACGGCGTTGCAGTTTCACTCAGATTTAATGATTTACCGCTGAATTTCGTCCGCTGACCTCCTACTCCGGCGCCAAATCGACACGCCCCAACCGCCTTTCCTTTTACATTAAGCTCTCGTACAAACAACAACAACAACAACAACAACAACAACAACAACAAGAACAATGCGAGCAAAGAAAATAACGTTAAGATCATCGGTTCCTGGTATATATCCGGTGATCGATAGCGACAACAAGTCTTAACGCACACGTATTTATTGTATTGACAATAACCTTCGGTATTCTTCGCTGATTATTCATTAAAGGTTTTGCCTCAACACCGGGCCTGGTTAAATTATTAACCAGGAAATTGAAGGAAGCCCCGAGTATTCTATAGAATTTTGACGTAATATTGCCAGACGAAGCCTCTTCAGCGCTTGAAGATTACACATCGCAATTCAAAGTTAACAACTCCGTTATTACGTGGTGGACACGGAGTTTTAAAAATTCATGAAAAAAGTTTTTCAAACGACATTCGCGTTATCGGAACGTTTACTTTTAAAATTAGTTATTTCATTATAAAATTACGGATTTTCTAAGCGCAAGCTGGATTTGAGCTTTCGAGAATCGAAAATCACCGACGCGACATTATTTATTCATCGTACTTGTTCGCGCATTGGGCATTACAACGTTATTAACTTTTGTACAATGATTTCATTTTATCAACGCCCAGTCACGTCACACATTTTAACAAGATTCTTCCCTCAGTTCTTAACTGTTTTACGAATTTAATATAAATTATAATGTCGACTTGCGCGAACTCGTGCGCTTCCCTCAGTAATTTTATATGTAATTTTATAGCCCCAGTTCTGCCGAGAACAATATCACGCATACCTTCTTACCGCGCGTACTCTCAAACTTATTTATGTTATAAATCGCGTATTATAAAAGAGATAATGAGATCCCGAATCTACGTGTGAGGGGCTAAGCCGAAACGATAATACTACGCGTGTGCGAGCTCCAATAAGTCAGACTACGAGTTCCCTCGTCCCATGAATAATGCCCAATAAAATAATCGCGATTGGCTTATTCGTGCTTCTTCGTGCTTATTCGTGCTTATTCGTGGCAACGTGTCAGCCTTAATACTAATGCGTCCGACCCACTAAGCTCAATTTAATCATTAAAATCGCTTGGATCCAGATATCCGAATATCCCCGATCTATTATTATACCCCATTATTCTACTTTCCTCGTTCGATGAACAATCGTCATTGAATTACATTATTCTCTTACTCTCGTTTAATAAATATTGAAATACAGAGTCCAATTATATTTTTTTTTTTTTTTTAGATCGTCTCTACTACGTAGCTTATGTCCATTGATTATAATAATTTACGTGCAGGGCTATGCATACGTAGTACTGTACTCGTCATGAATACACGCAGATACTAAAATTCGCTATTCTTCTCCTTCTCCTTCTTCTTCTTCTTCTTCTTCTTCTTCTTCTTCTTCTTGTTACTCTTATTGTTATTATTGTTTGTTTTTGTCTCGTTAGTCTTATTGTTAATGTTGCATATAAAGATTTGGAGATGGTTTATTGGGGGGTGGGGGTTATTGGGGTTATTGGGGTTATTGTGAAAGAACGTCGCAAAATCTGAGATCACGGAGTTGAAAAGAACAAGTGAATTTTACGACTTTATTTATTACGAGGATGAAATAAATTAGAATTCGAATTTTCGCGAAGTTTGTGAAAATCAATATAAATTCTGTAGTTGATATACCGGTAGAGTACAAAAGGTCCGAGGTGAGATTCAGATCGATGAAGGTAATAAACGAGCCTTTACGTTCTTATTGACGAGTCAAATTAACATCGAGAGACGACATCGAGAGTCGACATCGAGAGACGACATCGAGAGACGGAAGAACTATTGAATATCGTTGGCTAAGCTTACTTCTTAATAGGGGGGCCGCGAGGGGTCATTGAGTTTAATGAGCCAAGGCAATCATCATCTTCTGGTATTTGGAAAAGGCCAGGTTATAAAAAAAAAAAAAAAATTGGACGGAAAAGGTCGTGCCGTCGTTAAACTTTTCCTCGTCATCCGCCATAGGAAAAAACCAGACCCACTTGAGTTATTCATCGGCAACGGTCGCCGTTATCGCTGCCTCAACCAAATTAACCCCGATAACCGTTCACTTACCTCGTTTGCTTCAATGCATACAGCAACTCCGTATAAATCTCAACGCGTTTAAGAACTCGCCGTAATAAGGCGCAATAATTATTGAGGCGAGGGGAAGTAAGATCATAGATATATAAAGCGTGATAGCGCTTCTTACTAAAGAAAGGGTACTCCCGCTGGTGTTTCAGGTACTGGTTGAGTACGACGACGTCGAGTGGCAGAGGCGCGAGTGGCTTTCCCCCCACCGGGATGCCGTCTTCTCGTTATTCCTCGTGGAGAAGGGCCTCAGCTGGTCTGAACGCCCGGACCCCAAGCACACGAGCCTCATCACGATCGACCATCACAACAATGCCGCCAACAACAATCACCAGCAGCACAACAACCACCACCAGCAGCAGCAGCAGCAGCAACAGCAGCAGCAGCAGCAGCAGCAGCACCATCACCAGCACCACCACCACCACCACCACCACCACCACTATCAGCCCCGCGTCAACGGAAAGCCGCTGCGGGGAAATCAATCCGCTGCCTGCGCCGTCCCTTGGCCCGCTGTGGTAAGTCAGAAGGAGTTGTTCTTATCTGTTCATAATAACATCCTCGTCCCTAGCGAACCCTCGTCGCTCGTCACTTCGTCGGGAGCGAGGTCGCTTACAAAGAGCCTTATTTATCCCTTCGTTTGCAGACGTTCTTTCCTCTGGTGGCCCGTGCCGAGATTCCAGAGGACGCGACGCCCATCGAGTTCATGCAAGACAGGAGGCTGGAGTTCGTCGACTACTCCAAACTCAAGCCCTTCACCGTAAGTACCCGGCCGCGAGCTCGTTCCCTCGGCATCGAATACAATATTACGGGCTACGAAGGACAACGAAGCCATCCTCGAGAGTACAAATTAAATAGGCATCGCGTGTCCGTCTGCCTCGTCCCGACATCAGATTTCCACGAGGCTACGAGGCCGAGACTCTTCTTGTTCCCCTTCCCGTTAGTGTTACTCTTATTCCCTCGGCTCGTCGAGCCTCATGACAACGACTACCGATTACCAATGCCTCCTGCATGCTCGACTATTCCTTACATCCCTCCGCAGTACCGTCCCTCTACGGCCGACGACATTACCAGGACGGTCCCATTGGCAACCGCGTCCATTCGCCTTTTTCTCGAATACGCGCGAGCCTCGCACAATGCCCGCACAACGACACCGACCTAACCACCACCACCTCCTCCTCCTCCTCCTCCACCCCTCCAAAGCCAGCCGGGCTTAAAGCGAATTGTTTCACCGAGGAGTAAAGCGAGCGCTACACTTTAGCGGGGAGCCTTCCCTCCCCCCCCCGCGAGGTACTTTCGCTTTACGACTTTTACGTCAAAACTTACTTCGTTACAAACTTGGAGAGCACCAAATACCCACTCCTAAAGCTCCCTCTCCGAAACCACCCTTTACTCGCTCTCTCTCTCTCTCTCTCTCTCTCTCTCACGCTCGCTCGCTCCCTTCATTTCTACCCTTCGGCCTTCGTTCCTTTATGCCACGCAACTTGCCAATCTCGCCGTACTTGCAGACCATATTCCTCCCCAGGGAAAGTCCAAAACTTTCTCCTTCACTTCCATCCGATCAAAGCCTCGGCACAATCCTATCTTTTCATTCGTTATTTCTTACTTTCCACGGAGCCACGCAGATAAATAGGATTTGTCTCAAGCCCCCTTCAGCGACATAACTCCGCCGACATAACCTCCAATATATTTTATTCAAATTTAATATATGCCCGTAAATATAAATCCCCCGTATTAGGTACAATTAATCACCTCTGTCCTCGTCTTCGCACCTACTTCTCAATTGGATTTAATCCAATAACACGAATCTCCGGATTGAAATCTAATTGAAATTAGCCGAACTCTTTAATCGAATGGCTTTCCTACTTTATTACCTCATTATTCTCCCTCTGTAAACAGAATTTTTAATTGCATTCGTTTATGTGGAAACTTAAGTGTTAATTAAATATAAATAATGCTTAATATAAAACTTAAACGTACCCTTTCAAATCAATCATTTTATTATCTAGATAAAAGCAATACATCATTTTTACCTTTAATCGACGAAGTAATTTAAAATTAATATATCGATACCGAAATTATTTTTATCGATTATAACTTTTCTTTTGTCTGTATTTTATATTATTAAATGAAATGAAATGAAATGAAATTAAATTAAATGAAATTAAATTAATTGTATTTTATATAAGTTTTATATTTTATTGTAGTAACAATTTGTGAAGAGTAACGATTTATCGTTGTTATTAAGATATATGCAATTTATTAGCAATTACATGGCAAATTAATTAAATTCTCGTCATCCATAAAAGAACGTCTGAAATCAAAAAGATTTATTTAATTTAAAAAAATCTTTGATCGTTTGGTTTTTTTTTATTTTTATTTTTTTTTTTTTTTTAATGAACTTTTTGATAAATTTGAGAGGAAATATTTTTCATCTTTAGGTCATAAATCTCTTTTATTAATATTAATATCAAGATGTACGGTTCGAAGAAACGTAAATCTAAATATACAAATAAAAATGCAATTACGACCAGTGATTTATTTGGGAGTAGTATTTGGGAGAGAGAGAGAGAGAGAGAGAGAGAGAGAGAGATTTATCATTTTTATAATGATTAGAAGATAAAAGAAGCTTTTCGATAACGTGCGAACGTGTAAGGAGTCAGGCATTTGGTCGAAAATCGATTTTATCTTTATTTAAATTAATTTAGAAGAAAAATATCCTGGGGAAAGATAATAAAGAAAGGTAATAAATGGATTGTGACTAGCAAGTGAATGAAGGCGAGAGGGAGCTATTAACATTTATTTGAGAATCGCGATAGAAAGGAGCGCGCGTCCGTTGGTTAATCGACAGAATCGGGCCCCTTTAAAAGTAATTCGAATCGCGAAGGCCAAGTTAGAGGAGCAGATGGAAGGAATACTCGTCGTAGGCTATAGGAAAAACAAGCCTGCTGCTACCTCACGCCGATTATGATTATTATCGCCATTGGAAATAGAAGTTGTGCGCAGACCGTCGGTCTAACGAACGCGGGAAGTATTGGGGGAAAAAAAAAAAAAAAAAAAAAAAAAAAAAAAAAAAAAAAAATGATTAAACGACTTTCATTCGAAAGGGATTCGCTCGATTTATAGGGTGACAACCTGTTTGGCGACCGTTGTCCACCTGTTGGCTACGGAATCCTTCCAAATAATGAATTCGTCGGCTAGGTTCTCATTTCCCGCGGACCGAACCTTTTCATTATCGGCATTTTCCAAATTCCATTGGCCTACGAAGCGCCCGATCCCCGTCCCGCTCCCGTCGCATCGACGAGCTTGCTATTCGGAAAGGTCCGTAAAAAAAAAAAAAAAAAAGCAACAAAAAAAAAAAAGCTATAAATGAAAAATAACCCTCCCGCGCCCCCTCCCCCCTCCCCATACGAAGCTCTCTCGGCTCCCTCTTCGCTTATAAAAATTACTCTCTGCCGCAATGATGGCGGCACTCGCTTAGAAATCATCAGCGTTATAATGAAACGTGTAGTTGTGGCCGACAATGCTCGAGTAGGAGGCCAGAGCACGAGCACCGGCCATACAATAGCCTTTCTCTGAATTTCATTTCTTTGCACATCCCCGGGCATGTCCTTTCAATAGGGAGAACTACGTTTTATCAAAAGCATTCAAAGCTCGAGGACTTTTCATCGCTCCGGTAATTGCTTCATTCGATTAAAATGCCAGATTCTTCTATTCTCTTACCGCGATTATGATTCCCTCGGGATTCCATTGCAATTGTATAAAATATTAAAAATAAATTTATTCACGAAACCTCCCTCGTGCCCTCCCTCCCTTTTATTTATAACAACGTACGTCTCTCTCTCTCTCTCTCTCTCTCTCTCTCTCTCTCTCTCTCTCGCTCTCTCTCTCTAAGTAGTGCAAAAATGTGTAATTATTATTATTTACAATGTGTAGTAGGGGAGCCAAATCCATTAATGTTATTAGTAAATTATCCCGCTTATTCCACGTGTTTACTTACAATAATGCGCTCGTTACTATCAGGTTAATATAACTAAATGCCTATAATCGGAAAAGAGCTTATCCATGCAAATTGTTCACTTTGTAAAACGATAATTTTCAATGGCGTTGCCCATGGAGAATTAATAGAATGCCTTTGTTCTTCGCAATTAAGCCAAATAATAAATATTTATTTAAAAGTACGCGTTCGTTTTTCGGTTTCCCTTCTTTTCCGAAGTTGATATGTTTGTCTCGGGCGAGTGATTACCGGCATTCGGAATACTCTGCCATCGTAATAAATAATAATCGCAAAGTTTCATAAATTTTTTCGCTTTATATTTATCCTAACTTTTTATCAATTTAGTTGAAAGTATTTTTTCAGCTAATCAAGATTTCACAATGGACACTCTAGCTTATCTTGAATATATGAGGAGCAATCGTTTCTAAAAAAATATGATATGTAGATAATTAAGGTAATTGAGTTTCGTAAGTCCCTTGCTGCGCAAGAAGAAGAAGAGAGAAAGAAAATTTACGAATTTCTTTTAACAAGACATTTTTAACTTTATCAGTTAATAATAGTTTTTAAAGGCCAAGTACTTAAAAATTCCCCGAGTTCATTTTACAATTCCAATTTTATGGCCTAATATGATAGTTTATGATAATTTATAATAGCATAAAAAAAAATTTCCCCTCAAAGAACTCTTGTTTAATGTAAAACGTTGAAAAATTGATCAAAAGCAAAATCTTGCGATTTTGCGATATATTATCTTTATCGTATAGAGAGATAGAAAGATATAAATGGGAGATATTTTAACAAGTTATTAAACAATAAACTTTTTATCTTGATGAATGTGAAATCATTGGAATGATACCTTATTCTCGAGTGAATAAAATTGCTGGTTTCGTTAGATGCTAGAGACGATGGCTTATGATAAGATAAAAGCATAAAACTTTCAGTTCTAAGAAATGTAAAAAATAATGATAGAGCTTGGTGCAGGAGAAAGAAGAGGTGTCGCATTATTTTTAAAGAAGACCGTTATTCAGGAAGAGCGGGAAGAAAATAGTCACCGAGAAAAACTGAAACTCGTATAAACTAGTGTAATAGGAAGTGGATATAAATGTTGAGATGGTCCTAGATTTCGCGGAGCTTCAGAAGCGCTAGATACTCGGTGAAGAGAATAAAAGAGAGAGGGGGCGGATAGGGGGGGAGGATGGGGACGAAAGTGCCGAGGAAGCGGAACGGGAATATGTTGACGCCTCTTCTTGGTCGACCATCATTTCTTCTGCTCTTCGTTCAATCGAGTAAGGGGCAAATGTGAGAATGAGATAAACAACTAGATAGATAGATAAATAGATAAATAGATAGATAGATAGATAATAAGAAAGAGAGAGAGAGAGAGAGAACGAGGAACGGAAAGTAAAGCGAGACCTGCATACGGCGGCAGTAGCAGTAGCAGCAGCAGTAGCAGCAGCAGCAGCAGCAGCAGCAGCAGCAGCAGCAGCAGCAGCAGCAGCACAAGCAGCTGCCAAGAAATTAAAGCCAAATGGAGCAGTTTCTCTCTTTTCATGAATTTTTTTACTTACACTTTAGAGAGGGAGAGACCGTGAGCTAAATCGTGCACCCGCAATTTCTGCATGTAGGATGTAGCTATAAGCCGAGTGGGAAGTTTTTGTGCTGGCCATCGGTTTGGAAGTCGGTGGCTAGAGGAGAGGAGTCGGTGAGTCATTGGGGTTATTGGGGGCGGGGGGGGGATGCAAAGGGTAATAGAAAGATCAGGCACGAGGGGGAGAGCGCGCGAGGACGAGTAGGAGGCGCAGGAGGAGGGTAACTAACGGATAGAAAACGTCGTCGAGCGGGACGCGACTACTGCGTTATACTGGTCTATAGTTTATAGTTCAGGGTCAGTAGAGACTCCGGGAGCGTTGCATCTCCTTTTTTCTACCTCCCAATAACTTCCCTCGATAGCACCGGCATTTCGGGCATTTCCGATGCCTCGGCTTATCCCCGATAACCTTCCTTTATATTAAAAAGTTAGTCATTTACACGAATATCGTATCTTATGCCCGTATTATGTAGCGCTGCTGGTTCAACGGCGCTGCTGGTTACACTACAACTACAGCTGTATTCTCCCACGATACTCTGTGATCGGAAAGAATGGCCGATGATTACGAAGCAATATTACACGCCATATCTCGTCGAAATGTCGAAAATTGAAAACGTACCTTGGTTTCATCTACAAGTTCATGGCGTAGATTTATTAGAAACCTTTTCGGGTCCATTAAGCAATGTACTCGTTCGCATGCGTACCTTCCAATCAAGTTAAAACTCATTTTTGTCATTTAGTATCGACGAGGCTCGGACCTTTCTCATCCAGAGTCATCAACTTAATCAGATCTTTGATTCGATCAGGACCATTTGAATTTTAACGGGCCACTGAACTTAAAGCTTCCTCCGCGCGGATTTCTTTAAATAGCCGATAGCCGAACAATAGAATTATTAAATGACGTATTGATGTGTTTGTAAACGAATCACCAATAACCGAATGGTATTGATCGACGGGGGGGGGGTGGCTCTCTCCTTCCAAACTCTAAATCTACGACGGTTCTTCTCCTCGCCCCTCGCCGTCCCCTCGCCGTCCCATCCCATCACATCCCATCCCAATGCTTATAAATACATACAACGTCGACGGCCTTTATGAATGAAAGGTTAAATTGGTAGTTTCGGTAATTAATCAAATAATACGGCTCCCCGGTTAAATGATCCAAAGAAAATTCACGTACACGAATTCACGAATACGCGTAACTTCCGAGAATGGGATTATCCTCCTGTGCGTATTCCCGCTTAGAGGCGGATACTGCCCCCAGCCTTTCTTTCCGATAGTTTACTCATTAAAACAATACATAATAATTTTCTGCCTTTATATGTTATGCAACGAGAGCGGAATAAATCTGTATAATTATAATGACGGCCGTGATTAAAGGAAGTAAGCTCAATTAAGGCGGCGTAGATGGAACGGAAAAATTGGGATCAAAAGAGTATTTTGTCGATTCGTTATTATTTTCCTACACGGCCACTCGTCGTTTCGTTATTATTTCCCTTAAACAAATTCCTCATTCAATAAAGAAGATAATCTTTTTGCTGAATTGTCAGGAATCAAAGATAAGAGTAAAAGGGCAATAAATGTAGGGGATTAAGACGGGGGCGGCGGTATATTTCAACAGAGAGAGAGAGAGAGAGACGTGATGGATCGATGGTCACGGCGCTTTCACAGAATTTTATTCCATTAATAAAACGAAATCTTTAATAAAGCAGCCATTACGCGCCCCTGTTCTATCGTCGAATGATAGAAAATTGAAGCCGAGTCCTTATAAAAAGGCTTCCCTCTTCTCCCCCTCCTCATTCGCCATTCATTTTTCATCATCAGCAAGTGTTGCCAAACAGTGCGTTACGTCTCGACTCATTGTTATTATTATCCTTCGTCGTTTTATCTTCGTACGGGCAGGGAGCGCGGTTTCGGCGAACCAACAGAACCAACAGAACCAACAGAACCAACAGAACGAACGACTAATAAAGAACAGCTAATGAAAAACAAATGAAAAACAATGAAAAACATAGATGTATACGTAAAAACGTGCTGATCTATATTTTCTGTTAAACGCGGTCGAACGAGCCGAGCGTTCGACCTTATTCATAATTAACATTTTACCAACGGCCTTCGTCTTCGCTTCTCTTGGCCCGAGGCTTCCTCAGCTTGTTGTTAGCTTTTGCCATAGTTTATAACCACTTCGTTCGAACGAGAGAGAGAGAGAGAGAGGAGAGAGAGAGAGGGGGGTGCGAGAGAGAGGGGGAGGAGCAACGACACTTGGGCTCTTTGATCACGCAACCATCCCAATGTAACCATCCCAATGTAACCATCCCGATGTAAGCATCCCGATGTAAGCATCCCCATTACCGATGTCCTGTTAAACTACTAATTTATCAAATGCCACTTACACTCTGCAAATGACCGGAATATCGATTACGCTTTGGTCGACGGACTACTCTTGATTTTTCATCGAGCAGACCCTCACACCCCGCAGTCTTTTCTATTTATTCATCCCGTAGATCCACCGTCCTCGGCTATTTATTCACATTAGTCGACAGTTGGGTATAGCAAAGTTGCCACTCACCTCTACACGCACTCCTACAGTGCGCGAAAACTTTATGGATTTATGAAATCATGACGCTTAACTGTTGAGCGCGGCTTCACTCAACGGTACTCCTAACAATTCAATTCCATTCGAGCTCTAATTTAAATTTCAACTCCTTTTACATGTTAAACGGATTCGTTTGCCATCCGAAACATTCACTCCCCCCCCCACTCTCTCTCTCTCTATCTCTATCTCTATCTCTGTATTTCTATGTCAACTGAGTATACATTTACGTATTAATCGCTGCACTTCTACTTTATAACAAGTACAGCCATTTGTCGTACTGTCGTCAGCTTGAAACGTCTTGAGGCTCTCTTATTTATAGAGTCAGTCACACGCATTCGAGATTAATAATTGAAAGCTTGTAAGATCGCTGGATTTAGTCTTCGGTTATTGGAGCCTTAAAATCCTAAGGTAATCGTGCGCCAAATAATGTATTATTACAAGCTATTTGAGCCCCCAAAAATGCAAGGATTTTTTTTAATTCTCATTATAATTACTGTAAGTGGATTTGATTAGGTATGCTTACAACTTGGAGATCGCGCGTTATTTAATTGATTTCGTTTGAATTAAAAGATCGAGAAGAAAAGACGCGCGAAACTTATAAACTCCACTTCTAAACTCGACTCACTACCCCATAGGGATCGAAATCCTGTAACCTTTGTTTTACTTAAATAACATTAGCCCACTATGCCTTTTGCAAACAAATTAGACAATGGCTGTTAGGTATTCTTTAAAATTTCGAATTTTTCATTCGAATGACCGAGCACTCGAAGATGAGATAATTCGAATCGAGCGACAATTAAAAAAATTACGAGTACAAAGTAAGCCATCCCCACTCCTTTCACCCTTCGAGAAACTTTCCTTCACAAAGTTCGACCCCCCCCCCCCCCCATCCCCACCCCAACCCCACCCCAACCCCAATAACCCCTCTTCGTCGACCACCGCCGCCACTAGCACCACCGACTCCGTTGCCCCACTCCAGTTTGCCTTCCTCCTCCCTTGATTTTATCGCCCCAAGATCGTCCGAGTGTAACGCTCTCGTGAATTTCCGAGCTCAAACTTTACAGTTTATAACTGTGCAAATGAAGTTCCTGCAGGAAAATACGTAGTTCTTGGCCTTTATATCTATAGGGTCTAGTCTGGGGCGAAGTTCCCTGCTCTCGGCAAAATCGATAAAGACCGGGACTCTTTCTCTCTCTCTCTCTCTCTCTCTCTCTCTCTCCCCTTTCCCTCGAAATCTTCGCAGTTTTGCTATGCATTTGCGATTCCGGACATGGGGGCAACCAGTCAAACGTAGAAAAAAGAGAAAGTGCAAGGAGGATGGATGCCTCACACTCAGATGGATGGACTGGGTCAAGTCAATTCGACATATACTTGGGACCCATTGCCTATTTGGTATTTAAAGTTACGTTGAAGTGCAAAGCAAACTCGTTCGTCCACCCCCCCCCCCCGCCCCCTCCCTAACTCATTGAACCTCGAATTCTTTAAATTCTTTATGATACCGTAGAAGAGAGAATCTCTTGTCTCTTTTCTTCACTTTTTTATTGCCCTTGGTTTAACCGAAGCATTGCATTGTCCGTGTCATTAACGAGCAATGAAATTCTATTCTATTCCATTCTTCTCTATTCTGCTCTACGCTGGACTGAGTATAAAATTAACAGTATAAATTAAGCGGTATCGGCGCCGGTGACACCGAATATCTTTATTTAAATATTAAACCCATTATTCATTATACGGTAAGCATGGAATATTTCCATAATAAATAATAAATAATAAATAATAAATAATAAATAATAAATAATTCGGTAAATATTTTAGATACGCCAAGCGCATTATTTCCTATAAAGGTATCGAATAATAATAATAATAATAATAATAATAATAATAATAATCTTCTTGAACAAAAAACCCTCCGAATTAATAATAATTGAGGAATAGCATGAGCCGACTCTTTGAGGAAGCCCTAAGGCCAGAATAATAATCAATAATCCTACAAAGGCTCGAGTTTATAAATAATTGAATAAGTAAATAAATAAATAAATACCTTATGCTTTGGAGATATAAAAATGTCGAGTTGTAATTGTGCGATCAGAAGGTAAGCAACGACCTTAGCCCCTTGCACGTTAATAAATATTAAAGCGGATGGCTCGGGTGGTGATGGGGTTGGGGTTGGGGTGATCGAGTGGAGGTCCGCTGTCTCCATTGCTAGGCTTCGGGTAGCGATAGGCGTCACGGGACAACGCGATAGATAAGATAAATAATACATTGAAGTAAAATGTGAGGATAATGTGATGACCCCTCTCTCTCTCTCTCTCTAATTTTAGCAGGACTGGGAGATGACGAAGGGCTCGTCCTCGTCGTGGGCGAGCGCAGTCAGGCAATGGGCCGAGATGCAGGACGGCCAGAGCATCCTCCTGACGACGCCCAGTGTCCTTGTCGGCTTCAGAGTCGAGGTCTACCGGGCCGAGGGCACAACCCAATGGTACACCGCCGTCATCGTCGGATACAACGAGTCCACCAAGGTACGAACTTACCTTTTTTTTTTTATGCCCAGCCAAACTCACAACAAGGCTCCCCGCCTTTTCCCCTCGTGCATTACTGTCCGAATATAAAAATTGATCGAACGAGCCCTTTCTTATTCTTATTTCCCCGATTATTATTTCGACGTTAGCGAAAACATTGGGGCATAAGCCCCGCCGAGTCCGTTGCATTGACGCAATTATTTAAATTTACGTTAAATCAATTAACCAATAATATCACCAACAATAACGCATTATTTCGAATTGCCGGTGAACTATAAATACTTCAGCGAGCACGGAGAGTCAATGTAATTCGTTGTTAGATTATCTATTTGTCCGTCGACGAAAAAGTACTTGCGATACGAACGGTCGATAAAATCATGTTTCCTCGTTAGACTTTTTACACAATACAATAAGCTCGTGTAAAGCCGCTGGAATGGAATGGAAAGTTTTCCCCGATAACTTTTTCATTGGCTTGCCCCTACCCCGCCCTTTCCATTTTCCTTGGCTCTGCATTGATTGCGTTCGGAAAGAAAAAATCGGCAAAGCCCCGACGGGCATTACGACTTGAAATCATCTTGAAATCATCTTGAATTCAAATCTTGAAATTTTGATATAATCATCTGAAAGCGTAGATTACCCGCGTTGCCCGATCCAATCCTATTTCCATCTACGTTGGATCTACGTTGGATCTACGTTGGATCTACGTTGGATCTACGTTGGATCTACGTTGCGCTACCGCGAGCACATCTTCGGTTCCTTCTTCAATCATGGCCATCCTTTAACGAATTCTTTCTCACAAACGTAGCTGCTTCGCACGATAAGCGACATAACTTTATAGATATTATATTTATTGAACAATCAAGAGTATCGACTTGGCCTTTCGTAAGCAGTCCTTGGCAAATATTGCAAATGCTAATGGAAACGGTAATGGAAATGGAAATGGAAATGGAAATGGAAATGGAAATGGAAATGGAATTTCTCCTCGGACGAATAAAAGCTAAAGTAAAACAATATACAAAGGACAGGAAAAAAAAAAAAACTAGAAGGACTTGTTGGGCCTTAATGGGTATTTGTCGGGAAGAACGAGAGCGGATAGAAAACTTATTGTTTCACGGTTTTAACTTATCGAAACTATTTTTCAAACGAACTCGCGCCCATATTTTTCATATTACTCTACGAATTACCTGTAGAAGACCGTGCTTTTTATTATTCTTTCATCTTTCGAGAAAACGCTCGTACTTTCATTGCTTAATGAATGTCATCTCCTTTAATTAACTTGTTCAGCTTGCGCATTTAACTTTTAGCACCCGGCTCTCTCTCTCTCTCTCTCTCTCTCTCTCGCGCGCGCGCGCTCTCTCTCCCCCTTACTTTCGTAAAAGGTTTAAACAACTTTCAAGGCCACGAATAACGCTCATCCGATGAAATTAGAAAAGGGATCGAGCTTATAAATCCTTACGGACGTAGTTTTCGAATAAAATAATTTTATCGGGTTATTTCTTTATTTCATAGGAATGTTGGAGCGATGAGGCGGACAATTGTTTTTTATTAGAAAAATTTCTACCTTCCGTTGACTGAAGTGCTTTTGAAAAATTTAAACGTAAACTTGTGACGTTCTGACGATAAGTAGTTATCTCTCTCTCTCTCTCTCTCTCTCTCTCGTTGATTACGGCTCGATAAATTCTAATAGATAATCTCGTAATCAGCAGAAAGAAGCCATATGAGCTCTTATTATATCTTTATAAATATAGTTTAGAATTGTACTTTTCCTCCTTGTAGAGGTTTTTCTCAAAACTAGACCGGCGACTTTTTAAAATGCGCTTTTTACGGATTCAGAATGGAAGGCTTCAGAATTCTATTATTACGCTTGTGTTACTTGCCCCCCATCCCCTCTCTTACTACCACCAAAACCACCGCAACTTCAAAAGACGTTTTAATAATAAATGTTTTTGCTTCTGCAGAGAGAGAGAGAGAGAGAGAGAGAGAGAGACGAGAGACTGAGACTGTTTTACGTTCGCGCTCTTCTCCTATTTATAAACTTGATTTATAAGTTCGACGCGATTTCTCAATTAGCGTTAAATAAAATTTTTTACGTAATTTACGGATTCGTTAAGGGAGATAAGCACGTTGATTGAAACCCAAGGGAGAAGAGGAATAATATTCTTTGGTATTCGAGGAGTCGAGGAGTCGAGGAGCTTCGGACATAAAGCGAGACTAATCATTTACAACAGTTCTCGTCTTGTTTTAAAAATTAAGGAAATTTCTTGAAAAGACTTGGTAGCGCACTCGTCGGAAAATGCGTATTATTAAGGTAAAACTGATTTATAACCAATTAAGGAGAGGGTCGGCTAAGCGAGAGTCGTTTTCGAAACATTGACGGAACTCCATTACCGACGCGGCTTCTGAATATTCCGAATCTGTCCTCTGAATTTCCCGTGCTCGTGTATCGAGGCGCTTGTATTCCGTGTTGTATGTCCTCGTCAAACGCACATAAATTAGCCTCGATGGGCCCGTGCACACAAATGCAGAACTCTAATTTAAAGTATAGCCGTGTCCAGTCTATGAATGACCCTGGCGATGCTTGTAATTCATTTAGCGGGCCTCGGGTTATTATTATTCCCTTGCTGCTGCTGCTGCTGCTGCTGCTGCTGCTGCTGTTGCTGTTGCTACTACTTCATCCATACACTCTTAGCCGTTTTACATCTCCGTCTCTTCATGGACGCGGATAATTAATCCTCGTTTCCCGCATCTCCGATGCTTTTCTCTAGTCCCGTACAATTTTCTGTCCTCAACGCTTATCTACTCGCGGATGCACACGGCATTTGATTATTAATATATAGTGATATAGTTTTACTCTTTATATGGACTCCGAGCCATTAATCATCGTCTTCAATTACCAACGTATTATTATAGCAATTACCGATGATGAAAGCATACATTCAGCCATGGCTGACATTAACATTACCTCCTTTAAACATTATTATTATTTATTATTATTATTATTATTTATTATTATTTATTATTATTATTATTATTATTATTATTATTATTAACCAGATAATAATAACTGTAATAATAAAGCAAGTTTCCTTAAATTATCATGACACTTTAACCCTTGCTTGTCACCTAGCTTAATCCTCTTTCTCTCCATTTATATTGACGAAACTCAGGATGATTATTTATTTCCTTTTATTCATGTATTCCGGTTGCGATTCGAGCTCAATAATTATCTGGGATTTTTTTTGTTTTTTTTTTGTTTTTTTGTTTTAAATTCAGTTAATGAATTCATACGTAAAAATAAAAATTAATTCATATTTCTACAATTTTTTATTTGCAATATTTATTCTGCAATAAACTAAAAAAAATCTTACAATAAAATGATTTTAATACGAAAGCATTTATTTATCTTCGTTTCTAATAACAAATAAATTTGAACTTTAAAAATATATTGATCTTTTCAGAGTTTAAACTTTAGTGTACATTCAAGTCGTTAAATGTATATATATATACACACACACACACACATACGCAGACGCACACAACGCTAATACGATGCTATTAAAAATGTTTAACATTAATCCAACAGTTTATTTAATTGCATACCGCTTAAAATACCCAACATCAAACATAAAGTACACATAAGGTTATTTAAATAGTAAAGCTGTTTCGCCTTCTAAATTATCCGTAGCATTAAAAAAAAAAAAAAAAAAAAAAAAAATTATACAGTTAAGAGAAGGAGTTTGTAATTAAAGGTAAATTATTCGATTAAAACGTATTTTTTGTGCCGCTATTTCAGAATTATATAACACTAGATTTATTAATAATGACAAAATTATGTATGTATGCATGTATGCATGTATGTATGCATCTAAGATAATCAAGGAGGCAAGAAGAAATATACTTTAGATTCTAAAACTATCATTTGCAGGTATGAAAACCGCAAGTCATCATAGTATAAATCAAATAAGACGTACGAATTTTCGAAGAAATAATATTAAATGAATAGATATTATAATAAATGATTGTAATAATGACTGTGATTAATTTAAAATGCTTGGAAACCCTCCAAAAAATGCGCATTACATCGAATTGGCAGTTGAGTTGCTATTTTTTCCCGTTCGATTTGAAAATATTATCGATATTTAATCATCGATTATAGGATACTTTTAGATAGTCATTGAAAATAAAGAAAAAATACAGTTCGAATAAGCAAAACTGTTTTCATTACATCTGTTTTCATTACATAGCAATAAAATTTGTGTAATATTCTAAAAGCAAAAGCTCTTCTATACATGAGAAACAGTTCATGGGAAGCGTAAAAATATGATTATTTTAATCAAAAAAAAAAAAAAAAAAAATGTATTAGTAATCAATCGTCTTAAAAATCAAGTAATTAATTTGAAATTTCATAATATATATTTACATTGATTTTATCGACCAATATAATATATTGAAATTTCAGTTTGAATTATTTACTATAGATATTGATTAGTTGAACGCGTGTGTATGTGTACGGGGGGGGGGCGTGCACTATGAGCCCCCCTGAACTATAAGATGAGTTTAAAGAAACAAAATATTTTATATTTTAAAAACATGAAAAAAAATAATAAAGTGTCATTATTATATTTTTGCATACGTTGATGATTAAAATTTAGCGTCGATCGACTAAATGTCATTGTATTTTAATACGATGCGCGCCTTACCACTACAAACTGCAAACGGATAAATGTATAATCATTAATTTGAAAGCATGACGTCATTACTCGTCGTGGTGTCATAAAATATGTTTTTGTTTACATCTAGTCCGTTAGAGTCATGTTGGTTTTTGCACTCTCCTTTACAATGGCATTAAATTAAAATTAAAACTAAAGTTGAAGTTGACGTTGAAGTTGAAGTTGAAGTTACAGATAGACTTATTCACAAATTGAATAGCCACACCGTACGCTGGTTTATTTTTAATTTTTTTTTTTTAATCATTGTTACGTAACGGCTGATTCATGTGAATAATATTTCCAAAAAGATAACAGTTATTATCTGGTATTTACAGAGATAGGCTAATGTAAGTAATCTCGACCTAGAAATAAGTAATTTGTTATTTAAAGGAGACGAGGTGCAATAGCATTTTAGAGAAAATATTAAAATGATGTTAAAATTCGTGTAAAACGTCGTACGCTCGCAATATGCTTGATGACGTGGATCAAAGGAGCTGGGCTTCAACGGACGCTGCAGTAACGTACACCAATACTAATATTACGAGTTAAATGATGCTTGAAAAACTGTAATTCGAAAAGGGAGAAATGCGCGCTTTATTGCTTTATTGCTGAAAAATCCTCGAAATCCTGAAAAATCCCTAATTCAAAGGTACATTACTTAAAGGAGACCTCCGAAGTAGATGGTAGAATAATAAAGAAAAAAAAAAAAATAAATAAATAAAAGGGAAAAGAGAATGACAGACTAACTGTAGTTTTTCTTGTGATTGCAGGATTTGACGGTGACGGACGACACCGTCCTCGAGGATCATAACGAGGATCCTTGCTTAGTGCAGATGCGATTAATCGGCGATGGAGGTAAGCCAACCAGCCCCTATTTCGTATATTTCGTATATATCCTGATCTCGATGCGCCTAACTTTATTAGTCAAATCCAATACGAGAAATCATAGGAAAGGGGTGGTAATAATAACCCCAAGGAATAATTTGAATATCCACTGATCGGTAGCTTTGCCGTATTTCTTTTAATTCGGTCATACATCATTATCGTCATTATCATGATTATTATTGTCGAAGCAGCATTAAGACAGTTCGTCCCTCCGATGTTATATTTATGTGGCGAACGTAGCATAGCCTGTTACTCTTTCGAGTAAAGAGCGCACGTACGCAGCTTTTTAATATAAAGCACGTATTGGTATATAAAAAAAAAAAAAAAAAAAAAAAAAAAAAAAAAAAAAAAAAAATAACAAGAATAACAAATTCAAATGAAAAATAAAGAAAGGAGGGTATAACGCGTATACTTTTAGATTACGTAAAGAAAAGGTTGAACGAAATAATAAACGTTGCTATATCATCTGCTGTGCGCTTTTGTCATGGGGTCTTCTTTTTTTGTTTTTTGTTTCTGCCACAGTCGTCGAGAGCATCATGAGAGGCGAAAATGTCGGCATGACGCCCAGGAGGTCGAGGTCATCGACTGCTCTGACGCACGCCTTGGTTATGGTGAGTAGTAGCTTTAAATAATTTGTCGCTTTAATAGCATTGTGCATTGTGATTTTTCCGAACGGAGATAAGATTTTAAGCCCCTTCGTTGATCGCTGCGCGACAATTGCCGCGGCTGGAGTGACACGGGGCGGTGGCGGGGAAGGGGCTGGAGGGTGTCGCGCGGCGGGGCGAAGGACAGCGGAGCTTATTTAAGTAAACAAAAAATTTTTCTTTACCACGAGGCGATAAAACCCTCATTGGGATTCGGTACTTGAGCGTTCGACGTTCGTGTACGCGATTACCCGTCAGGCTGGCCGACTTGACGACTTGACGCGTCGCTCACATCCTTAATAATGCATCAACGCAAGGCCTTTTAAAAATTAACACATCTATCTTTATTATTCCTTATATATTTAGCGTGAAAAATATTTAAGGCCGCGGCGAGACAGGTCCCACTCGATAAAGTGTTTCTCGCCATTTAAAAGGAGAATAGCCGTGAAAAATGCACGCTGACCCGGGAGTTGGCACGTAGCCAATTTGTAAAAGCGCCGTCTGTGTAATATGACGAAACGATGAATAAGTCGAAGCGCACCTTCTGCACGGCACAAGGTGCAGCGACATAGTATCGGGAGGTCAATTACATTATTCAATCGAGTCCCTGCCCGATTTCGCTTCGCTTGCCGATAATTATTAATATTAGGTCTGTAGGGCCTAAGGAGGGGCGGGGGCAACGAAGGGGACATTTTCCCGGAGGCGATTGCCCTTGAAGCGGATGTTACCCGGGAGGGAAAGCCATCGGAGGAACGGTATATTTCGTGGACTGCACCGGGTGATCTACTTCTTTACCTAATTAGACGAATTAGACTGGCCGAGCGTGACTAGAGCTGAAACGTCCCCGCGAAATACAAGGGATAGAATTTTTGTTCACGATCCCTTGCGAAGGTAATCGAAGATCAGTCGTCTTGGTCAGAAAGCTGACTGCTTTATGCCGTTTAAGGAATTCGGTGGAGGAGGATGGCTCTCGACTGCCTCGTATCCTCGGCTGATGCGATAAAGCCCCGATCCGCAGACCACCGCATCCGCAGGAATTCATAAATATTTACACTCAATATACGTGCAAGGTAAAGTAGCCCCCCCCCCACATATCCCCCACTCTCCCCCACCCATTGGATAAAGCGATAAGCGCGTGCGTGTCGCTTTACGTGCCGAGGGGCAGCGTGCTGCCCGACGGAGTATCTGGGTTATAAAAGTGCGCGAGCTGTGCATTGTTGAGGGGAGAGTAAGGGGAGAGTAAGGGGACGATTCTCAATACCCCCGAGCGACCTGTAATCATTCTCGGACAGTTTCACTCATTGAATTTTTTTTTTATCCTTCACTGACCGTCCAGCACGCGTATTTGCTGATTGTTTTTTTTTTGTCGTTTTTTTTTTTTGTTTTTGTCGTTGAGCTTTTCAATTTTACGCAGTCCCCGGCAAAGTGCAATTAGACAGACGCACAGGAAAAACTCTGCGTACAAGAGGGATATCGATACATTTGGATAATTAAGATCTCGAGAAGTGATGTAGAGTTGTGGTTGTATTCGAGATGTAGTTACAATAACAATCAACTTGACCGAGGATCAAGGGGCCGAAAGTGCAGGCTCGGTAAATGAAGGAGAAGAAGAAGAAGAATAAGAAGGACTAATAATAATTGAAACATTCATTCGACGCTCGTATTAATTATATCCTTTGCTTTAGCTGCTTAAAACATCGTAAAAGAACTTTGACTTCCCTTACGGTATACCTGCAAGACATCCTTGTGGCATTTAAGTGGCAATCGGGTTCGCTCTTTAAAAAAAAAAAAAAATAAAAAAAAAAAAAGCCACTACGCGGTAATTACAATTTAAGTCGGCTTTGCTAATGCGTTGAATCGAGCTCGAACGAAGCAAGCTCGACGAACGAAGCAAGCAAGCTCGTATAAAGCTCTAACCTTCGCGGGGCTTCTAAAATTCAAGAACCTTTGAAGGGTTTGCGAGGCGGATCACCCGAGACTGGGATGCGGCTACGCGCGGCCTTCATTAGTGACTACGTACGGGATTGGCGCGGCTTGGAGAGCGAGCGAGTAAGATCCGTTTCCTGAACAACTACGTTTAGTCTATGTAATTTATTGATTTAATTTATTTATTTTATTTTATTTTATTTATTTTTTTTTAATTTCTTACAACTCAGCTTAAAATTGCTCGCCGAATAAAGAATTTCGTGGCGCTGCAGATAATTTAATAAGAAGCGGGCACGCGACCCCGTTGAAAGTTACAGAGTTTGAGATGCGGCTGTAGTTTAGCGAGTCGGTTATTTAAAGGGATCGTCGGGGGAGACGGTCTTGGGCGGCGGGTGGCGGTTGGCGGGTGGCGGGCGGCGGGCGGTTAGAGAAACAAAGGGCAGATAAGAATTAATGAAAGGGCTGAAAACCCGATGGTCCCGTATTGCGAGCGACCGGGAGCCGTGAGGGAGGGCCGAAAGAGCGTCGGTCGAACGAGAGCTTCCCTTTAATACGGCAATCAATATGCCGAATTTGCCGTGCTTTGCGCAGCCTGATATCTCTATCCCTCTTTTTGCCTCCCGGTCGAGCCGCTTCGAACCCTCGAGCAGCTCTACTGGCCGACGCGCTTCTGCTCGTCTCCCCTTCCCGCGCGTGTCTTCAAATGAATTCTGTTGCTAACTCCGAAGCCCGTTCCCGCTCTTCTCTCTCTCTCTCCCGCTCTCTCTCTCTCTCTCCGCTCTCTCTCTCTCTCTCCCGCTCTCTCTCTCTCTCTCTCTCTCTATCCAATCCAATCGCGCCCCGTCACTGTGCGCGCTCGCTCGAGCCACGAGCTTTCAACTACAAATACGCAACGATTACTTGAGTAAGGGTGGGGTGGGGTAGGATAAATTGCGCGAGAAAATAAATAAACGATCGCGGGAAAGAGTAGCGGAGGATCGGGAGGATTTCCCATTGAATGATCTACGTCTGGTCGTCGTTGACTACCATCGAGCTAATTAACTATTGTCGCTCCCGACCGATTCTCGGCGCGCTCTTCACGACATTAAATTACGAGTTATACTACTCTTTTAACTTTCGTATAAGAATTTCCCGAGCGGCTTCTCGCGCATTATAACGCGTATTATATTCTACGGCGGAGTGAGACGATAAGCGGAGCTCCGAATTCGTTTCTCCCCGAGCTCCGACAGATTTTCTTGCTCTCGGTCCGGGCGCCCATCGCCGCCTTCTCACCCGGTAATTAACCAATTGCCCGACCCTCCGTCTTCCCTTTAATTATTAAGGGTAAAAAGCTTGAATTATGCAGGATGCAGGACCTATCCGGGCTTCGATGTACGCCCTACGACCTTCACCATAGTTATTACTATCGAAATTTAACGAAAGATCTACTGCCTCCACGCACGAAGAAGTGCTAAGAATTATAATATTCTAGGCCCGGCCGTGTATCATCCAAACTTTCTAATTACAAATATTAGCTCTTACTCCCTCAAGATACGTGACGCTCTCTACATACGTACATACGTACGTACATATATATATATGTACATTAGAGATATACTAATTGAATCAACAAATTCGAGAATTTCTATGAATTAAGGCACAATAAATTCATCTCGACAATTTAAATGTATATATATTTATTTTTAGTAACGCCAACGTAAATGAATGCCACTTATTTTCTTCTACATAATATATATATATATATATATATACACACACAAAAGATAATACTCTTAATATGTCATTGTAAATTTATAAAGGCTACTCGGACAGTCGGTAGCAATTATTAATATATTATTATTATTATGCACAAGCTCAAATTGTTCATGAAAATTTCATTAAATAAGGCATTAATTCATACGTATTTATACGCGCTCATTATTTATTATGATTAATCAAATAATCCAAAAATTTTATAATGTCTAGAGGTATTATGTATTTACGGAATATCTGTTTGCATTATGCATTTAATGCTTACTATACAAAATATAACAATTAAGAATCGCACGTTATTTACAAGTGAAGCATAAATATGGAAAATGAAAAAAAAAAAAAAAAAATATTTCAAGAGAAAAAAGCCTTATGTTGAACAATTTAAGAAGAACGAAGAAAAAATACACGAAAACAAAAAGAATGAAACCGCATGAAGCGAATAAAGGAGCAAAGGGAATAAATAAGAGCCATTTTAAATGATTATTTTCATACAATAATCGTATTTTTAATATTAAGGTTAAGTATAAGTTAGCGGTTCGAATTCTAATAAATCGAGGCCAATAATAATAAAATACGTGGCGAATCAACGTCATTCTTGCTTGCGTCGTCGTGTTGATGCTTATGGGTGTCAAAATATGATAATACGCTTATCATTACTGGAGCATGATAATCGAATGCTCGTACTTCAAAATATACAAGTAACTGTAAACTCCATAGAGTCGCCCGTGTTTGCGCGTGTACGAGAGATAGAGAGAGAGAGAGAGAGAGATAGAGATAAAGAGAGAGAGAGAGAGAGAGAGAGAGAGGGGGGGCGGAATCGAATAATTCTTGGTAATCGGTCAAGGTTGGAATTGGGTCGGGATCAAGATCTGCGTCTGTTCCCCGCACCTGGAAAATCTCGGAGAAAATGAGATACGTCCATTTCTGAAGGGGAAACGGTAAGGATGGGAAAACTTTCGATGGCCGTGTCGCTCATTTTTCCTTTTGCAGCATTTGTAGAAACGCAGCGACTGCCGATGTTTTATTACTCTCCTTTGGAGAATCGCGTCTTTGTTTTTCTCACATATCCGAAAACAAGGTGCAGCCCTTTTCCTTCTAAGCTTCGATTTTACATTGAGGCGCGACGGTCATGTGTGCGTAAGCACGCACATGTTCTTCCATCTAGCAGAATTCAAATGCATGCATTCACTTGCGTATTCAACTCGTGGTTAATTTTCACGCGCATGTCTCATTACTTCTAAAGATTAAAAGCTGGAAGAGGCTACTAAAGTAATATTATGAACTTTAAACAAATATTGCTGTACCGATGAAAATTAAATCCCCCCCCCCTAAGCTATAATATGCAGAATTTTTTAATAAAAATTCCCATATACTAGCTCCTAAGCTACTGCCTCGTCTGATCTTATTGTGACGTAAGAAAATAATTTTTTTTCTTTAAAAGAAAACACTTTTAAAAACTCGATCGGATAGCCGTTAAGGTTCTTTTTCTTAATCATTTTTTTTTCTTCTTTTTTTTTTTTTTTTTTTTTTTTTTTTATTAAAGCCAAAAAAATTCTTATCCAAGTTAATTACTACGTTGGCGAAGAAAAATATTTTAACGAGCCAATAAGTTTTTTTAATTGTAATAGTGAACGAGTCATTCAAAACGTTTTTAAAGCTGATTCTCGCTAAAATGGAATATTGATGGTACAATTTTGAATTAAGTATAGATAGTTTCTTATTTATATTGCAACGCTCGCAAAGAGGAAAAAAAAAACAGATATTTGTTAACAGAAAATTGAGGCTTAAACAAAAGAACTGACTTTCAGATACTCTTTTGATCAAATTATAAGATACGTAATAAGATTTTAACTACAAATAAAACATCGATTTATTTAATTCTGATATAATAACAACTTTATTCGTACTGCACTGTGTTACGTAGTAGAACAATTGGAATTTAAATAAAATTGAAATAAAATTCAACCAAAGTCCGTTGGAAATAAAAGGGATTACAAATTTTGTAAACACTGGGTAAAGCAAGACTGTACACAGTCGGCGTATATAATAAATGACGAAAATACATAGTTTACCGTATAGCCTGATTAGTATTTAAACTGGATAGATCATGAGGCAGTAAGTTGGCCAATTGCTGTGTAAAACCTAAAATAAAGCTAAGGGAGTAGGGGGGGGGACAGGTTTGGCGAGGAATAATATCGATTATTCAGTTTCTATTCACTTGCCGTCCCATTCGCTTTTTACCAAAATGGAAATGCAGTATTTACTTTTTGCAGCCTTTATCCTTTTTCTAAAGCTGTAGAAACGACCTTTTATTACACGTACGTGTACACACACACAGACGTACATGCGCGCGTGTACTTGCGTACTTGCATACACATGTGCGCGCGCGTGTATGTACGTATTTTAGAAACGTCGAGCGGAAATGGGGGATGAGAATGCGCTTCGAAGCAGCGAAAGCCCATCGAAAATGATATTTCGGGTTCGGTATATTACGTGCTCCACGGAAGGAGAGGAAAAAAAAAGTCATTGAACAATAAAATGTATTTGCATTATTTAGAGTCTTGGCCGAGCGAGCGAGAGAGAGCAGAGAGCAGAGAGAGAGAGAGAGAGAGAGAGAGAGAGAGACTGGGTGGGAGGGACGGTGTCCCTTGATAAAACGTACATAGCCAGCCGAGCTCGATCCGAATCCGAATCGAGAATAAAGAAGTTTCGTCCCTGTTTAGTCGATAGATAAATTCACGGACAATGGCCCTCGCTTTCCTTATCTGAAACCTTAAAGCCGCGCATGCATTTATCTGCGCGTCCGTCCCCTTCCTGATTTATTCTCTATTACTCCGGGACTGAAACACGAGTATCATATCGCTCTCGGAGCTTGGACCTCGACTACTACCACTACCACCACCACTACCACCACCACCACTACCACCACCACCACCAACACCACCGCCACCACCACCACCACCGCCACCACTACTACCACCACCACCGCCACCACTACTACTGCTGCTGCTGCTGCTGCTGCTGCTCTACTTGCTCTACTTGCTCGTCTACTAAAGGCTTACACGAAACAGAGTTTAGAACTTGGCTCGGGGATTAACTTGCAACTGCTAACGCTTAATGGAACACGCTCTCCTCGCCGCTTCCACTCTTCTTACCTATCTCCTCCCTTTCGCTTTATCCCGTATCTCTTTGATTGAATCTTCTTTACTTTTATTCCATTGAGGATCATTTTATTGAAACTCCATTTAAATTACTCGCGTTTCCTTTTCCCCTTTCGGGGATTTCGTCTCCTTCATTACAATCACAATTAAATTATTTTATGTATTTCAATATCTCGTCAAAAGCAAATACAATTGCACAAAATTAACTTTTGCTTTAGGAAATATATAAATATTTAATAGTTTAATAGCAATTTCATTTGTAAAAATATTACTATCCTTCTATTATGTATATGCTACTTGTTACGCTGTACATTTTCTTATTAAGTGTATGCCTGTACAATACTTTTACAATTTTATTTTTATCCCCCGGATTCGAGCAAGCAAATTACCAAAACTATTTTAAATTAATATTTATCTTCGGTTCTTAGTTTCTTTCAATTAAATGACAGAGATCCGTTTAAGTCGGACACTCTGAATTGTAAATTCTGAATTTCTTTATTTCGTGTTCGTTTTTTAAAAAATACAGTACATTCATAAATACCGAAACATATTTCAATGTTACTTATAACGCTGTTCTAATTTTTAAATAAATATATTTTTTCAATAAATTAATCGATTTTACCGAATAGTCATATTACGGTATCAACAATGCATAATTTTTAAGCGTGCAAATGTATTTTTTTAACATACGACTGATACAATTTTAGTGCTGTATCTATCGGAATTATAAAATTAATGAATAAACGTTGAAAAAAAATATTGTAACAGGAAGATAAAAAAATGTCTGAGAGTCACGTGTAAATAAAATATAAAAATTCAATACTGTGAAAAGTAAAAGTAGTTTTAAATAAAGTTTAGTGTAGTTTTAAATAAAGTGATTTCAAATAAGTATAATATTACATATGACATATTATATTTTACTTGTGCGTAAAGTGAATTTCGATTTTTTAACTAATTTGAAAAAGAAACTAACATGTATGAATTTTATTGGACCTGATAGTCATTGAATGCTAATCTTTTTGAAAGTGCCTACGTAGAGATAAAGCAGAAAAATGTTATGGAAGTTAAATATTTACCTAATACCAATAGGTCGTCTTAATGTATATATATATATATATATAGAATTCGACGAACTCGGGGAACTCTATTATACGAATAATTAATTGATACAAAGTACACTTCAAACATGTAAAGACAATTAGCGGTATATATACGTGACAGCTGATATGCATATAAATTTATTTATATTATATTTATTCTTTTATAAATCAGGCTGTATTTGTCTCATCGTATTCAACTGTAGATGCAAAATTATCATTATTTGCACTCCATGCCAATGAGCATAAATTATACAAAAAGAAAAAGGAAAAAAAAAAAATAATAATAATAATAATAATAATTAAAAAAAAAGAAGAAAAAGAAAAAAAAAATACATTTTTATAATGTAGTACAAGCGTTTTGTGTAAAAGACAATTTATAGCTTTGTATTGAATCAGTTGGATTTGTAGACAGAAAGATAATTTGTGACTCGCATCGCTTGATAATAATCGGAAAATAGCTTTCGATTCAGAAGCTTCCATTCGGAACGCCTTATTACGTTTTTAACGATATTTTTCGTCTATACTTGGAATCCCCGAGGGAAATAGAAGGAACGGATTCTGGGAATTAATTGCCCAATGATAACGAATCAATTATAGTTTAATGTGCCAAGTGCGCCGTATCCGTCGGAAAATCTTGATCGGAAATGCAAAAGCGACGAACTTTGTCCTTTGTTGTAATCTTTGCAAAAGATTAATTGCATTTGGAATTACCGCGACAGGGCGGGCCGGGGCGAGTAGGGTGGGTTGGTGGTGGTGGTGGCGGCGAGTGGGAGACCGAAACACGAGAAAGTGAGATAAAAAATTGCGGTGGGGAGGGGGGGAGGAGTGGTATGCACGAGAATGGAGTACAGCTATTTACACGAGTGAAAACGAAAGCGAAATAAAGTTTTTCATTAATTACCGTGGATTGGTAGTGGTTAGTTGGGTGAGGGGGGTGGTGGCCTTTGAAAAATCAATAGGATAAAGTAATGCGAATGGCGGAGCGTGTAGAGTCCCGATTAGTAGTAAGCTTTATAAGAGTTTGGCGAGGTCCCTGTTGCCAGAATCGCGGAGAGCGCGAGCCGAGTTTAATGAAAGTCGGGGGTAAGAATCGGAAGTGCCGATCGCGGTTGTTGAATAAGTGAAGGGAAAGCGAGCGGATCTCGGTAGCAAAGGATATACGAGTGTCGATAGTCGGCATCGGAAAAGTTGATGAGAAAAAAGTAGGAAAAAGTAAGCGACGGGCGAAGGGGCGACTGGCGACGGCCGACGGGCCGGCCCCTCCACCTGCAGAGGTTCGCTGACGAGGAGAGGTTATTGGGGTAGGGGTTAAAGGTCGGGAGAGCAGGTGGCGGAATGCCACCGATAGCGAGTAAAGGGAGTGGAGGCGAGAGGGGCAATGCGCAGAGACGAGAGCCTGCCGGTGGAAGCAGACATCCAGGCGAACATCGGCACAAAGAGACGCGGACGGAGTAACGCGACCCCGGATTCGCCGGGGACGGGGGCTCACGGTGGCTCACGTCGGAGGGGATGGGGGGCGGTGGTGGTGGTAGTCGGACAGCACACTACCGTCGGCCTGTCAGTGAGAGTTAGCGCCGCGTTAACACGGCTACATTCAACGGGGGTGTGTCTCTCGCTCTTTCGGGGCTCAAGTGGAAGTGGAAGGGAGGAGGGAGGCCGCCGCCACGCGCAGACCCTGAGAATCAATACAGCTACGGGAGCGCTCGGAGCCACCCTCAGCGCAGCCGCCGCACTCGCGCTCCTGCCGCAGTCAGGAACCCTCGTACGCCATCGAGACCGACGCCAATAACGACGCTCGAGCAAACGCTGATGCTCCCGAGTACCGGCAATTTGAATTTTAATTCTTTCGCCGCCATGAATGATGCCGACCCAGCCCCCCCCCCTACCTCAAGTTCCCTTACCTCGCCCGGTAGTGCCGAGTAGAGCGGCTTATTTCTTTCATTCTGCACTTTTCGTTAACGTTCGTTAAGTAATAAATCGTCGGCCAGGCGATTTCATTATATAGCCTATATTTCGTACTGATTTTCTCACACTTTTTTTTTTTTTTTTTTTTTTTTCCGTTTGTTTACATAGTCGCTCCGAACTTTCTATTTGTTTGTACTTTTTCGGTTACACGTAGTAACACGCGCACAAGAGTGTGTAAATAAGAATAAAAGTGTTGTTTGAATAAATTTAAATTAACCGAGAGCTCGAGGGGTAGAGAGAGAGAGGGGGGGAGGGGGGAGAGACGAAAAGAGTAGAGATTGTGTTTTTAAAGATTTTAAAACCTCGAGTATTTACTGTGAGAAAGTTTGTGATTAATGTCTCTTCCTTTAGGTATGAATAAAGTATAAAATAAAGTAGCAACTCTTTCAGAAAAATATTAAACTTTAGATGGATAAAAGTTTGTCTGAGAAGGGAGAATGGGTACACCTGTCAAACGCACGTACTTTCTCGGTTTAGAAATATAGTCTGGCGAGCAAAAAGGAAGTGGTGTCGATCACCCTAAATAAATGAAAATAACTTAACTATAATAAATATTTCAGCGACTCGGAAACCAGAGGTATAATAGAGGCAACTACTAAACGTGTCCCGTAATCGTGATGTTGTTGTTGATAAGGGCTGTTGGAGTTGTCATTGGTTACGAAGCGAGCAGCAGATTCAAAAGATTCTTAAACTGAATCGAAATAATTTTTCTGCGCGTACGTGTACTCGTTTGAAGTTTACGAGTGAATAATTAGGAGACCGTGAGAGAGAGAGAGAGCGAGTAATAGGGGGATCTTGTATTAATACCGAAAACGGATAGGGATGAAAGATAAAAGAGAGTTTTGAAGAATTTCACGTTGCACGCGATATGCAGGGGCGGGGAGGTACGGTTCAACCCTTCTATTAGTCGTTGAAACACATACACGAAGGGGTTTTTGTAGGGAACAAGGAACAGGGTCGAGTGCACGATGGCAAGAGGGTGGGATAGAGAGAGTGAGAGAGGGGGAGAGAGAGAGAGAGAGAGAGCGCCTGATGAGCAACGAGGTATATAGGAAGGGAATGAAATTGCCTGTCCGGCAGTGGGATAAGAGTTGATTTGGCCTTGTAAATGGAATGAAATAGTTTGCTTGCTTGAATGAGTAATGCATTAGGAATGTATATACACGTTCGCCGGTCATACGTATCCGTGAAACAACATTTGAATTTTGTAAATAGAGAAATGCATGGAGAACGAGCATACGCTTTCCTTTTTTACATATCCTCTCTCTCCCCTCGTGCTTCTTCTATATAATCCTCTTACCTCCAGCTTTATTAATTTTCTATTTATAGCCAAACTGATTTGCGTAATATTTACGATTTAACGTAATATTTATGCTGATGTCCTTTGAGCTTCGATGTTCTCTCTCTCTCTCTCTCTCTCGTCGAACTCGCCTCATTCTCATCATATTATCGAGGAGACTTTCTCGCGAATCTGCACGAGCTCCTCTATCAACATTGCCTGTCGGCACGCAATAACAATAACTACTACAATAACGACGACGAGGGCAACAACAACGACAACAACGGCAATGACGGTAATAATGTACGCAGCCGTTGCGTTATCCGAAAAAGTTATGAATAGTAAAGCGTCTGTGGTTAAAAACTAAGGTCTAGAGAGAAATGGTTATAATTAATCATCCATAAAGGGCAGCATTTTCAAAAGAATTTGCTTTCGGGAAGGATCGACTGCTCGTAAAAGAGGAATTTAAAGCCACTAGCTATTTGCTCGTTGCTGGGCGGCGGTATAGGCTTGAGGGGAGGCTCTTAAAGGGGGTTGCTATGTATTAGTAAGAGTCGGTGCACGTGTAAGTGCTCGCAGGTGTATCCCCCCCCCTCACTCTCTCTCTCTCTCTCTCTCTCTCTCTCTCTCTTGCTCTTTCACTCTTTTGCAGAGGCTTGGTCTGTTGCTCTGCGGGTGTTGTGTGCCGGCGCACGGGCATCCGTTTGCTCGGGACGAAAGCTCGGAGGGGAGAAGTGGGCGAGGTTGCGGGAGAGAGTGTGTGAGTGAGAGAGAGAGAGAGAGAGAGAGAGAGCGCTAGCGAGTGACGTGTGTAACGGGTAGTGGAGAGGTCATTCGTCCGTGAGGAGGGCGGCCTGCACATCAGACGAGATCGTGGAAGGCCGAGGGAGATGGGGCTACGACCGACTAGGCGCGCACATCCGGAAATCGAGGCGCTCTTGCACCTCCACCTCCTCCTCCTCCACCTCCACCTCCTCCTCCTCCTCCTCCTCCTCCTCCGCCCTTGCTACTTCTCGCCTCTAGCCGATTCTTCGCACCCCTCCGAATGAGAGGGGAAATCAGGGTTGACCCTCGCTACGCCGAGGGGGACATTCCACGTCCCACCCCCGCCCCTATCGCTCCTACATCGCTGCTAGCATCAGCAAGTCGAGTACTATCTCTTGACCTTTTATGCCGAACCTTATCTCCCTGATAATTAATTCAGTCGAGCGTTCTACACGTGTACGTACGCTCCCTGATTCTCGCCGACAGTGCGTTATTAAAGGTACGTGGGGGCTCAACTCTTCGTCCTCTTAATACTTTTTTTTTGTTTTTTTGTTTTTGTTTTTGTTTTGGTTTACGCTCCGTCGTTCCAAGGACACATTGTCGATCGGGACTCGCGTGCAAATATTCGACTCGGATTTCAATAATCGCGATAAGCCTTTCCGATATTACAAATGTCATGTACTTATTTTCCCTCCAACGACTAGATAGAAATTACAAAGAGAAATTTTATTTTTACTTCGCCGATCACGTTCCGCGTTGCCTCTAAAATACAAAAACAAAAACGATCATTATATTATCCGAAGGTATCCGAACTCTTAGTCGCGATATCAGAGGCAAGCATTATTCTTCTAATATATTTCACTCAAATAACGTACGTATAAATAAATACCTATATTCATTCTTATTTTAAATATTATTTTAACTATTTCGGGGTAGACGGAACCTTGACAAATATCAGTGTTTAAGTATCATCTCGAACGCTCTATCTACTACGATAATGCCAAAGCTAATACGTAAATCCTTCATTGTATAATGTCTGCATGGACTTTATACGTGCGAATAATATACGTGGATTTAAAGCAGAGCGGAGACTCAAGACAGAGAGAAAAAAAAAATTGAATTCATACACGAAACTATCGAGGATTGTCTGATGATGCCTTTTTAATTGAAGGGTAAAAATTAGAACGCGACAGCTCACGCGAACACCGGGACTTTCTGCAGTGCATGCGTGAGAAAATCGAGAAATAGGCACGGCACGTACAATTTATATCTAATGGCCAGAACTATAAAAGTCTATAAAAGTTTGACCGGCTCGTGGTCCACTGCAGTATCTTCTTATTCGCTTTCCAATACCATTCTTGGCCACTGTACTTGGTCTTGCGCAATCCGCACCTTCGTTTACGTGCGCGTATGCGGTGTGCGGTGTGCGGTGTGGTGCGGGAGGAGGGTAAATGACTTGTATCGCCATTTCGTATTCGAAGCAATTACTAGCGTATTCATCCCTTTTTGGATATAGCAAGGGCTCGTAGCGGCGAGCTTTTGAATAGAACGAGTATGCTCGAACAAATAATATAGGCGAAAGTTGCTTGAAAATTGCAAGGATATGAACTAGCGAGGTCTAGTAGCCTTGATAATAGTAGTAGCTTAAGGTAATATTATGAGATCGAACGTAGATCGAAGTCATTATCAGGAGCAAATATCGTTGTTGTAACTAAGTTTGATGTAGCGTAAATGAACCGTGACTGCAAAAAAAGAAAAAAAAAAAGAAAAAAATAAAGGAAGGGAAAATAAGAGATAACGCGTTTAATGTTGCGAAGGTTATGTATAGGATAGGGCAGGCCGGTAAGGGAAGAGAGAGCAACAGGTAAGTCGAGGAAAACTATGAGGCTTTATTACTAGATCAAAAGCAAGAAAGTTATCGATTTCGTCGCAACGTCAATTGTTGGAGATGTAGAGGAGGTTGATGATGCTGCTGCTGCTGCTGCTGCTGATGATGATGATGCTGCTGATGATGATGATGCTGCTGATGATGATGATAACACCTCCTCGCCCTCCCCCTACCACCCACCCACCCAGCCACCCTGTGCCGTCTCGTAAGTTCGAATGACGTACGTTTCGAATGTTCTGAGTGGTGCCACCACCGGCCATTAAAAGAACGAGTCTTGATAAATACAATGGCCTCGGCTCATCCTCCCTCGCGCCCGAAACTCCCCTGTTGCTCGCGGGACTGAACAATTCTACGAATTATTTACGAATCCTTAGACGCCGGCTGGCCGCAATACATCACTTGTCAACAACTTTAGAAAACAAAGGGCAGAAACTCGGCCGAGACAGGCTAGAAACACTTTCTCACGTCGTTACCAATACCACGGAGCTGGTGGTGACGTTACTCACAGTGTGCGCGCACGCCTTCGTCGGGACGACCACTTGTACCGCTACTAACACTATCGCAACTACCACTACGGACTAGTACGACTAGTAGGACTACTAGTACGAGCAGCGAGCGAGGCGATCTCGAGTAGGACTCCACGGCTGACTAGTCTCCCCCCTCCTCCTCCTCCTCCTTCTCCTCCTCCTTCTCCTCCTCGAATTCCAGGGTCGCTGCGTGAATATCTTGAAGCGCCGATGTGCAGCGCCCCCCCTCTCTCCTTCACTCTCTCTCTATCCGACTGTTATTCTAGAGGATCAGAGCCTTTGGCGCGAATATATTAAATATATCGAGCTGACCTGGTCTGGCCGACGTCCCTGCTCTTCTTACGCTCGATTTGCCGCGCAGCATCCGAGCCACGCTCTTATTCTTCTTCTTCTTCTTCTTCTTCTTCTTCTTCTTCTTCCTCTTCTTATCCGATTGTGCTAATGGAGCTAGTGCAAGATGATCTCCCTTCCCAAACTTAATACAACCTGCATTTCTCATGTAGATTATTCCTTTATCGTTTATTGTGCACGCGTATCGCGCGCGCGCGAAAGGAGTTTTCTTACTACGATATTCTTATAAATAATTTGAACGGGTGATAATTTACAACTATCACTGCATAAGATGATTAGATATTCACTATGACCTTGGCCATGCTCTCGGGCATTCTTTGAGTATGCGCTTTTGCCAATTTTTTTTAACAAAGTTATCAATTTGACAAAGGCAGAGTATTTCACGTAATAAATTATAAAAGCTTTCGCATTGCTTGAGTTACTTATTACCACTCTGTATATATATAGCCAACATATATAATGAACCGCGATCCATCCACATAGATCCTAAGCATTGCCATTTTAAATTTGAAACTCCATGGTAAAGGACGGAGGCTCGTAAAAGAAAATCTCGTTTCGATAATCTTTAAATAAAACGACAATTTATAAATGATCAGGTGCTTGATTCTCAGGATTCACGATCCTCGTCTAAGAGACTCGCTCAAGAGACAAATATCTCACTGTAAATTCGAAATGTATACTGTAAATGTATATATATATACATTTGTAATGGCTCGGATGTGTAATTTCGGAAGCGGGAAGAAGCGCCTTGGCGGAAAAGAACCAAGGCGAGTAAGCGAGGACGTTTTTAATGAGATGTGACTTGGAGGAAGTGGCACAGAGTCCTAGATCCCAATGTCCTCGATCAAAGCTTGGAGATAAAACTTGGCTTTGAAAGGGCTGACGAATAAAACTTCCTCCGGTCTTACCAATTCAGACAAACTTGTAATTGTAAAGAGTAAATAATTCCTCGACGGCCCCTCATCCTCGGAAGGTAATCGCTGCTCGAATTTATTTATTAGGCTCGTTTAATTCCCATTGGGGATACTCAAAGCTTACACGCACATACGCGACATTGAAGTTTAATCCCTGTCGAAAGTCGTGGCGGAATCCGATAAATAGAGGATTTAATTAAATCCGGACAGCCAAGGCAAAATCAACCTCCGATACCTAGCTCCTTCTTATCTGTTTATACAGTTATTAAGATTGGGTCGGCGAGTGAGACTGAGAGAGTAAGAGAGAGAGGGGGGCGGGGGGGGCGGAGATCCCGAAATTGCGAATAGCATTATAAAACAAAAACGGACAAAGAGACAAACGGACAAGCAAAGAGAAAGGATAAATATTAAAGGAGAAATTAAAGCAAAGATGACGACGGTCGATTAAGGAATAAAAGTTTTGAAGAGCTTAAAGTGCTTTTAAGAGGGAAAGATGTCCCGGATCCCAATGGGGGGGGGGAGGGAGGAGGAGAGTCAATTTATCGGCATGGATCATATTTATAGTTTATCGGTAATATTTAGAGGGACAGTTGCAGTTATTGGTCGGGCAGAACGAATAAATGGGGCCTCGACTCGACGAATAAATGGGAGAAGGAGGATAAAGACACTCGGCAGGCGGCAGCCCTTCTTCGCCGGGCCTGCGCCGCCCCCTAACCCCGGAAGAGAGTCTGGAATGCTCGCGAGGGTGGGCCGAATCGATGAGGGGGAGGGAGGGGCCGGAGGGGACGGAGGAAGCAGTTATGCCGAGACTTTAGCGTCCTCACGCGGCAAAATTCGCGCCAACAATCTTGATGCTTGGCGCATCCGCACCCACGCACTCGCCGAGGCTTCCCTTCGCTGTTACGTCTGTCTCTGGGTGGGGACAAGTTGCCGGTACGGCAAGGAGGTTGAGCCGGTCGTGGTGGTGGTAGCGGTGGCGGCAACGGCGGCAGCAGCAGCGGCAGCGGCGACGACGACGACGACGGCAACGGCAACGGCAACGGCGACGCCGGCTGTCGGGCAGCTCTCTCTTCTGCTAGACAGGGATAGAAAGAGAGAGAGAGAGAGAGAGAGAGAGAGAGGCGTCTGCGAGGCGGCATCGCCAGTAGACGGCAGCACTGCGCTCTGTGCGCATCACTCTCTGTGACCGCTCCGCGAATGCTGCTGGCATCCTCTCGACCCGGACGCGTCTACACCAGCTCGGCCAGGGGAGAGTGCGCGCGAGTACGTGGCCCGGTATCCTCGGCGATGTAGAGGGAGGGCCGAGTTCGTCCTCAGCGGGGGGAGGACGCGTCGCCGAGCTCGTCAAGGCTCGGAACCGACGCCGATTCGTGACGACTCCGAAGATCCAGAAGCTCCGACGCGGAGTTAATGTAACGTGCCACGTGATGAGGGAGTGTCGTGCTGTGGCCGCCGATTAAACAGTGTCCCGGCAACGTAGCTGAGAGAGAATCCCGAGGGAGCAGCCGTCAGGGCCTCCGGGCGCATCCTCGAGCCCATCGATTAGCGCCGCCGAGTAAGAGGACGCTCTATTTCTCCATTCGTACATATATGTGTATGCGGAACCCGGCGAGCTCCGAGCCTGACCCCGAAGACGAGGACCAGACCAAGTGCTCGCTCGCTCTCCCGGCTTCCTTCCACCTCCTTCCATCTCCTTCCATCTCCTTCCATCTCCTTCCATCTCCTTGCACCTCCTTGCACCTCCTTGCACCCGACCTTCGACCGGCCATCCGTGGTAATACATCGATGCCCCGAGCGATGTGGTAGTGACGAGACGAGAGCACATCCTCCGTTCCCGTGACCGCGCGAGTGCGTGCGCGAGGGCAAGCGGAGCGTAACGCAGGACTTCCGCTACACGCAGCACAGCCAGTGCCGGTGTGCCAGTGCTGGAGCATTTAGTCCCGACGTACCTCGAATTCCCATAATCGATGATGATACGACCCTGACGAGACGCGACGCGACGCAACGCAACGCAACGCAACGCTCCGCCCATCGTCCACCCTCGTACTACGCCGGAAGATTTGCTTTTTTCACGAAGGAAGCAACGTCATAACGGGGACAATATATTATTAATATATAACTCTCGGCGTTGGCTGGCGCTCGGCCCGGTCGCGTCTGCCATTTTCGTACTTCCATTTATCCGCATGAAAATGTCCGCTCGCCCGACTCGGGGGACTCTTCTTCCTCTCACAACGTCCTCAGATATTCGAGGGCCGGTCGAGCCTCGGGCACGTGTCCCCTCCCCCCTGCCCCTCCTTACCCCCTCCCACCAAATAACCCCAATAACGGGTCGTCGCCAATTTTTTTTTTTTTTTTTTTTTTTTTTTTTTTTTTTTTTATTAACCCTGTCTGCTCTGGCGATCGGAAAATTCTTTAGGCTCGCGGCAGCTTCGGCTTTCAGGCGACCCGACGGCTCGATTATCCGGCATCATTCCGCGAACTCGTAATTGTGACTTACGGCTGAAACGGGAGCCGGCGTAGGCCTCTGACGTCACGGGGGACGATTCGTCGTTACGTCGTAACGTCGCGGTTCGCGCCGCTGCTTCGTCTCTTCGATTTTCTCGCTCGGATTTCAGACGGCGCAGGGCGGCTTGCCGGGGCCGATTCCCGAGCTTTTACGGCCATCCCCTCGCTTTATGCGGACTCGGTAATTTTTATCGGGACGACTCTTGTGTCGAGAAGCAAACAAGAATGAGCCAGCCTATGCTTTTTGCGAAACGATAACGGGCGGACTGGAGGCAATCATTTAGCATGATTTGCGAGTCTCCGGGCGTTTTGTAACGCGTATCTCGGCATAACGGCGGATATCTTTTGCGAACTCGCCTAGCCACGTCGGCTGGATACAAAACAAAAAACAAAAAAAATAATAATAATAAATATATATATATATATATATAGTTAGTTATCGATATCAGCTTAGGGGCCAGTCAGCCAGCCATCCAGCCAGCCAGACAGCCCCCTCCTCCCCCCAACCACAACCCCTACCAATATAAGAGGAACTTTTTTGACTCTCACCAATTCCGGACATTTTATTGCATTTTATTATTTATCGAGCCGAGTATCAAATTAACACGAGCTCGTTTGGTTTATAGCTTCAGAGCCGACGTACCTCCTCCACCTCCTCCTCCTCCTCCTCCTCCTCATGCTCCTCCAACTTTATCAACTGAACGTGTAATCTTTGATTTCGCAACGGCAATCATTGGCGCGCAGTTCTCTCTCTCTCTCTCTCTCTCTCTCTCTCTCTTCTTTTCTCAATCTTTTCGAAAGTGCGTATTTATAACTCTAAACAAGTTTGGGTCAGAGAAGCGTGTGACCTCCCCGTCGTTGCCAAACTACTTTAGGATCGGAAAAGACCGTTTGCAAAACAAGATAATGCGGCCGAGTCTTGCACGGGCCAGTACTTTCGATGGACTCTGATAATAAAAGATCGACGAGGCTGCTCTTCGAGGCTTTCGGGCTTTCGTTCAGCACCCTCGGTAACAGGCGTTTGGATTTTAAGAGCCGGCCATGAATTACTACGCGCCACCCCCCCCCTCCCCTCCCTCCCAGATCCGATCTATAAACAGCAGGGGCTAAGGAGAGTAGTAGGCCTTCCCGCGTCGCGTTGTTCCCCGTTGCATTTTACTTCTGCGAACGTTTCTGTGGCTTTAACGGGGCTGGGAGGTCGGCCTCCGAATATTATTTAGTTATACAAAAAACTTACCGTGTAATTGTCTCGTCTCGCACATCTCTCGTATTCACTGACTCTCTAGTTTATCAAGTTTGACAATTCCTTTGAACGTCGGCCCCGTGACCCCCTACCTTCCTAAGCCCAATGACCTTAACACTCATCGTCTCTGCAAATTGCTAACTCGGATTTTTATTACCTTAATTTATCTTTGGGGAATAAATAATACGTAATAACAAGTCTTTTGTATGGGAAAGAAAGTTGGATTGGGTCGTGGAGTAGGAGGAGTAGGAGCCCGACGTCGAGAACAAAATATTCTTCGACGGCTCAACGCTGCGAATAAAATATAATTGACGTTGTGCTGGATAGGCGTCGATAGTCGCCGGATGAATAATTTTTATGTTCATTGTATCATCGGAGTACATGCGAGATGCGACTCTGTCCCCGGGAGCAATTTTTTTTTCTCTCTTTGCTCAACGAATGCTCGATAAATAACAAATAGAGCGTGTGGAAGTAAAATAATTTTATTAGACTCGCGGGCAATGAAAGGATAATTCGGCCGAACGTGTTAAAATGTTATCTCCATTGTGACGGAGATCAAGTACTTTCATTGTTAGGATGCAACAACGAAAGGGAAAAAAAGGGGGGGGGGCTCAAGCATTGCGCCGTAGCTAAAAAAAGAAATCACGATTCCAGATTAAATGCAGAGAAGATAAAGAAAGATATATATATATATATATATATATATATAGAGAGAGAGAGAGAGAGAGAGAGAGAGAAGAGAGAAAGCACGATAAAGAACACCGAAGCGGGAGAGCATACAATGCAGGGACGTCGGACGCGAAGGTGAAGAGGGAAATGAATCGACTAAAAGAGAAGAGAGAGAAATGGACGAGAGAGAGAGAGAGAGAGAGAGAGAGAGAGGGACGCGGGACAGGAAGAGAGAAAAATAAAGGAGAGGAAACACGCATGCATGGAGCGTCGTCGTGGTCGTCGTCGTCGTCGTCGTCGTCGAGGGCAAATGAATTCTCGTCGGTCTGGCAATCCGGATAACCCACAAGGATCGATCGCAAATTTATAGCCACGGACGTTGCATGCACACGCACATGTAGCCGGGCTCACTAACACCCACGCTCAGCGATCAGCCGTTTTAAAAATAGAGTTAAAGACGCACTCTTTTGTTATTCGTCGGTGTCGGTATTCCGCCCTCGCTATTTCCGCGATATTTATGAGGAGCCACGTACCGCGTGAGGGGCGGCGGCGGTGGCGGCAGCGGGGGGGGGGTTTGGAGAGGTATCGTGGACCGTGGCTGCGCTTTCGAGTAAACTCGATTGTACGGAATTACGAAGTTATTATAAGGAAATTATGAACCGAAGGTACGTTGGCTCCTCGATTCGAGATGTTCGCATGTCTCGATTACATTACAGTCGATTACGACTCGGCGTATCCTTGGAAATTGGAAAAATTCTCTTTCTATCCAGGATTGCATAGGTTAGACCGCAAATAGAAATACAATCGGGGCCCAATGAAAGGGGGGTGGTGGTTACTGATGAAATTCCTACGTAAATCGTATGAGCGGCAGGACTTGGGAGATTATGGATTACTTTAAATGAAATCTCGTCCCTCTGTCTAATCCCGACTGGGATTATTAATTTGGAATTAAGAATTTAAAGTGCAAGCCCTGCCGGTCGCTGTCCAGCCGTTCTTAATTATTTATAAGCGAGAATCCAAGACTCCAAGTTAATGGGCGTGCGGAGTCTTTACGTGATTCGCGTGATTCGCGTGATTCGCGTGATTCGCGGGTGGCAGGCCGAGCCAAACGTATGATCCGATGTATGAATTATGCCCCGGACCGTATTATGTTGACCGTAACGTGTAGCGCGTCGTTACCACATGCCGAGCGCTCGATGATTCGAAATTTCCCGAGTAAATCGAAGGGGCTCGAGAGGGGCGAGCTGTACGAACTCCTGCTCCGTAGGAATAGCGAGAATGCGCGGCTACGATTAACCGAGGACTTCCGCGATATACGGTGCCGAGCAGTTATCGTATCGAAAAGTTCTCGAGCCTCCAGGATTAAGAGCGGCGTTAACAAACAAACAGCCTTCACGAGTACTGGTGATCGCGAGCTTTTCCTCTCCACCGCTCGACTCTTTGCCTAAGAAAATTCTCTCGGCCCTTTCCTACCCGCTTCCATTGCCTTTCCAGTAGAAATATCAACGACAACGACAACAACGACAACAACGACAACCACTGGTTTTTAACGGCTACTTTACACTTTGCGTATTTACGCGTGTATTTATAGATGACATTTAACGATAGGCATACATAGATACTCATGACTCGATAACCTATTTTTATTGCTGCGATTCGTAACGATACGTATACGAGCCATTATTGTCAATTCACATTGAGTAGTCTGCATTGTTCCAATGGGCATCTGCCGCCTCGTTATATTTTCGCTCAGGCTTGAACAACTTTTCATTTAAAAACCTTAAGGAAGCGCAGATTAATTCTTAAAGCTTGGCTTTCCCCGGCTTTAAATAACTATCGCGCGATATTCACAAGGAATTCGGCAATACATCTTGGCTTACTTTTAATACGAACATCATCGTGAATATTCCGATGCATTCTTTTATCCACTGTGAATTAGTTATCGGGACATAAGGCACAACTTATAATTTCAATATAAAAATAAATTGTATTGCTTTAATGGCGAACGAATCCCACGTTGTCATTTAATTTAGTCCGTTGTTCAAAAACACGCATTTTCGGCCAAATGAGCTGCAGTTTCGTTTTATTACTTATCGCATATCGGTTTTCGCTTTTTTAAAACCATGAAGCTTACAAATGATTACGTCAAACGTGAAAATGGGCTTTCGTAGCTAGGGAAATGTCCCGACCAACGAGATTTTGTTATTCATACTAATTTACTCGCATCGGGAATGTAATGTCGTTCTAGATCCGCGGCTCCTTTACTATTTCCACAAATAATCATAAAATTTTCGATAATATTAAAGCTTTATTTTTTTTATTCCCATGGTAGTTGGGTCAGCGTCGTCACTCGGAGCTCTAATTTTAAATGTACATAGGCAGAGAGGCAGGCAGTCCAGGCGTCTTACGCGTCATTCTCAACTTCGCTGAATGATTTGGCCTTTTTTTATCCGTCGCTGTAACGTTAGCCCCGAGCGGATCGCGTAGGCCCGGACGACTATAAGAAAACAGAAAACAGAAGCAGGAAAAAAAAGAAGAAAAACTAGACGGGCAGGCACCGCGTGCCTCATTATAATTTCACAAAAACAATAGATAGCCTTTTCCCATGATATGACAATTGTTTGAGAATAATAAAGAGGCTTTATGCGAATTCGTAAGCGATACATAAGTCGCGCTCTCGCATTCCTCTAATTCAATAAAGTCCACTTTTTATTATTGCTTGCGTGCGTGTGCGTTGGCCGAAGTGCGAGTCTTGCGCCGACGCTCTGCCGAATGAAGAATAATTTTTAAATGGAGAAACGGGCCGAAAGCCAACGCGAGTCGTCATTAAATCTAGGGGGATTGTCTCGTCGATACAACATGACGATACTTAAGAGGAAGGATATGAGGTTTGGCCGTGGCCAAATTTACCTAGTGATTTACGTAACTGGCCGAATGACGAGTTCGTTACGAGCGCCAGAGTTTTCACGGAATCGTGAAAACTTGCAGGGAGGAGCGGTAATACGGTTACGTATACGATGAAAAAAAAGATTGTTAATAACAATGGACGAAGACTGGACGACGTTGAAATGAGAATTTCTATCGTGCGCTCTATCCCTTATCTGATAATCGCGTAATGCGGAAAATGCGATGCTCCGAATACGTGAATATTTTGTCCGCGACTCGGTGATCTTAGCCTCAATGTGCAATAAAATTTTCAGCGCCCTTTCGACCCCGGAGGACTCTTCGTTCCCCGGCGATCGCGCCCACCCGTGTACTTACGTGGCCATGCGCATCCAGCCGTCGGCAAATTGTGGCTCGATACGAGCTTGCGATGATAATCCGCTCGGCTTTCTTTGCCCAAACAGTCAATTAACGATTACCGAGTATCTTCGCCTCAATAGTCCCATGAAAAAGTTAATTATTTACCATTAGAGCGTGTCTAGAGCGTGTCTAGAGCGTGTCTAGAGCGCACTGTACCGAGACTCGGATCGCCCGCTCGAGATTGTCGTTATCGCACTCGAATTAAACGAGCCTTTAACTTTAGCAAGTGGATGAAATTACTTAAAATTACTTCTACATGGCACACTTCTACGGCTTCTCACCAATTATTAAAATTAATAACGAGAGCTGCTGCTGTACAGTCGGATATTCATCTACTTTCCTTATCTATTGTAGACAATTCCGTTGATTTAGGCTTACGATTATTTCTCTTACTCCGATTTTTATATTTTCCATTCATTTTAATATACCCCTCCCCCCACACCATCCATAGTTCGCATTTATAGACGAAGGAGGACGTGATGATGATTATGATGATTATAATGCATCCGATGTATAATGAAGTTTGGATTAAATTTGTGACCAAGTGCAATTACATTTAGCAAGAATAGTGTCAATGGGGATAAATAAAAATAAATCTCCTGACTTATCAGTACGAAATTTATAATGAAAAGACAATTAAGATCGATAGCGTAAAAGGAACGAAATCGAAAAGGTAGAAAAGGTAGAAAAGGTAGAAAAGGTAGAAAACGGCCGTGGGACGTAAATATTGAGAGGAGGGTGGGGAGGGGAGGGAGGTCTTTCGGATGAGAGGGTCGAGGCGCCGTGGAATTAATTTTAAAAGATTCTTCCTCTCTTCGCTCTTACCCCATTCGTTTGTCGTCTGGTTTCCCCGAAGCTCGAGGAGCTAAAATGGAATCCTTGCTGCACACGGAAAGAGCACAAGCTCCCCTCCCCCCGCCCCCCCAGCCCCCCTTCCTTCTACGCCGCCGCTCGTTGTCTCCTCCACTCCGCCAGGAAAGCTATCAACTTTTTTCATTCCTCCGTGATCTCCTCGAAGCGACGCAGAGAGCCGAGAGCGGGGGGCCGAGGTTAGCCAAAGTCAGGGCGTACCCTCGGCTATTGAAATCATATACCGTTTATTGATCGAAATTCAAATATAATCTGGCATAATATCTTTGCATAATTACTTTAGACTCGCATGAACGAGAAGGAGGCCCGGATACTCTATCCGAACGTTCGACGCGAAACAAGGCTTCAGGACCCTTGCTTCAGTACCAGCGTTCACTTCCGGTTTTCAGATCATTCGAACTCCTATCAAATTCCACCCTCCCCTCCCCCCGTATCGGCGATTTATTTTAAGTAATACATTACGGAAGATCTGCCGGGTCGATAATTCCTTCATTCTCGTTGACCGAGGCGTCAAGTAGCAGTTTTATTTATAATAACTTCAAGGAGATAATTTTATAATGAAAACGAGTTTGGTATCCTCCAGCTGGAGGGGGGCGGAGTGGGGGGTGGTGGTGGAAGAGCATTAATTCATTAGTCTCTTAGAGCTCAAGTGGCAGTACTTTAAACAGCGAGGACGTTTTTCCGGGACACGAGTCGATGAAGAAATACCAAATGCTTTGCTATCTCTATATCTATAAATTAAGGTATTTGAAGAAATTTGAAATCCGAATAATTTACATTCGGAGGAATTTAGAAAAGGTGAATAAAACGATAATAAAGTAAATAAGTGGGACTTTAGCGCCTCTTTAATCGCACGTATCCATGCGCGTATCCATGCGCGTATCCATGCGCGTATCCATGCGCGTATGCGTGCATTGCGTTTCTCCTTGCTTGTTTATTAACTATTGCTTTTATTATCTGCAGGATGATAAGAGGTTGAGGGTTAGTCGGGGCCGAATTTTGCCGTGGAAAGAGTAAAATCTGGAATACGTTGTCGCAACCGGTTTGTCCATTTGCATTTCTCAGATTAATCGTACGTTCGTATAAAAGTTCGTATATAGATGAGAGGGAATGAGCTAGGACGCAATTAAACGAAACTATCGTTCCCGTCAGTCCCTCGGGACTGCGCCTCAAATTCAATGGATTAAAAAGCACTTTACAAAATTACTCTGCTCAACGATTTATTTATAATAAATTCTATTAGCCTTTATTGTCGCAGCGATTCTCGTTTCAATTCTCGTGTCATTAGAAAAGTTCTTATTCCCCTAAAATGTGCTTATAATATATAATCTGCAGTGCAATCACAATAGTCACGTGCATCTATTTCATTTTCATATCGCTACTGCGGACTCTTCCAGTTTTCTTTCGCGAGATTAAACATTCGTGTCATTGAAATGAATATATAAGCTGACCTAATATTTGAGATACGAGCAGTGCCGCAATAATAACAATAATAATAATAATAATAATAATAATAATAATAATGGCAGCGAGAAATTACTTTTAATTTAATTTGTTTTTTTTTTTTTTTTATATAAATTAATCTTATTACAGATTTAGGAAAAAGGGAGGAGAGAGAAACGTAGACAAACAGATTTCTTTTCCCACTGAGACAAATGAGTTTAACAAAAGTTGTAGCAAAGTACTGAAATTTTTAATTGCACGACAGAGGTCGCAATATTAAAGTTTCGAGTAATAACTTTTGGCATAAAAGTACTTTAAGATCTTTATAAAGTTTGTTAATCGTCTCGTATATCGAGAACTCTCCTCTAATGCTGAACTATGTTCTTAATAATGTTTTTAATAATGTCTTTAATAACGTGTGAATGCAACAAAGGCTAATAAAATTTGACGAAAGAGGAAAATGAGAGAGAATGGGATGATTTTCTGGGTAAAGTGAAAAATATAAACGATCGGGTAAAATTGCGAATTTCCGGATGGGGATTCGGAATAGTGGAGGAGAGGCTGTCGCGTGGCTTAAAGTTAGATGGAAGTATATATGTAAAGGCTATAATAGTGCGCGGGCGAGTGCCTGGGCTCTCGGCTATTATTTCGTGAGGTTCGAGCGGTGGTAGCTTTTAATGCCCCAAGTCACCAGAGCGTCAAGTGTCATTTTCACGGAAGCCGCAGCCAGGAATGAGATCGGGACGATAATTGAAAAGGAAAGGTCGACGGCGTAAGAAAAGAAAAAGAAAAAAAAGGGGGGGGAGAAAGAATGAAAAGAGAAAGAAAAAAAATTGACCGACTGAGCAGGCGCTGACGTACGGGGACACCGGCGGTCCCGGTGTTTCTGCATTCATAATAATAATACGTCAGGCAAAAAGAGATGGCCAATTAAGCATTGCGTAATGCCGGGAATAGCGGCGTTCTATTTAACTCCCTTCTCATATCGCCTCCTTTTCCCAACGGCGAAGTCTTCTGCTGCTGCTGCTCCTCCTCCTCCATTAGATGACATTTTAATGAATGCGCATGCTTAACAAAGGCTCTTCGTGTTTCCTTCTTGTCAGTTTCCACCCTTTCATTCATCGGATTCACTGGCACTCGTATTAAGGGTGAAGTGTACGTCCGATTTTTCCTTTTTCTTTCTGTCTTCCTTTCTTTCTTTCTTTCTTTCTTTCTTCCTTTCTTTCTTTTTTTCCTGTTGCCTTCCCTACCCGTCTCACTTAAAAAAGAAAAAGAAATTCCCTTTCATTTCGCGTTTTATGCTCCACGAAGACGTTTTTTTTTTTTTTTTTTTTTTTTTTTTATTATACTAGTTAAAGACAGTGCCGGAGAAATAGAAATTTGTTTCTTTTATTACGTAGTCCGGAAGAGTTTTGTTGATAAGTATATTTGCCAATGATTATCTCTTATAATTTTCCTTCTCTGCTCCTTTACTAATGCACTGAACAATGATAAGAGGAACCTCACTCTGGAATTCATCTATCTTGCTTTATGATTATTATGTTTGTCAGTACGACCGGCGCTAAAACATATTAATCGTATAAAAATAATATATATTTACTCGAGAGTAAAGCTCAATCGTATTAAAATTAATACAATACGATCGGCCAATAATAAAACCATTGAAGCTTTTATGAATATTAATAATCCTCGATACTTTTATCTCGGGAGTCTTATGAGATTTTTCGTTTACCGACGGTCGATATTAAACCCTAATTAAGTTATAATACAAGTTATGGTATTAATAGAAGAAAAGCGTCAAAGCAACGAGAGTAAAAGAAGTTACGTAAAGATATAATGGTATCTCAGTCCCGGATATGCTTAATAAAGACGCCATTGTGAAATAGATGATTATTTACGTGCTAATGGATTTTTCTAATCACTATTGTTGCAGCCACGAACTGGGAGAAGATCCCGAGGACGTCCAGGAAGTGCGACACAATTACAGACGACATTGAGATCACACAGCCTCGTCTCCCAGCAAATAGAAAAAGGTCGGTGGCTTATAATTTTACATTGTCTTTTATAATATTTCCGATATTATGGCTGGGAGTTCAATTAGCGGGCGTAAATATTGTTTTTCAAATGCCTAAGAACCGGCAGGCTTGGGAGTATAATTTTTAAATAGAATATTCATCCGAAGGTCTCTTAATAATTGAATAACGAATTTTATCGATCGAGTCCTTTTCTTAAAACGGAAACAACAACAACAACAACAACAACAATAACAATAATAACAATAATATATTATTGAATAGAAAGGAGAGCTTTTATTTGCGAGAGCGCACGCACGAACAATCGTTTAAAAATAAGCATAACGTGCGCAGATGTGTAGGTTATTGATGAAGGAATATCAAATAATATTCCATTGAGCCGTTCGATAATAAACAAGTGTCACGATCAATCGTTGGGATCACGAAGATAAGTAATATGTGACATTATTAATAAGATCGGTAGTGCGCGGAACCGAGGCGGACATTATCCGTGAAGGAGGAAAGGTCGCTCGGCGGGGCAGTCGAGGATGGCGGGTATGGCGGAGAAGTAGGAGGTGGAGGAGGAGGAGGAGGTGGAGGAGGAGGAGGAGGAGCTCGACGACGACGACGACGACGACGACGATCGGAGTCGAGGCGTCACGAGGTCACTCGGGTTATTGAACTGCCGGAACGTCGCTCTACATGAGCCGCTTCGTAATTCACATTCTGGATAAGTAGACCAGTTATGTGGATAACGCGACGACCTTTTCTGCCCTCGGCGAAACTCGCGCTTTCTTTATTCGGCTCCTATGATACTCCAGTCAATCCTGATTCCAGATAATCATAGGAGAGGCTCCGCGGAGAGTGGCTCTTCCGCGTAGAGCATTTTGAGAGGGGAAAGTCGGGTTCGATGATAAAGTTGGCCGAATCAGCTTTCGATTTCAGTGAAAGAGGAAGCGATCTATCGCTGTAGTCGGGAGGGGGGCGGCGGTGGTTGCGACGGCGGCGGCGCAGAGAGACAGAGAGAGAGAGAGAGAGAGAGAGAGAGAGAGAGAGAGAGTGAGTGGGAGTAGTCGGGAACGGCGGCGGCGGCGGCGGCGATCAGGCGACCAACACCAGCAGGATAAAGAGAATGGAGAGACTGAGAGCCGATGATTTTCGCCAGATTATCTATACTTTTACCGCTGCATGGAACGTCGAATATAATCTCCAGCAGGAGACTATAGTTTTAATTAGTGGTTACGTGGACAAAGTTCAAACGAGCGTCTATTTTTAATAAGAGGCGCCCCTCTAGCGACTCGACTCGACTCGACTCGGCTCGGCTCGGCTCGGCTCGGCTCTCCTCGATAAAGTCAATAACGCGGTGGGGGTAACGCGCTGGTGCTCGGCACAGATATCCAACTCCCTCGAGACCTGCCCGTCTAATCGAAGATTAATAAGACCGGATCAGCCGATCGCCATTTTTTTTTCTTTTTTTTTGTTTTTTATTCACTAATTCAAGGTCAGGCTATTCGAGTACGGATAAGTGGACATTTTCCATGCTCGAGTCGGTCAAAGACCACTCGCCGTGTCAAAAATATCCCCCAGGAGCTGGAGAAACTTGATCGGGCTCTCTTAGCCGAGAGAGAGAGAGAGAGAGAGAGAGAGAGAGAGAGAGAGAGAGAGAGAAATTTGTATTGCTGCGAGGACGGAAAGCTCCGATTGCATTGATTGGTGGCGGGCGGCGAGGTAGATTGGAGGGCAGCGGAAGCTCGGGACTGCTAAAACCAACGGGGCCAAAATTAATAGCGAAATCTCGGGGAGCCAAAAAGGCCAGGATCAGCGGAATGTTGAGAAAAAGGGACGGGGGCGAGGGTTATCAGATGCGAGCACTCGAATAAAATGTCCTTGCTAGGATCGCCGAAGCCGGCTCGAGCAACCGGTTAGCAAACAAAAGCAGCCACCAACGCACTCTTCTCGCTCCCTTCATTCCCTTCGCCCCACGCTCACCACGCTCGCCACGCTCACCACGATCGTTGTGCAACTCCTAACTCCTCGTCGCAACGCCCCCGTCGCTCTTGCTCGCTCACGTTTTCTTCTTTACTGTCGATTATTCATTCATTCCCCGTGTCCACTTATCCCGAGGATTTTAGAGAAATTCTAATATTATCAACAAGTTATGGACAATAATCACTTTATCCTCACTCCTTCCAGCTAATTAAAACATTTATCTACGTATACCTACGTGTATTTATATATATATATATATATATGTGTGTGTGTGTGTGTGTGTGTAATAAACGATAATTACATCGTAAAATACGATGACTTGGCTTTCTCTATGATGCCAAATAGATAGTATAAAGAATAGAATCGTACTACTTTAGTGATTTGGTTATAGACAGCTTTTCGAGAATTATGTATAAATGTAGAAGGCATTGATATCGAGTCATTGATACACAAAAACAAAAAAACTCTGATCTGAGAAATGTGATTGTAAGAAAAAGGGTCACATATCGGCTTAAAACATATTTTATTTCCTGAATGTAATATCTCACCTTATCTTACTTGCAAGTTGTCGCCCCCTCCCCCTCCCCAACCGCCATCGTACGTTTATTCGCTCTCTCTCTCTCTCTCTCTCTCTCTCTCTCTCTCTCTCTCTCTCCTGCTATCTTTTCTTGTTGCATTCGCTGACAAGTCTTTCATCTGTTTCTGATTTTTTCCGTCCCAGAAGAGAAATAAAAGAAAGACTGAAATGATAGTTTGAGCAGGAGAGGAGGGAGGGAAGGAAGGCAGCGTGCCAGTTAGCGGGGGAGGGACAAAGATAAGAGGAATAAAGCTCGAGCGCTGAGTCAGGCTTAAAGGAACTCGAGAGTCCTGTCGAACAGTGTTGCTGACTTGCTCGAGCGCCTCCCCAACTCCCTCCCCCTCCCAACCCCCCTCCCCTTATCTTTCCGCATTCCGCTTTTATGGAGCTTCAGAATAAGGTAATGGTCTCAGACTCTGAGCGATCCATCCAGTCTTTCGCGACCCTCAATTAACACCAAAGCCTCGTCATTCCCGTATTTCTTAAGTGAAATTTTGAATTATCTCTCTATTCTCTATAAAATATCACTCTTTTCGAGGGCCCCGTCCCACCCCGCCACTCCCCCTTGTATTTAACGAAGTACTCGCATCAAAGTACTGTCAACATAAACCATTTATTTATTCGTGAATTGCAAGCAATCGTGGCATTTCGTTTTCTTTATTTCAATGGGACATGCAGTATCGCTTATTTTCTACTTGTTCGCATTATCCTTCTTATTATCTTTTTCGTTTTTCATTCTCGTCGTCGGTGGCCGTGCAGTTGCTGCTCGCGCTATTCAATGTCTCCGTATCATTTATCCAGAAATTCCTCGACATATTGAAAGTGCCGATGAAAATTTCGTCGCGACGGGCTGTCAAATATTACGTGCAACCGGAAAACATACGAACGACTCCAAAGCATTTTCATTAGCCCGTTTCTGGCTCCCCATTCACTAAGTCTATTATTAGTGCCGCTCCAGCCAATGAATTAAGCGAAGATAACAACCAAACTTAAATAAATTTGCATGCTTTTCATATAAATGAATAACATTGTTAGGTGCTTGCCGGCTGATATGCATATTGATTACTTTCCGAGCCTATTATATAATCCTGTTTTAAACGAAAAATATGAATATGTACGAGACACCTCCCCTGATTCTCCTCTGATAATGATCTTCGGAACTTAGTATCAAAGCAGCACGAGATTTGTTATAGAAAAGTATGTAAATTTTTTTTTTTTTTTTTTTTTTAGAAAAATTAATAGAAGATGTGAAACCGTGGACTATATAAATTATATTAGAAATTCGCTGAAAGTAGGTCGAAGACGAAAGATTTTTATTATCAATGGCAAATGTAAATCAGCAGGTATTATTGTAACAGAAAGTACGCTACGGTGAGTTTTTTTAAAGGGGGGGTGGGGTGGGGTGGGGGAGGACAAACAAGGAGGTCCGAGTAGAATAAAGATCTGCTGCATCACCCTAGGAAATTACCCTAGGAAATGTAACCGCAAATAATCGTCAAGTCTCGAGTTTTCCTTCGTTCTTGTGCATCGATTATTTTTTGTCCCCTCAAAGTCCTCGCCGCGTCCAGCTTATTATCCTTTTTTTTTTTTTTTTTTTGTACTCCCGCGTCTCGAAATAAATCTACAGGATATTCTGTCGGACAACTTTCCCAGAGACATTGCTGACCAATACAACGTATTATAAATACGTATTGCTATTTAATTATGCTCTTATTATTGTTATCTGTATATAAAAATATAATATAAAGCGATGGGGCGATAAGAGAAGCCTGAGCTAGTTTCGATTTTATTAAAACGTATTGCGCTATCGGTTATTGTTTTTATAGGGGCGGGGAGGGGTGGGAGGAAGGGCCGCGGAGCTTACGATCGCATTATAAAAACAGTGCAGCTCCCGATAACTAACGAAAGTTAATTAAATACATTGAAAGATGAGAGTGGGGCAATAAATTTTACATATTCAAATTTCAACTTGAAATGTAACTTGTTATATATTTATATTAAAATGCCCATCAAAGTCTTTAAGAAAATGCGCGCGTACTGCATGATGGCGAAGCTGAAGAACCGAGAGGCTCAATCCTAACGAATAATTAAGCCAATGTACAATTTCCCACGAAGTCTTGATTCCCTGGATTCACTGGATTCATAAATCTTGGAAAGGAGATGACGAATAAGACCTGTAGAATAAGAATAAAGGATCCCGGACTCGAGGGTAGCAGACAGACGTTCGTTAGAAAACAAAACTTTTCTACATCTCTGCGTATAAAATTGTCCAATAAAGTTGTTAAAAAAAATGTTGTTGTTGTTGTCCGCCTCCCCCCCCCACCCCGTCCCAACAACCCCACGAAGCAGATAATAAGATTCGATACGTTAATTCATCCGCCCCCAGCCCACCCTAATAATCTCACTTATTTGTCACGCCTCTTCTCTGTGCTCGTGACACAGAAATAAACGTTATTTCTTTCTTCCCGTTCCTCGTCCGCTTCGACGCATTACTGAAAATTCAACTGTTTTTGGGACTTTGAGAGCTCCTCTCTGTCCCCCAATAGCCTCCCCAATAGCCTGCTGCCTTCCCTTTCTTTACAGACATTTGACATTTATTTGTAGCCCGCATTCGAGCATCGGCCATTACTCCTTCTACGCATTTTATTCTCGCTATCTTTCTCTCGACACGTTATCGAAAATTCCACGTAACCGTTAACGATTATAACGTTCACGCTCTAATTGAATCCGCTTTTAATTGAATTCAGCCAACTCGATTAAACAAAGTTTCTACGAGGCCAAGTTCATCCTTTTTACATACGCGTCGAATCATGTTTCTGCATTTCATTACATTTTAGCCTATCATTATTACAAAGGAGAGAATGCAAATGGAAGTTATTTTGCTGATTTTCAAATACGACAATCCGCTTATGTAATGATCGCATTGTGCAAAACGAACTCTTTTCACATTCAAATCAATGAAATACGTACACGTCGTCGAATTCTATATTGGCTGGCAGGCTCTTCGTCGTCCTCGTTATTTGTCATTATTATTATTATTATTATTATTATTATTTATAAGAAATATAAGGAGATTAGGGAGTGCGATTAACAAGCGATTCGAGTGTGAGTTTCATCAGGACGAGGCCGAGTAGTGAGGTTATGTACGATGTCGATGCCTTAATACACAAGTTTAAAACTTTAACACGTTTAATTTGTACGTAAATTTACGTACCTATACCTGTCTGTCTATCTGTCTGCGTGTATGTACATATATATATATATATATATATAAAGTTATGGAAAAGTTACAGGCAGAGAATGTGATGAGAGCCGGGCTCGGTGTTTTAGTCAAATTCGCCTGAGAAATCAGTCAATCTTTGAGGATTAACGAAAGTTACATAAGCTCAGCCATGAGATTAAAGTATCTCTTACAGGTCGTTGTGTAGGTAGGCGATATGCAGAGTGATTGCTTCCACTCGAGTGAACTATGTTTAGGATTCACGCGCAGTTCCGATCCATTGCCAATCAAGGAATTCCGTCTTGCTGCTCGGCCCTGAAATACTTACTAAATCTACCAATAGAGAGGAAAATCGTCGTGGCAAGTAAACGGGGCAACGGGTTTGTCGAACCCGGAAGTCACCTAATTGCCGCGCCAATTTTCAAAGACGATCGCGCCTTTCCAAATCGTCACGTTTGTTTGCTCGCGCCCGTCGACTCGATCGGGCCTTACAATTTAAAGTCAATCCACCCATCGCTCTGCTAATTACCCGACCCTCCGCCGTTATCTCCTCCCCCTCCTCCACCCTTCCCCCACCTCCACCGCCACCGCCGCAGCCACTGAACCGTGTACGAGTCGCAAAAAATCGAGCACCAACTGTTTTTCGGGTTCGAAATGGGCTTTTTTTTTTTTTTTTTTTTTTTTATACCGGTCTTATGCCCTCGAGTCGGCAGTAAAAGGGATTATTATTAAGCTTTGGTGTCGAAACGAGGGAGAGCGTCTTTCGGAGGAGGAAGGATCGCCGCGGAATTGTTTCTTTAATGTCGTGACGGGGCCAACCAGCCAACCAACCAGCCAACCAACCAGCCAACCAACCAGTCAGCCTACCAGTCAGCCAACCAGCCAGTCAGCCAACCAGCCAGCCAACCAGCCAGCCAACAACAGATGCTCGACACTCGGTTCTCTCAATTTTACGGCAACGCGGCGGTATAAAGGCCTTTGGCAGTAATTGCCGCGCGAATTCTATTTCCGGCACTTTCGGTCTCCTCAAAACTCTCCCTTGCCCCTTCTAATCATTTGGAATATCTGCGCCTCTGAGGAATGCTATTCCAACGGCTCTCATCTAATAATCGGCGCCAGGTTATTATAATTATCGTCGAATCCGCCGCGTGTACTCGCCAAGGAGGCCCGGGCCTCGATTATCCTTATCGACTCAGTCGAATAATAATAACAAACGCTTACTCGCTCGTAAAATGATTGGTCGAGGCAAGGGACGAGCGAAAGTGTTAAAAGTCACGAAAACAGTATGATGATTTGCGTGTCGGTCTACTGGCGAGGGCCGAATAAAAGCTACTCGATGTTCCAACATATGTCGGACGATCCGGCAAGTAAATACAAATACAAACCGAGTCTCGGTTGTCTCGGGATCCCAAGTGGCTCTTGTATTATTCAGACGACTGGGATGGAGCTTTCGGGCAGGGCAAAGCTTACGATGAGCTTTAACGAGCGCGAGTCTCTCTGGCTCGGAGCCCGGCCTCGGATTCAGAGGTTACGGACCTCTGGCCATCTTAAATAACCCCTCGACGCGAGAGGCGTACCACCCGACTTTTGTTTATTTATGCTCGCCGACCTCGCGGTTACCCCAAAAACCTAACCTATTTCAGGTTGAGAGACGCTGAGCTGGAGAACTCTTTCGCCTATTTTCGGATAGTACCGGACGACATCGGTGCGCGAATATTCCACCAGCTCTGCTCAAGAATTAATACGGACTTTGAGCGAGCTCGACATTTCGCTCGAGGGCGCGAGCGCGTCTGTATCTGTCCGTGAAAAATATGGCCGGATAGGGGAGGGTAGGGAAAGGGTTGGACGAGGACTGTCGAGTGACCGAATGCCTTTGATCCGCAAGGCTCGCCTCTTATTGTTCGGGCCGTGAAGAACTCGAGGAATTACACATAGAGAGGAAACAGAGACTATAAATCCACATCCTTGGAGCTCGTACGCACGTACAGGAGGCTTACACGGGAGATAATACGTGGGTGGACCAACGACGAACTTGGGTCTATCAATGCGCAAACTTTGTAACTTTCTCTGCTTCGTGGGTAGAAAGGTTTCCGCAGATGGGGTTGGAGTGGAGGGGAGTCGGAATCCCAAATTAACGAGTAGTTTTAACGTTTGCCTTGGTGTACAATGCCATTAGATACATTCAAGGACGTGCCGAGGTTTTCAGACTTGATTTACGAATGTTCGTTTAATAAGAGACTTCTGCTTGAGCCTAATATTTATCATGCCGTCTTAAGATTTCATTCGGGATTCAAGAAGAAAGAACGGGCTGCGATCGGGGATGGTCTCTCGGCACAGAGGAACTTTCTGTTGGGAATTTTACGGATCCTGAGCCGAGCTTCAAGTAGACTTATCCAGGCTTTGATTGACTAATGAATGGAACGGGCAGAGTGGCGATGACGGCTGGGTAGGAGGCAGGTTATTGGTACCTAGACCAAGAGAGAATATTGAAGCTCCATAAATGAAAATCGGCGAGCTTTGGAAATTCAGAGGTTATATCGGTGCAAGGGCTGTTATCGGCCAGCCGTTCCTAGAAATGCATAAAGCGTTGTAAGAGGCGCACGTCTCTAATCGTAAATTGTTGACGGAAGAGCCAGAGGGATATATAATTTATTTCACGAGGAGTTGTTGAAGGTCGAGTCGGAGAGAGAGAGAGAGAGAGCATCAATAACGACCTGTGCCGCGTATACGTGTATAGCTTCGTCCGGCCTCCCGAATCCTTTATTCTTTATCTACCTTTTAAAGAGCTTGTCTAGCATACAGTGAGGCCGGGAAGGGTGGGGGGGGGTGGGGAGAGACTTAGCGAGGAAGGGATCGATGAAGGGGCGAGAGGCTCTTGACCACAGAATATACGGCTCGTGTTTTTTGGCGGGTCGCGCCCCCGATATCTCGAGGTGGCTCCGACTTTTATATTCGAGCCAGGCCGGCGACCGACCTTTTTTCCTTTTTACGAGCTCCTATTAAGCTTCGTCGGCTTTCACGACGATTTCGATATCTATGCCAAGAAAACACCAAACGCTCTTCTTCCGTTTCGTCGGTGGGTCGGTGGGTGAAGGGGATGGAGGGGGTGGAGGGGGTGGAGGGGAGTCGCTTATACCGCGAACCCGAACTACGAAGCAACGCACAGGGCACAAGCCGATCTCAATCAACTCTTCCCGATCGGCTCCTTACAACGCTCCCATCACCAGTCCCAGTCCTCGCCTACCCTACCCTTTTATTGCCAAGCAATAATCGATTCCACGACTCTCGGCGGCCAACGTTGTTGCACGCCCAAACACGTGGGTACGTAGAAAAACTCGGCCGGAAGTTCGATTCGTCTATATTTATCCGACTGACTCGATCAGAGAAGAGAGAAGGACGAAATGGAGCGAGGGCTCGACATTTTTGCCTCGAGCCGAGATTCATCTCGCTGGGAGGAGTCGAAGGACTAGGTGGAAAAAAAAAAAAAAAAAAAAAAAAAAAAATCGAGAGCCAAGCTGCGTTTCGTAGTTACGTTCTGCTATGCATACACGCGCGAAACTTACGTCAATGGTGGCTACGCGAACTATTTTCGCTGGAAACTGATTCTGACACCCATAAAAACTTTACTTCCGCCCTCTATCCTAAATCCACTGCCCCCGCCCCCTTTCCCTTGCCTTACCAGCTCTTCTGATTTATTTCGAAAAAAGTAGGAAACGTATGGCTGAGATAAGCAATAGCTAAATAAAACCTTAAGGGACAAAATTCAAAGGACGTTTACTTCTTTTTATACCGTATTGCCTATTCTCTCTCTCTCTCTCTCTCTCTCTCTCTCTGTATTTTTCGTCCCACTTTGCCTGACTCGAAACCGCTAAACATGCACTCTTGTAATCCGTCCATGGGCAATAAAAATATTACTTCCCGACGATTTTACAATGAGCTTTATGCAAATAATGCTCGCAAATGCTAGCGCATCGTTTTGAAAGCTGCATTACACATATATACACGCATTTACCGCATAAACATACGGGCCTACAGAGTCTACGGAAATTCCCGAACAAAATTTTTTACATCCACGGTGGGGGGGGGAGGGTGGCTCTGTAATTACGAATATTGTCCAGAGAAAACGAAATATTTTCACCTAATACCATAGAAGGTGGAAGAAAGTGCAGGATTGCGGGGAAAAAAAGGTAAAACATTTTTGGTGGACTGTTGTGTTGTTGTGTGGATGGAGGGTTAGGGGAAGGCGGACGCTTAGCCGGTCTATTTCTTTCTACTAGACTCGAGGTTTCGATAGCCTCGAACAATCGGCCGATCGTCATTCCCCCTTATATTTGCTATCCCATTATTACCTTTCCGCAAACACTTCAAACGCAATAGGATATGAAGCTACACTTCTGCACTTGAAAAAATGTCTCCGCGCCTCGAGACTCGAAAAAACACATAATAATATATTTGTTTTATTTTTTTGTTTTGGTTTTTTTTTTTTTTTTTTCACGCCAAACGCGTAAGCAGAAAATCGAAAAGGTATGTAAATGGTTTTGTCGGAATAATGGGATGAACGCGGGAAGAGGAATAAAGACTCTGGCCGTCCTTATGATTTACATGAAATAAAAGAGCCAGAGAATAGTATATGTTTTAGTTGCGCGTCGCATTCACTGTCTGTCTGTCTGTCTGTCCTGTCCGCGTTACATATATATATGTAAAGGAGCGATTTTTCCCTCGGGCATAACCTTCCATTTTTTCGCCATTTTTTTCTTTTCGCACTTTTGTTTTCCTCGAGTCTGGGACAGGCTCTACACAACAAGTACGGATATGCCCGTCAGGGTGATCGCCCCACCCGAACTCATCACTTTTCCACCGCTGAGCGACGGTATTCTATTTTCTCTTATCCAGTCGGGCGAGAACTTTTATTTCCTTTAAATAATAAGAATGTATGGCCACGGAGACTCTTCATCCATCACGCTCTATTAAGTTATTGCACCAAATATATATATATATATATATATAGTATGTATAAGGTGGAATAGAGCCGTTCTCTGATCGATTGTCAGTTCCAATTGAATTATTCACCTTGGGATAAAAGCTTTATTCGCATATCCGAGAGCACGCGTATGCCCAGCCTTTACCGCAACGTATTTTGCTGTTAAAAACAAGCAAGAGATATCTCCATGTTGATAAAAATAACAATCCGGAGCTGTAGCGGTTGTAGCTCTACGGTTGGCATTGTCTTATGGACTTGGCAGGGAGGGAGGGGACGTGCGCATTATATTGACGATCACGCTTTTAAGGCTCGTCAGCCAATGAGCAGCGTCTATCGCATGTACACGTTATTAATGGATGGAAGAGGAGCCGCTCGGCTATGCTCAATCATAAAATCGATAACAAATATATATGTCCCACTGATATAATGATCTGCGAAATACCCCTTTCCGTAATCCCATCCAGTTTTCTGAAATAGTCGTAAGGAGCGCATAATTCGGCTCCGGCTCAGATTTACCCAAGTATTATCCAAGTGTGTTTATAAGCGGGAGATCGCAAGCTTTGCAATGTAGGCACAATGCACGCGTACTTGTATAGCTATGTAAGGCCAAATGGAAAATGAAGGTGTGATTCGTTATCGCGTCATCTGTCTGCGCGCGCGCGCGCGCACTGTAATTGCATTGCATACCTCAAGCGCTATTCCCGTACATTGTGCACGTTACGTAAGTATCTTCTGGCCTCCATTCCTACCCCCCCCACCCCAAACCCCCCTCTAGAATCTCCTTCGCCATAAAAAATTATGTATACCGCTTTAAACCCCCCCCACTACCCCCTCTCGGCCCCTCTCGTCCCCTCACCCCTACCCGCCATCCGTCCCCAGACCCTTCGACCACCTGTCAGTAATGGACGTTTTTTACGTGTACGAATGCGGGAATGAATGGAGCAACATATTTGGCCCTTATTTCAATGATTTTAGCTTTCCGTCGTCACATTATATCTGACAAAGCAGGGTCTTCGCATTTTTCAATGCAATAATTCATTGCCTTATCAACAGTGTGAATTCCTATAGTTCTAGAATTAAGGTTCTCATGCATTATTACATTAATAAATAATAGAAGTTTCTTATTCCAAAACACTTGTCTCTTTACTCTCAGCTAATACTATTACCTTTTCCTTTTGTTTCCTTATCTTTTCACAAACTTACAATACCATGTTGTTATAAAAACAACAATAATAGCGTTCATTCATTGGCTTCAAGACCTTCATTGCCTATTAATGTGTACTTAATTATTTACTCTTCGTACATTATTTGGAATAATTTATCGGAATTCTATCAAGCGCTTGCTTTAGTATTAAGACTTGTAAACACCCGGGATATTATTATTATTATTATTATTATTATTATTATTATTATTATTATCATTATTATAATAAAAGCTCATTTATTTTAATGACTCGAGTCGAGTCTTTGCAAAATTTAATTAAAATATCGAAGACTTGGAAAAGAAGTTATTTGTCTTGTTTGTCTGGATTGGTCGGCTTTTCCGGTCCGACCAATAAATCATTGAAAGGTTCGTTCGTTCGTGGTTAATCAGAAATTCAAAAAAATCAAGAAATCACGAGATCAAGAAATCTTACGGATGGAAACCCATAACGTACATTGGAAGAGTGACGTTCGCGGGTCTCTCTCTCTCTCTCTCTCTCTCTCTCTCTCTCTCGCTCGCTCGCTCGCTCGCTCGCAGTTTTGCAGAAAATCGTCTTAATTACTCTTATCACAACTGCCACGCACACGTGTGTACTCTTTTCATTTGCTTACTCTGTGTTGGAGAGTGAACCCGAGCATTATTCGAGCCAGCATCCGTCTCAGGGCGTTGAATGTTTTCATGGCTGGAAGGCGAAAGCGTTGGATGGTCGGGGCGGGTCGGGACGGGATGGGTTGGGGAGTGGAGGGGCCATGTTGGGGGGGGGGGAGCGCCGAGGGTAGGAAGGTCGATTGGCGCGCAGCCAAGCAAAGCGCGAGCCAATCTCACTTTCCTCGGTAAAAAGGCCAGCAGCGGTACCGGTACACTAATTGGAATCCGATATATAGCCATCCATAATCCATTGCCTGGATGGATGTGTCCGAGAGACCCAGAGGCAGCTTAAAAATAAAGGATTATGAATGGGCGTGGGTAGGTAGGTACGTGGAGAAAAAGGAAAGACCGACCGAGGAAGAAGAGAATTGGTAATCGGTCTGTAATTTGGATTCCTGGCACATATTGTTTAAGGTCTCCTTAATTTCCCGGAACAATGGAACGGAGGAGAAAGGAAGGTTATGATTCCTATTTTGAATAGAAATCTAAATAATGAATTTGAGAAATTGTATTATTACCGCGGCCTCGTCACACAATGCGGCCATATCATATACGTGTGCTGAAATCGATGGACAAAGACAATAATTATATCGAAGACTTATTTATTCGATCGACCGCATATTATCATATATACATTATCGAGTGCAAGTTTTATTGCTTTTATTCTCGTTTCTCTCGATTGGCCCCTTTACTTCCCGAATTACTTCGCGCACGCACGCTCTCTCTCTCTCTCTCTCTCTCTCCTTCTCGATGTTTTCTATACTCGATATGAAAGTCGCACCTGTTTTCTGCGCCCCTTTTCTCCACTCGGCCTGACAACCATTTTGATGCATCATCACGCAGTACTCGCCCAAACAATCACAAAGCAACAAAAAAAATAAATAATAATAATACAATCCGCCAGTGACTAGTGCGCATATAAATCCAGAAGGCAAGTTTTTTTTTTTTTTTTTTATAATTTCCACAAGTCGTTGAACTCGTATCTATTTCATGGGTCTATTATTATTATTATTATTATTATTAATGTTGTTTTTGTTTATATATAGTCATGTTTACATTGCCGTAAGTTACATCAATTAACTTAATACGGCAGAGAGGAAAACAAAAGAAAGATTCTAGAGACATGAAACAATTGTATAATATTTCGATGATAAACCATTTGTAGAGATTCATTAGCTTAATGTGATTGACGTTAAAACGTTTATATAATACGAAATTATATTATTTTTCTTCTACAAAGAAGTTGTTATTAAAAACAAAAAGTAAAAGAAATTTATAGTATCGTTTAGAGGTAAAAAAACAAAAAAAAAATCCCAGCTTGTTAAAAAGTTTCGTAATTAATTATTAAAGTATTATTAGAGTATTAAAGTATATGAAAATAGACTTGAGTAAGATGATTCGGTTAGGGATATAACCTTGAAAGAGGATCGAAACGAGACTGAAAATATATCGAATAGCGTTGTTGGTTACTCTTGTAAAAGCTTTCGAGCAATAAATTCTAAAACTTTTTATTATTAATTCGATGAAGTTGTTCAAGTGTCGCGCAGATGAAAGTTCCAGAAAGTATTTCATTTATTTAAAATAAAAAAATAAAAAAAAGTTTTAAACACTACGTTAAAAATGTTACAAAATGCCAAAATATTATTTACTCCGGAATTCCGTCGAAGCTTAAAACTTTGTAATTCTCCTCGTAAATGAAGAGAATTTTACTGTAAGCACTTATTTTAGGAACTGGAGAGGTGGTAAGCCTCTGCTGCATCACTTTTAAACGCCGACACGTAAAAAGTAAAATACGCGGAATTTAAAGTTCACTTAACCTTATTAGTTTTCTTTTCTCTAAACTACACGTGACATATTTTACCCAAATATTGATCGAAACACTTTAAGATAAAAACTTTAAAAACTATCCATTAACAAAGTTAAGGACGTCAAAAGTTCTATAAACTTTTCTAAGAACGTTCTTCAATGGAAATGAAAATCTATATAAAAATTTTCCGAACATTTAAGTTTCTCTATCTTCTACAACATTTTTCTGGATAGCGTAAAAAAAAAAAAAAAAAAAATAAAAAAAGAACACGAGACAAAAAACAAAAACCAAAAAAAAATCAGAAAAGTTGTACGAGCCATTTATTTGTATGGCTTCCAAAGTTTTCAATGTCAGTTTATACATGAGTAGTGGTACGTGATGACGAAAAATGATAATCCATCTTGGCGGGGAGGGTGAAAGAGAAACTACACGAGACGAGGATGAGAAATTTTTTAGCAAATCGTATAAGATCGTGAGATTTTGTGCAGTAAATTTACGATCCCTAAAGACGGGAAACGTAATTTCATATTCAAAGCGCAGTTTCAAAGTTTTCTCGTAACGGAGAATATCCAAACGTGTTGCGTGTGTACATTGTTCTTTAAAGGGCGTTTATTATATTCGTGTCCGTTCGGTAGTAATTAATGCTCGTTGACGGGGTGGTCTCAATGACAATTAGGGTATGAAGGAGCGGAATAAAGTAGTTTGGAGCAGAAGTTTGGAGAATTCGCTGCAAGTCGCCGGGCATTATGGTAAGCCGCGCATCTCAGATGTCGTTGATATAAATTGAAATCTGTCGGCATTGCGAAGGAAAGTATCCGACAATTTCCTCATCTCGGAATTATATATAATAGAGGGAATAAAATGACGGCGACGAGGAGGTGGAGGAGGAGGTGTAGGACTCATCAAAACAAAAGTCCAAGTGGTAACTTTTCGCATTTCCATCAAAGTCGAAGCGGAAAAAGAGTAGCGAACAAGTACTTCGGTTAACTATTCATCAGAATTGAGAAAAGTTGAGGGTCAGGGTGGTGGTGGTGGTGGTGGTGAGAGAGAGAGAGAGAGAGAGAGAGGCAATTGGAATTTAAGGACAAAGCCAGGTAAGGACGCGGATAGGCGCCATAGCCCGTTGAGAAGGAGGAAGTTTAAAGAGCGGGAGCCCCGAGCGAGCGGGTTCGGCTCGCTTCGACTGGTCGGCTTTAAGTCGGCGCAGGGAATGCGATCGATATTGTCGTCTCGCGCCGCCCCACTCGCGATCTACCCTCGATTCTCGGGCACCCCCGGCGGTCGCCCGTCGCCCAGGGAGGGGAAACGAAACGACTCCCACAAAAAGTAGAAGAAATAAACGAGCAGAAGTGAAAAAAGAAGAAGAGGCTCCATATGCGAAACAAACCGGGGGGATCGTGGGGGACAAGGGGGGACGAAACGATTGCGCGCGCGAGAGAGAGAGAGAGAGAGAGAGAGGGAGAGAGGGCGCATGCGACGAAAGCAGGAAGTACTTTTTTATGTTAATTGTGAGGGAGAGGGTTAACGGCGGTCGGGGGAAGTGAAGCCGAAAGGGAATTCGTAGTTTCATGGTGGGGCTGAATAAAGGGGAGGGGGGATGAGGAGGAGGAGGAGGGTGAATTTTGGAGGCTTAATTTCAGTAGGCGCTGCTCTTCTTTATTTTCCTTTCCTTTTCCATTGCCCTCGTGTAGAGTAAGGGTATGGGCGGGGGTCGGGCGGGGGATGGGACGGGATGGGACGGGAAGGAGGGGGGGTAGAGGCGAGGGAACGACGGAGGTCGGAGCCCCGGTCGGTGTCAATATAGAATAAGAGCTAGGGTGAAGCGGGGAGTGAGCTTGATTTTTATACGACATTGTTATGGGAAGTTTTTCGTGCGCTGCTTTTAAAATGCGATTGTATGGAGGGTGCGTTTGTTTAGCGGACGAGCCTCGCTCCTGTAATTGATGGCGCTCAAGGGACCGACGCTATGTTTTTTGACATTTTGAGCCTTGCCACGGGGCGGACCTGTATTCCTTACAGACTATTTGCATGGCCTAATGAGCACTAATTTTCTTACTTAATTCCATGAAAAGTCTCATTCCTGGGAGGGTGGAAAACTGCCTTCTAAACATTGCCATTACTTTTCACTTTCAAGCCATGACTTACACACTCACACGCACACCCAACAACAGTAACAGCAACAACAGCAACAACAACAGCTAAAACGACAACAATAAAGAGCGAATGTCAAGCGTCTAGGCATTTGCATTTACGCAGCACGACCTGAGCTCACCCGAATAACGATATGCTGGCCCCTTGCTCCGGAAGTTAGCGGAAAGAAGAGATGGGAAAGGTAATCGGGCCCGAGCGATATTGCAAAAACGACGAGGAACTGGTACGGATGAAGCTGGACCAAGTTTCCGTGTCGGACGATCAACAGTAACGTCTCCCCCGGGATTCGTGTATACTGGACGAAGCGCCCTGACCAGCGCAACCATCCTTTTCCACGCATTCCTAAAAAACATGCGAACCTTTTCCTTGTTGCCCTATTCTTAACAAGGCTTTAAATCTTCAATTGAGGGCAGCCGTGTAACGAGACCGTACTGTTAACCTAGCCTTCTCCCGTGCGCGTCCGCGCCAAGTCGTCAAAAATACATTAACAATTAATTACGACGGCTTGATGCCACTCCAATGTCAATAATCCGTTATCCTTATAAAGCGCTGCTCCTCCGAATCAATAACGCGCTCGTTGCCTCGCTCGTTTATATTAGTCAACCGTCGTCTCTCCCCTCGGCAAATGATAAAGATTTCATTGGCTGCATATTAATTACTTATCTCCGCTAACCGAGCATACTATACCTATTCCCATAACCTTCGCGCTCCCATAACCTATTGTTATCGAAATGTTCGTTTGCAATATTATCGACACGATCTCCGCGCATTTAACTTATAATGTTACTTACTTGATTTACTTACTTGGGCAAGCTGCATTCATGCTCATGTATTACAAATGTATCTCCGTGTATTCATTATATTATTCGAATTCCTAGATTGACCGAGCCAATGACGAACTATCTGTCCGTAGCAATAATTCCTTATAATAACGAGAGAGAAAATTTTTGTACTCTAGAGTAGGTAAAATATTTATTTATGAGACGTAAATAAATAGAAAGAAAAAAATCCCAATAGTTTTCAACGCTGGCCGTAGACTTGTAATCGGCTTTAATTAATACACGATAAATAATATAAGACAATAATAATGGACTTTCAATGAGACTTGGAGGCGCAACGGACTGTTTGTGCAAATGGCCTCGGTATGTAAAAGCTTGTACAAAGTCCTGATCTTTAAGGGGAAAATAAAAAAAAAAAAAAAAAAAAAAAAAAACATGCGTCAGACGTGAATGGGAGGAAACAATTAAGGCGTTTCGACTTTCTCACAAGAATCCTACTACAAAAGAATGGTCCGTACAATCACGACGATGACGACGATGACGACGATGAGGACGATGAGGACGATGACGATCATCATCGCCAAGATAAAAACCAGGGTAAAAAAAGAAGAAGAAGCTTATGGCCCTTATACGTAGAGAGCCGGAAGGGTCACGAGAAGATGATCGGTCGATTAAAAATCGATCAAGCCGCCATTAAGATCTTGCCCGGCCTCGGGAGGAGCCGAAAAGCAGCATCCCTGCACCCGCCCAGAAGGTTACGAAGCAAAAAACCGAGATAATAAAAAGAATAAAGAGGATGGGTGATAGGCGAGGGGGGGGGAAGAAAGTAAAGAAAAGACGCGCGCGTAGAGGACGATGGGCACGGAAAACAAACGAACGTACGAACGGACGAACTGATACAGGGAGAGGAATATACGTGGACGAGGAGCCAAGCCCGGCAATTTTAAGACAATGTTTTTCCACGAAAGCGAGATGAATATCTTCGGAAAGAGGACGGCACTAAAGCCAAGTCGTAGTAAAATTCGCAAAGTACAGAGCGCCGCGTATACGTCTGGCTTTGCCCTAGTCCCTAGTCCCGGGGATCGCCGGGAGCGCGAGAGATAAAGGGGGGGAAGGCAGGGAGGGGAGAACGAGAGTAGGGGAAGGAGAGGCTATAAAATGCGAAATATTACCACCGACGTGGCGGCGGGGCGGGCGGGAGGGGGTTGAGTGTGAGAGGGTGAGAGAGGGGGGAGAGAGGAGAGAGAGAGGGTGAGAGAGAGAGAGAGAGTGAGACAGGGAGAAGAAGGCTATAAAATCGAAACCGGATCCGGGGTCGTCTGAGTACGCAAACAACCACATACACGGCGAGTCCATAGACTTAACGCTGCCACCTATACATAACCGATCGACCCGAATCGTCTCGCCGCCATCAACGCGCTCGTACTCACGTACGTACGCACGCACGCACGCACGCACGCACGCAAACAATCTTCCGCCCTCTTCCACTAGACCCTACCGGCCCCTTCCCCCCCACAACCCACACTGCCCTCCAACACCACCTTTCTTTTCGTTTCGCTTTTATATCGCCGACATCCTTGCCAGGCTTCTCTTCTTCTTCCTCCCTTCTTCTCCTTCCTGCCTCCTCAAGCCTCTTCCGCCCTACTCCAGCCTCCTCCAGCCTCCTCCAGCCTCCTCCAACCTCCTCCAGCCTCCTCCAGCCTCCTGCCTACTTCTTCTTCTTCTACTTCTTCTTCTTCTACTTCTTTTGCCTTTTTTCACTCTTTTCTTCATCTTTTTGCTTTCGTTCGAGATCTTTTCTTTTCACGAGCGACCTCGTGCGTATGCGCTCGCACACCTTCGACTCTGGCTTCTCAGGCATTCACGAGGGATTCCTCGCAATAGAGTTGAAATTATTGATCTTGCACGTTTCTTATTTCTGGTTTTTGCATTAGTTACCTTTCTCGCCCCTCTTTCCCAGCCCAGAGTCCTCCTCCTACGCTCCCACCCACCCACCCACGCTCGCTCGCTTCGGTTTCTCACATCATCACGCTCGCAGCAGATAAAGTATCTCGATAATGCAAGATGAATTCGACCCGTTAAAATTATATTTTATTTCATGCTGTTCGTTGACCGATCGTATTTTTTTACAATATTAATTCGTCTTCACTTCTCCCGCGAGCCCTTCCCCAAAGCCTTTCGTATACATTTTACGTGCGGCCTCTTTCACTTAGGTCTCACTTCGGGCTATCCACGGAATTCCTTAAAACTTATTTATTAAAGCTATTGACATTTACAAATCATAAATTGCCTTGCCTGGAGTGGCTCGCCTCTTTTGCTTTTGCCTTTGCCTTTGCCTTTGCCTTTGCCTTTGCCTTTGCTTTTCCCGGCGAAGGAAAATCAATCGAATCGCTTGAAAAATTACAAAGAGGTTAGGACCTCATTTTCCTCGGAATCCTTATGTTCTCTATTTAACAGGAATAAATACAAGCTCCATTGTACAAACCTCTACTTTTTTACTTTTTTTCTTTTTTTTTTTTTTCAAACTTCGCCTTCGGTAGGACGCGTACGTATTGCCCATTGCCCATATTTATCTTTAAATAAGGCAGCGAACGTTTCGTCGAGACAAAATCAAACGCGACATTACGTTATTTTCATTCTTAAGTAATTTCTGCTTCTTTTAAAGTACTGGCAAGCTCAATCGCGTATAGCCGATCCCATATACTATACAATATTATATATACCCTGACATTTTAATTTCTGCCTTTTTCTACAAAGTAATAATTATTTTTCTTTTACACTTGGGTTTATTATTGTATTATTTTCAATGGACATCGGTTTCACTTCATGCCTCGCTTTTCATCGCTTTAATAGTTTTAAATCGAAGATGTTTATAGGTTGCGTAAATCTTATTCTTAAGAAGACTTTAGAAACTCATTTTCTTAGAACATTAATAAATCAATCGAAAAAAAGAAGAAAAAAATACGCTCAATAAAGTCGAATGTTGTAAATTGGAGAAATTTTCATAAATTAAAATCAGCTTTTAATTCATTCTCCCGGTCAGAGCGAAAGGATAATTTAGCGTTTCCTTGAATATTTGTCAAATGCGTGCGATAAGTATTAGCCAAAATTTCCCAGTACTTCTTTAATGTGTCGTAGCACATTTTCAGCTCGAAACGCAGCTTAATATAATATTTTTTCTACAATTTTATATAATTCAGTATCAGCATTATTCATTAGCTCTTAATCTTACGATTTGTTTCCTTATCACCGTTTTTTTAATCTATGCTTTCCCTTTCGGTTTTTCCCCTGAATTGCCATCATTTATTAATGTTTATTGATATTGGAAGAAATTTATAAGCGTTTAAAATTATTTCCAGATTTCTTATATAAGATAAGACCGACGTAATAAAATATTGAAGGCCTATTTACTCGTCTTTAATTGCCGATATTTAATAAAGGTAAAGGCATCGAATGTCTTTTATGGGCTCGGGTGCACCTTACTCGAGCGAGTAATGTTACGAAATAGAATAAATAAATAAATAAATAAAACAATCATTTTTTACGGAATGGCTTAGTTAGACAAATAGGCGGGCGAGCATAGGAATATTGCCATAAGAATGAGAAGGTGTCAAAAATTGTTTTGAAAAAGAATAGAGAGGAATAAAAACCGAATGTCTCGAGCATTTAGGAACGAGGGAACGAACGCAAATAGCGATGCGGGGGTCGAGGTTATTGCGGAGGTGGGGGCGAGGAGGGGGCGCGCGCGCGCGCGCGAGCGCTTCGTCAAATTTAATCAATCTCACTCTGGCAATGTGAGCAAGGTCAAAGCGAACTTTAGATTAAGGAAAAAGAAACAAGTGCAAGGAAAGCTCCGTTAAAAAGCGAAGCATAAAAAAGGTGGCAGCTGCAATTCTCGTGGTGGAATGAGGGGCAGGGGAGGTAGATAAAGTTAAAACCGGTCCCATTAATGACGTCGTCGCGAGCGTACGATTGCGGAAAGGAGCAAAGGAAAATGGAGCGCGGATGGAACTGAAAGATTAGGACTACCGTTAACTTTCCTGCAGTTGCCTCCTCATTCTCCTCCTTCTCATCCTCCTCATCCTCATCCTCCTCCTCCTCCTGCTCCTCTTTCTCGAGCAGACGGAGAATCGGCGTCTGGAAGAGAGGATATTTAAAAACAAAAAAAAAAAAAAAGAATTCGTCGGTACAAAATTACAAATGTGCACTATTCATTAAAAAGAAAGCAAGACACGTATACGTGCGTACGTGCATACGTGTATACGTGTGTATGTACGTATATATATATATATATATGTATGTATGAGGGGCAGATGTAGAGTGTGTCGAAATCAAACGAATTCCTCATGAATATTTATCCATTCATGAATATTGATTGCGTGTCTTCGCGATACGTATACGTTCGTCCGAACGAATTTGTTTCTCCATCTTATTATTACACTCAGCCTCGAACAAACATTACCATTAATTTTTGATATTATGATCTTTCCTCGGTCGGCTTTCAGCAATCTTCGACTTCTTTCTCCTGGATTAGCTTTCTTATTCGGGATCTAATCCAGACTTTTCCTCCTCTATGCAGGAGGGAGGATTTTTTATGCTTTATGACCAACTATTCGTATTTCTCTTGATTTATAAGGTTTATTCATCTTATATCATTCGTCTTGTACCCCGACTCACTATAAATACCAATAACTTTTAACATTTAATTGAAAGCCATATTATGGCTTATTACGCAGTTATAAAGTCAGTCTCTAAACTGTTGATTTAAGACGTTTCGTTCCGTTCCATCCGGATTATCTAACGAAAATAGCTTCTCCTTTCCTTTTTAAGCCATAAATTATATTTTTCACAATTACTAATCTTTTTTTTTTTTTGTATTTTTTATATTTTTTTTTATAATATTTATAGTATTATTTTTAATAAAATGGTTCAAGATCCTCATTTTTATTCGAATGCTTGCTCCCTGCGCCGAAGACATTAAATACGAGCAGCATTTAATTATGATTTTAATCCTAATTCTTAAAAAGTGACTAAGATTAAAATAGCCACGTTGAAAAGACATTTTACGGGGAATAAGAATTTTGCCATCGAGTAGATTCGATAAATTTACAAAATCAAGATATTACAGGATCGCTATAGGCTATGCGTGCACATATGTCGTACGGCAAGTCAACACTTAATTAAAGCGCAGCTCGAGAATAAAAAAAAAAAAAATTGACGGAAAAAATTAGGTTATTCGTTATAAAAAGAAGTTGAAAATAGATTTCTGCGCACGGAACAATCAAATGCAAATTATATTAAAATCCGATCTCGAACAACAGCGGTATTTATGAAGTGGGGAAAAACATATACGTTAATATACGTTAGATCATTCGTAACGGCGATGTAAAAAAAATAGAAACATAAACCATTAACGTAACCTGTTGATGTAAATAATTAAAATTATTTGCATTTCATTAATTATGCCGGACTTATATATCCCGTAAATTATAAAAGGCTATTTTTTTGCGCCATTGCTCAATGATTCATTTGATTAAAAAATATTTTCATTTGCATTAAGAAATTCTGAGAAATACGCATTTAATATGCAGAGGTTGAATAATTAAACGAAAGCTTTCCATGAATGATCATTCCGATTACGATCCTTTAAATGGAATAGAATGTGTCGTATTGTGATTTTATTTCTAGCCATTAAAGTAACAGATTAATAGATTTTTCATTTCCAATAATCGCGCTCGATTCACGTAGGATAATAATAATAATAATAATAATAATAATAATAAATATTTCACGATCTGCGTTATACAGAATTATAAAGAAAATCGGCAATTAGTCTCCACGTTCCATTTAAACGGATATTTTAATTAGACTTTTTAATGACAAGCGAATAAAAAGGTGAGAATAATTTATGCTTTGTTTTATAAGTATAGTCGCAAACGGTTAAGGATAAACTTGTAAAATCCAATATTTTTATTTGGGCATTAAAGCATCGGGGGGACTTGTACCGAGAATCGATGAATACATTGTTGAAGAACGAAGGCGTTAAATAAATATAATACGAGATTGAGTTTAAAGGCGGGGATAAATAAACCGGGATCGAAGAGGGAGAGGGAGAGAGACTTCGGAACTCGTTGCTTTGTTATGGAAGATCGATTTCACATGCGCCTAATGACGATAATAATGAGGTGCGAAAGAAAGTTTGAGCGAGTGTTGCAAAAATTGAAAGTGAGGCGCGCCAAGAAAAGACAAGAAAAGAACAGAAAGGAAAAGAACAGAAAAGAAAAGAAAAGAAAAAAGAGCAAAGAGGAGCCGAAAGGAAGGATGAGGAAGGGCAGGACGAGGATGTTCTTCTTGAATAAACTTCGAAGACCGAGGATTAAATTAAAAAGTACTGGCAGGAAGAAGAGGGGCAGGGTATGGGCTATGGGGAAAACACTGACAAGCAACAAAGCGGCATTCGAAAAGCAAGTCATGTGCACGTCATTGTGCATACGAAGCCAGCCGTACACGATCTGCCGAGGTAGTGTGCATTACATTGGATGGGCCAAACGAGTTTATATATAATTCACTCGCCTCTCATTGTCTCTCCCCGTCTTAATAATGCCCGCGACTCGTTACTTATATATATATATATATATATATGGACACACAGACCAGTCGATCGTTAATACGTACAAGTGCATTAACGGCCTTGTTTTCTTTGTTGGTAGGTAGGCCATGTAGGGTGGAAGGTGATGGAAGTTCCCGGTGATTGCGGTGAGTACCGAAACGTGCTCGACAGCCAATATCCAATCACAGTTGATTTTTATTTAATCAGTTCAATCGATTAGAGCTTAAAAGCATCTTCTTCTTCTTCTTCTTCTTCTTTCTTTTTTTCTTTTTTTTTCTTTCATGGCCTATTTCCATGGAGCTCGCAGCGTCCGTAAAGGAGGGGTATAAATAAACATTTAGATGTGTTTGTGATTGGTCGGATTGGTCGGATTGGTCGGATTGGTCGGATTGGTCGGTCCGAAGAATCCTCCGTATTTATTAAATTCCCTTGGCTATTCGTATTCGCTCGAGTCTCCGGAGCCTACGGAGCGCCGAGAGCTTAAGCCGACGAAGGTGATTTACCCATGTGTAGTACTAAACGGTGTGAGGATTGTAAACGTAGCGGCCGAGGCGAATGCCAATGGCGATCGCTCGCACACTCGTTACGGAAAAATGAAAGGAGGAATTCTATCTCCCCCGAGCGGGGATAGACGCGCCGTTAGATTATAATGCTCTAACGATTATTCTCTTAATGTCAAATCAAGTTAAATTAAGATCGTCCTCGGTTCCGGGGATTGTGCGTTAACGCCGAGTCGGTGGACTGTGGCGTAATTGCCTTCAATGTGCGAGCGGATAAGATTTGGACGGAAGGGAATGGCGAGCTCGATAGTGCCGAGCGGCTATGCGGAAAAAAAAAATAGCTCTTATCCAACGGTCGAATCGAATTAGTCGTTTGGGGTCGCGCGGCCCCTCATCAAAGAAGAGAGATAGATAGATAGATAGAGAGAGAGAGAGAGAGAGAGAGAGAGACGTACGTTTATTATTAGCCAACCTCACTCTTCTAACTGCTTATTTATGATAATTCGGGCTCGGGACTTAGTATTATTAACGCGGATATTATACAAAAGCCAATTTTTATTATTTCTCATCTTCTATCGGCATTAACAGCATTAAGATCAACGGCAGTCTAACAACAGGCAATAGCAATCATCAAAGTACACACAGACTTGCTCAAAAGTCATTCGACAGATAGTTTTGCATTTAAATTAAGTTCGTACGGGTGTAGATGATGAGACTCGTACTCGGAGTTTCGTACTCGACTTGCCGGATTCGCTGGATTTTAAAAGCAGCTCATAATATTCTCAGCAATTAATCCATTAATTTCTTATGATCGATAAATGCAATTAAACGAGCGTATAACGATCGGAGGATAAGGATCTAGATTAGCGAATGAATGGAATAGGGAAAAAAAATCTTGTCCGACCGCTGTGGAAATATAAAATTTAAAGATCTTTATAAGGCACGTGAGCATGTAGACGTTACGCAATACTTGTAATACCGAGCATTCGAACGAATCTAAACAGGAGGAGGGAAAATTGTATACACGCTCGCTCGCTCGCTCGCTCGCTCGAGTCCGTAAATACAACGTTAACGGGGATTTATGCTCACCGAGATCCAGCGATGCGAATATGTCAAGGTCTTGCATGCATTTTATCGGCGAGCACGAGCAGAACGTAAGCGCACACGCTTCCAACATTGGCAGGAGCGTTGATTTTATCTGTTTCGGTCTTGAAACCAATACTAAAATTCCCCTGCCTCGGTCTAGTGGAACAGGGTGTGTGTGTGTGTGTGTGTCTGTATGTCTGTCTGTCTGCCTCTCCCTCTCTCCCTCTCTCACTCTGTGGGTGAGGGTGGGAGGGTGGGGGGGGGAGAGGGAGCTCCTTCATAATTCTGTAGGCGATGCCCACAAATTATAAATCCGCACAATAGGCTTGCGCTTTTTGACGTACGGCCGAGACCTCTCCTCCCGATATGGATCTCGAGACGCGACCCCCGGCCCTACCCGGACTAGTTACAAGCTTCTGAAGGTTGAAGATTATCGACGGGCAATCGGGAATACGGAGAAATGCGAATCGGGAATATTTTCATTATTGTATTATGGGTCAAGAGCCAAAGAAGCTCTTTAATATTTATGCTAATGTATTCATAAATTCAGATACAGGGTCCTAATGCGTAAAAATAATACACACTTACGCTGCACGAGAATAAGGGCCCCCTTATTTGTTGTTGTCGTTGTTGTCGTTGTTGTCGTTGTTGTCGTTGTTTGCCCATGTATTTATTTTCATTGAAAATTACGTTATAAAGAAACGGGCTTCGCGCGATGAGAGTTGCGCGATCGCGTATAGATTCATAACCTTGTACGTAAATGTTGGATCGTATTGGCGGTATCAGAGCATGACTCCGATCGTATTTCAATTACCCCCTGTACACGCGCAATCATAAATACGTGGAAATACAGGCAGGAAGAAACAATAACATCATCTGTTTGGCACGATGCAGTAATGAGTAAAAATCATCTGCGACACGCGGACGCAAAGGGAAAGGGGCAAACAAGTGGACTGGCAGTTGAAAAATTAGCCGTCGCATGACAATGCGTAACAATAACCTTTATAATTTACGAACGTCTGATAAAATTATTATCCTCTCATTTCGCTAATTGAAATTTCCCGACGAGGGGGAGGCTTTTTGTGCCCGAAAATAAAAAAGCTCCGCGGGTTTATTTAAAGGCTTTTACGGCGCCATTTCGTTTAGGGGATAAATTTGCATTCGCTTCGAAAGCGCGAGCATTGGCTGCTTCGCGCTTCGGCTTTGAAAACGATTTCGGCGGGCATTTAACGAGTAAAAATTTACTGCTACGTAATATCAAAAACATACATCACGAAGGTTAGAAGCCATTTGAATAATAATACCAAAGACTGAGAAATGCTAATGTGCAATTTAAAAATCATCGCTCGCAAATCGAATCAGAACTCTTTAAGCGGTAAGCGGTGAAAATTCCATTTAACTTTTTACATCCCCTCGAAAATAATGCATTTTCCATGGTTATCCGATTCGAATGGCCAAAAGGAGAAGGGCGGGAGGGCGGAGGGGGGGGGTAAAGATGCTAACAATGAGAAGTTTGAAAATTGTGTATCTTCAAAGCGTCATCGTAGTATTTAGTTTTTCAATACCAATCATTTTACGTGCACAGGTGTGCGGATGGAACGTCCGAGATCATTTTTCCCAGGGAAGAGAGAGAGAGAGAGAGAGAGAGAGAGAGAGAGAGAGAGAGAGAGATTGTACGTAAATGATTGAAAGGGTAAGAGTTTGGGTAAGCAAAAGTCCCGGATAAAGGAGGTCAAAACCTAATAAAAAAGAGTTAATTGTGTAATGAAAAGGCTGAAGGAATAATGAAACACGAGGTACTTGCTATCGGCCGAAAGTACATAGGCTGCTGCTGCCAGGGTACCGTCGGACCTCGAGTATCGTAAAACAATTGCACGTACGATGCCCAGTAGATTATAGATTCGGCGGCGAGCGTAGTTATTCCTAACGGTTTAGGTCTGAAAGTGAACAAGCGAATTTCGGGCTCAGCTAATACGCATGCGTGCTTATACATACTGCCCCATTCTTTCCGCGCCCGAGAGTCGAGCATTGATAATGTATGCGGCCCTATTGGAATTCCATGGTCCCCATGGAGCCATTCGCAGAGCGTCATCGCATCCATATCTGTTTTAAGGATGATTAGCGCTTATCCGTCCATTAAGTATTCCTCCGTTCTTGCACGTTCGGCGTGGAAGGAGGGGGGGGGGATGATAAGGATTATACGAGCGCGCGCGCGCGAGAGAGAGAGAGAGAGAGAGAGACGCACGTGTCATGGCAATACGTAAACGATGCTCTCCTCGTACCATACGCTCGTCGGTGTAATTTAAATTCCTATTTCGCTACTTATAAAGAAGTATTTGTATCTTTCAAGTCCGATCACATTGCTGTCCCATGTTTATTTATAATTATTTGTTTTCCAATAAATGCGTAGCGAATTTCAATATGAATCGTAGCTCGATACTATAAATAAGCCATTTTAAGATAGGCTGAATTTTAATAATTAAGCAGCCTTGGTGCGACTTTTTTTTTTTTTTTTTTTGCAAAGTAAGCCTTCGACTTATTTGAAAATAAATCAAATGCTTTACCGCGTTAGCCACGTATTGCCAAACTTATTCATTGAACAAATAACATTGATTAAAAGATTTTGACTCTTTCTCTCTTTTAGATTCCGTTGCCTTTTCCTTATATATTCAATGATTCACTCTCTTAAATTGTATATATATATATATATATATATACGTAGCGTTTATGAGTCAGTTTACAAATATCCCAAAAGGTAATTAATAATAGCCGTTCAGACGTACGAGTAAAAAGAAATTAGCTTTAATTAAATAATAATTTACCCAATGAATCGTTTTTATATGATTCGTATGATCTTTCATTGTTTTATTATACGTCGATGGTGCCGTGTAAGAATTTCAGAAAAACTTGAAAAACAGCAAGGATTTTCATAATTGACGTACTTCGTTGGTTAGAAACATCGTTCGTACCAAAAAAAATTTTCCCACAATTCGATTGCAAATTTTCAATTAAATTCAATTGTCAAAACTGCAAGGTTTGGCATTTTTACATTCTCTCTTTGCAGCTCTATCGATCTCCTCATCCCCTCCCCTCCCCTCTCCTCCCCTTAAAACTTCTTCTTCTTCTTCTCATAATTTACTATATTCATGGGATCATGTCAGTTCGAAAAATTGTTCCATTCGCTTTTATTACCCGAACGAAGAATAAAAAAAAAAAATCTTGATCCATTAATTTCTGAAACTATGTTTATTTATTACAATTATGTGCTCGATCGCACATTACCCTTAATTCACCTAAAAATTATAACTTCTCTTTTCTATCATCATCATCATCATTATGTTTCCCCGCTCGTTTCGTTCTCCATCCTTGCCCTTGTCCCTGCCACTACCCTCCGTATTATAAACAGTGCACAGTGACGTTGGTGAACGCGATAGTCGGAAGAATATTGTTTATTTGGTCCAATTTTAAAAATACGAGACATTCTCTCTCTCTCTCTCTCTCTCTCTCTCTCTATCGCTCTCTATCTATCTATCTATCTATTTCTGTATCTATGTGCAGGAGAGCAAGTGATAATTATCCACCAGTTGATAATAAAAACTAAATAATAAGCAAAGTTTGGTGCGACTCGGCCGGTAGATTGCGAGGGCCAATTCGTTAGTTAATAATACCTTGGTGGTGCGGGATCACAAAAGTGAGAAATGAGAGAGCCGAGAGAAAATAAGAAACGAAAATTGGCAAAAAAAAAAAAAAAAAACCATCGCTCTCTTAATAAGAAATTAAGATCTCGGCTTTTTCAAACCTAGAAGGAGGAGGAGGAGGGGGGGAGGGTGAGGAGGAGGGTTATTGGTGGAGGAGGAGGAGGAGGTAATCGATGTTCGTGTGAAAGTTTAACGACCTTGTCGCCGAGTTTCAGCAAAGTTGTATCCTCGCCAACGGCTGAGAATGCTCTTGGCGGCGACGGGGGTCGGGAGGTTATGACTTATACCTTTCCAGCATTCCTGGGAGTTGGTGCAGCCGTGACTTTAGCGCCGCTTCCTCTTATCCTCGACTCCGCAAGTGCAAGACACAGCTTCCCTCCGTCGCTTAGCTCGCCTTAACTATAAAGTGACGACGAAGCCAAGGATATCGATTACGGCTGCTCCTAGTCACCAGCCAATGGGGGAAACCCTTTGCCGAACTGACCTTTAATTGGCAAAGATAATTAGCGGGGAAACCGGATAAGATAATTCGGCCGGGGAAACTGGAATGAGATTTTTATTATAACACCGTGGTTGTGTAACCCGAGGATAGATGGGAACGTATCGATGTAATTAATTTTATATAATCTAGTCCGAGCCCGTCCTCGCCCGTCCTCGCCCGTCAAACTCGTTTCAACTTCATCGCCAAAGTGCGAAACGAAACGATTCAATGTGCTTAATAGGCCGCAGGATTTTTTACAACTTTTAGAATTTGTACAATTCGCCGGAATCTAGGCTAGACGGCTCGATTGTCCTTAACGATTATTACAGTCGCTTTGTATTCGCGGCTACGAATGCGAACGGAAAACGGAAAAGGGAAGCGGCGACGAAGCCTCCTCGTGGCCAATAACCTTGGCAATAAATAATGCGCTAACTAAACTATTACGCCAGTTGTCGTGTCACTTTTTATTCTATTATTCGTTATAAGAAGTTTTAATGAACTTGAGCTACTAGAGCCACTAGAGCCACTAGAGCCTCTGGCGTTAGCCACATACGGCACGCACACGTAGCGCATTAGCTTTACCGGTATTTTAGAATTTATGCCTTCATAAATATGGATATATAAAGTACTTTATAATTTGGCTTACGGATTGATTATAATATTCGACCATGAAAGTAAATGTCGTTATCTCTTTCTTCTTCTTCTTCTTCTTCTTCTTCTTCTTTATACAGCTCAAACAACACCTTAAACAATTAAATGCCCATTCGCAGGGAATTCGCTGTGCCTGATTATTATTCATTCCCGGTGTCGTTCAAGCAAATTAATTATTTTCTTTATTTTACGTGGCAAACGCAACAACGCTACCTTAGTCGACAGTTGTACTAAAAACTTTTATAAACTGTTCTAGTTTATTAGTCTTGCTACATTCTTGCTCTTGATTAGCAACCGATCGTTTCGATAACCTTGTCTTTAACCAACCAACCAACCAACCAACCAACCAACCAACCAACCAACAACAACAACAACAACAACAACAACGACGATGACACCAACATAAAAAGTAATAATGATTTCTGTGTTACGTTAGTCCTTATGATTCCTAATGAAGAATACGATTGAAGAGAGATAATGATGATGACGACGACGACGATGACGATGACGATTATCGGGTGAAGCCGATACCTACCTCGGATCGTAGATTAGCATAATCTCATTAGCGACTGGGAATAAGTTCGTAATGTAACGCGAGAGGTCGGATGAATTGGTTCTCGGTTGGCGCCCGTGACCGGGGGTCCTGATACGAGGATCGGGGGGGGGACTAGCGGAACAAAACCCGTACTTCGTATCCCGCTGCCTGCATTACGCACAAGCTTGTATATAACCTTATAAATCGCGTAACATTCTTGCCTTCGCTTTGCATCTCATGCTCTCCCGTACTCTCGAGACGATGTATTAATTTTGTCGATTATCGTATTTCCGTGGGGGGAACGAGCACGGTCGCGGTGATGAGAGAGGGGGGCGGGGGGGGGTCGAAGAGCGCGCGGACCTTGAGAATACTGTCACCCACTTTATCACGTGCTCGGCTTGCGATTTCACTTTAATTAAGCATTCTTTTCTTTCCGTTCTTTCTGCATTATTTATTATTTCCAGCTTCAAAAAAAAAAAATAAAAAAAAAATACCATTTACCATTGAATCATAACTCCACCCCCCCCCACCATCTCCATCAATTTACCCAATGTCACGATTCTTAAAATCTTTTCAAATACTTTGGATACTGTTACCATTGTTGTTGTTGTTGTTGTTGTTGTTGTTGTTGTTGTTGTTGTCGTTGTTGTTGTCATTGTTTTGATATTTCTTTCTTCTTTCAACAAGTTAAAGCTTTTAAATTAACTCTGCGACTGATAAGTAGCAGCGAGCACGTATCCGCGCAAGTTAATTCACCCTTCTTTATTATTTTAAGTTTTAATCAACTAATGAAGTTTATATCTTTATAGTACGATTGTGAAACGACTGGCCAGAGATATTTATAGTTTATAAATGATCGCTAACTATGTATAAAGTAATATATCTCTTCGTTAATATTAACATTACAAAATTCACCGGATAAATGTAGATAAAAATTTTATGACTTCTAATTAAATGATGAAAAAAAATGTATCTTCATTAAGGAGCTCAATTATTATACAACCGATGATGTATTAAATTATTTTTTTAACGTGCTATTATAAAATAAATTATGGCTGAATAGTAATGAAAAAAAAAAATAAAAAAAGAAAAAAAAGAAAAGAATTATTAATTAAAATGAAAATTATTATTTATTCTTATTTTAATAAGAATTACAATAATAATTAAAGTGTATTTCAATTTCACTTAAAACAATAAAGTTTTTACTTGCATCCGTGTGCATTATTTACCGGTAAAACAAATGCAAATTAGCCTAGTGATATATAACGTGCACTAGATGTCCGAGCTGAAATTGAAAGAAACAAAATGATTTACACAATTGCATAGGTAAAATGATAATGAAACCTTTACAGCCTCAGTTAAATTAAGCCGACGCCACTTCCGCAACAAAATTAAAACGAAATGATCGGCATTTCAGTTAACCGAATGCTTCAGTCCGGATGCCAGAGATCCTAGCCCCTCTCACTCCTCCCCCCCTCCCTGCCCATCACCCCCTAGCCCCTTGCCCCTTGCCCCTTGCCAACCGCCCCCGCCACCGTCCCCGTAGCCGGCAGAATAACCCTCTATTACCATCAATTTCTTACCTTACGAAGGATAATTGCTTCTAACACATTGGTTATTCTAGCGTCTGTGCGCGGACTTTAACGATCGAATTCATAGTTAAGCGATAATGCGTGACCTTACGCAACATACGCGGATAATTACATTCCGTTAAAGCGAGACGCAAGCCAGGCCGACGATAAGTAAAATGAAGCGGCGGTTCGAGCCGAGGTAAAGAGGGAGCCAGGAACTGAGCTCTGGCTGCAACGTGGACTAAAAGTCCTGTCGGAATACGATGATCGCACCGACCGGGACGTTTGCGAGAAGAATATAGATCGTTTCGTATGGTCGTCCGTCCCGACCCTTAACGCGTTCCTTGTATTTCTTATCTCGTCCTACTCCGCCGAAAAATCTCTCAAATCTACTCGGTTCGCGTGTCTGTCCCCGAGAACTCTCATCGATTATAAATAAAACTGGCAACAATGATTTTTGATGTAAAGTACCTGTTATTCGGACGGTGAGCGAATCTAGAAGAAGGGGCGGGGCGGGCGATTCGAATGAAAAAATGAAACGTCCCGTGCAATATTCAGGATCCTTGGTTAGATTTTAATTTTAATTTTTAAACGGAAGCTACTAACAGAGAGAGAGAGAGAGAGAGAGAGAAGAGAGAGCCTCGTTAAAATTCAGAGGCCTTGGGGGGGGGGAAGGTGTCGAATGCAATGGCATCGTAATAAAAACTTAATCCTGACTATGAGGAAGGACGAACAGCCATCGAGGAGGAGGAGGAAGTAGCAGCGGACTTTACGTCTTTTCCATTGCCTGTAAATGAAGGAGGGGAGGGGGTGGGGGGAGGTAGAGAAAGTCCGGCGGAATGCGTGGACCAGGCAGTGGAGAACACACGTGCTCCGCACCGATTCATTACAGCGCGGATTCGTTGCCCCGATCACTTGGAGAAGTTATTAAACGACTGAAAAAGCGAAATGTAGGAGGAAGGCGCACTCGGCGGAGCTCGGAGCGCGATACGTCGGTATCTGAACTTGCGGACGTGTGTGGGAAGTCAGCGAGGTTGTGCGACCCGCCTAGATAGACGGTTCGCATGCTGAGGGGTCATTGGGATTCTGGCGGCGGTAGGGGTGGGGTGGGGTGGGGTGGCGTGGTGTGTGGTAGTGTGTGGTGTGGTAGTGTGCGGTGGGGTGGGGTAGGGTGGAGGGAGTGGGTGCAGACGGAGCGAGAGAGAGAGAGAGAGAGAGAGAGAGAGAGAGAGAGAGAGAGAGATAGGGAGCGAGGGGGAGGGGAGAGGAAGCGATTCGTCGGTAGAGGTGAGCGCATACCAGCGACGAGAGTGGAAACCTTGACACGATACGGCCTCGCACGTGGAAAGCTGCGCTGCTCGCTTTTATCGGCGAGCGTTCGCTTAAAGGATCGCTTTATGCTAATCACGCGGCTTCACCGTAAGCAAGCGATCGTTTGTTTGCCTCGGCTCGACAGCGATTCTCGTGGAAAGCCGCGCTCGCTTCGATCGCGACTCTTAATTACCTCACTCACCTACGCTTCGAGTTCGGATACTAATCCTCCTCCCCCCCCCATCCGCCATCCCCCATCCCCACACGGATCACCACCACCTATTTAGCAGCGGTCCTGAAAATAACCGCTTTTCTCCGTACATCGTGCCCCCGCATCGAGATCCAAGATTAATATTCTTAAATTGCCACATGGAAGGCCGAGTGATTCTCTCCCCCTGCCGCTGCCGCTGCTACTGCTCCTACTGCTACTGCTACTGCTACTGCTGCTGCTGCTCTGTCTCTGTCTCTGTCTCTGTCTCTCTGTGTCTAAAGGATCGTCCAAGTCTTTGGGCTCGTAATTGCTTATCAGATGTAATTATAAGGAATAGGAGCGCGGCCGCTTTCCACAAACTTCCGACCCTCGAATTAAAACCGACCTTTCTTACTTTGAAGTCATTGCTTCCCTGGCTTCCGCCTTCCTCGCAGAAAGTGAAATTAAATTTACACGAGCGAAATTTCCAAGCGATTATCATTTGAACAGCTTTCGTAAGCATACCAATTCGCAATAACGGCGGCCGACGACCTGCTCTCCCAAATTTTCCACGTACTGCCGCCCGAGGGTGAAATAACATCCTCCACGTCCTCGTCATCCGGAGATAAATTAATAAACGCCGAGTATAAAGGGATGGGCGCCATGGACCCATGGAGGAATTTATTGCCCGAATCCTTGCCGAGAATACGGGAAATTTTCTTCGGGCCGAATTCGCATCGACGTATTCGGCTCCGACTTAATCTGGCTTAAACTGACGTCACATCGCTATCGACGTTTGCGAATGTTTCATCGGTGCATGGACGTGAACGGGAAACCGAGGAGCAGCACCTCCGCCAATAACCTCCTAATTCTAACTCGAGGCAAAGCAGCTTCTCGTACCTACGCACGGCTAACGGCTAATGCTGGCGCTTTCCTTAACCGGCAGCTGGTGCATCTAATGCACGTCGCCCTAGATCACGATTACAAGATATTCGATTCGATTTATTATGAGCATTTTGCCGAGCGGCGAGTCTCCGAACTCTCTCTCTCTCTCTCTCTCTGCCTCACTCTCATTATTATATTTTTATTTCGTTAATTATGAAACTCATTCGAAATAATGCATTGGTACGACAATTTAATAACCTTAATGTCGCCTCACCGAGCCCCGATACCATTTATACGATAATTAACGCACCTTTAATAATTAATACATCATTAAATGTTCTACATTGATTATATGGCGGGTGTTGGGCCGTTTGGAGCACATTCGCACGGTCTAAGCGTATTCTTCAATTTTATCATCTATTCCTTATATAGAGATGCGGTAGCTCATTAAATCGTGAATTGCATTGACATAATAATACGAAAAGTTTAACAGCCAAGGTATTATTCTGCTCTTATTCGGGCAATACAGTCATGACCCACATCGTAATATAACATTATAAATAAGGCTATAAATATTTTTAGAATTACGTTGTGACAACGACAACGACAACGACAACGACAACGACAACGACAACGACAATAATCATACGATCCCGTTGATAAAGAGGGGGAAATTGTAATTAATGAAAATTTGAAGAGAGATGTGGAGCCGAGTAAAGGCGTAGCGGTAAAGGCACTTGAAGATGCGCTGGAAGTGAAGGAGTGAGAGAGAGAGAGAGAGGGGGGGGGTCGGGAGGAAAACATGAAAGAGAACTTTTAGCATAAAATCTTTGGATGCATGAAGAAAGAGATGCATGCTTAGCATTAGAGGCTGTCGGTGTAATATCTTGAGTAGGCGAATCTTTAAGGTTTTTTGCAACAACTCGAGACGTCGTGGTATTATAGTTACAGAGTCTGAATTCACAGAGAATAGTAGCGAGGAAGAACATTTTTATGCTTCACGTAATAACAATAATAATAATCATCATCATCATCATAATAATCATCATGATCGACATCACTTATGGCGATTTCATTGGCCGACTGCACTGGAAATCCAGTTATACACTGGATGTATGCGTTTTTTGTTTTTAAATCAGCCGTCGGTGCCGTCGGTGCCGTCGCCATCGCCGTCGCCGTCGCCGTCGCCCCGAGAACCGCAAAAGGGTCCGCGTTTATATTATTCGAGTTTGAGGAGAAACGCGGGGAGAGAAAAAAATCCAGCACATTTCTTGCACGTGTGCACCAGACGCCGATATTTTTTTCCTTCTCTCGTGCCTCCTCCCTCCCGCCGTCCGTGCCGGACCCTTAGAAAGCGGCGAGCGCGCTTCGGGAAAAATACCCCGAAATTTAAGAAAATATTTAATAGCTGCAGAGGGACAACGTTTATTTCCACTGATGACTTCTTGTGACAACAAGAAGAAGGTCTTCGGAGAACCGGGACAGGCGGCTTGGGTTTTTTTTTCTCTTTCTTTCTCTCTTTCTTTCTTTCTTTCTATCTTTTTTTTCTTTTTTTTTTCTTTTTTTAATTACACCACGATCATGAGATCGAGAGCAAGACGAGAGGGAACGCTTTGAAATATTTAGATCGAGCCTCGGCTTCCTCCTTCCTTTACATCCAACCTCCAAAATATCCTTCTTCCTCCCTTCTTCTCCTTTATACTTTCTTTAATAGTTCCGCTGGCCCAATGCAGCTTTAAATCCGAATGTCGAGCGCTCCTCGATCCACACACCCACCCCCCTGCCTCCCTCCGTCCCCCCTGCCTCCGTCCCCCGTTCCACTCTAAACACATATTGCAATTAAAAATTCATTAGGGTTCGTGTGGTAAGGGCAGAGTGGGCTATAATGCCAGTGGCATATCAATTTTCAAATTATTTATTTTAAAAGCTAAATTTCGTGATAAATTTCTGTTTATAATACACGGACATCGTTGAGACATAGTTGAGTTGATACGTAAATAGAAAAGCTCGAAGAAATTTTCACGTGTCCTCGTGACAAGCACGAAGTGCGTCTATTTTCGAAAGAGATCTCCCGCATCGTTTTCTTGTAGCCAACCGAGAGAATAAGATAAATATCGATAATTTCGAATCCCCGTTATTTCACGCTTTATTTTTTATAATTCGGCCGCGCCATTGTTTCCGTCTATAAGCCTATAGATAGATGGAGCAGATCGTTCATAATCCTTAAAATGTTTTTCAAATTAAATTATATATATATATATATATGTGTGTGTGTGTGTGTGTGTGTATGTATGTATGTACATGAATTCTTTCTTGTCATTCATATTCTTTTTAACGCGTTTATCAATTTCTTTGTTTTTTTCTTTTCTCGACGACGTAACTTTACCCGAACATTCGGGCTTAACGTGAGAAACTCCATCCGCCGCTCCAATATTTCAAAGGCTTTACTATCTAAACAATAAATAAATGATATAGTTACGTTACGTAAGAAGTAAAATAATCCGTAAAATGTATTTGCTCGGCTAAAGTCGTAAGAGTTATTAATAGCAGGCTCACAAAGTATAATGTCAGGCCGACCAACTTAATCGATATCATTACTATTGCCGTTGTTGTCGTCGTTATTATTATTAAGCGCACACATGTCATAAAAGTTTCATTTGCTAAATCCCCGAGTTTGAAATTCCTCGGTATTGGAATTAATTGCATGTCGAGAAATCGAGATAAACTTTAACAATGACGTACGTACGTAGGACGTAGTAGTAATGAGTGGTGGAGAAAGTGTAATGGACGTAAGTGAAAAAAAAAAGAAACGGCTCTCGTGTGTAGAATATGAAACTTCTCGCCTCGGCAAAGTCCGAGCCCCATTTTAAAGATTCCTTAACGCTCTTGCACACAAGCCGAGTGGCGCATGCGCGAATGGCCGCTCCCCTTCCCGCGGTCTTCCCGGCAAAGCAACGAGGGCGCCTTTCGTCAACAAACTTTCGTCGAAAATCCGTAATCCCTCGGTCGCCGTCGAGGGGAAATTCGAGCTCCGCGGAGAGCGGGCCGCTGTTTGTACCGAATTGGCACGAAATTTCGCGCCAGCGAGAACGGTCGCGCAAATAATTAATTGGCACTCGTCGAGTGGCCAAGAGGACTCAAGAGAACATCGTACACACTTATGTATCGGCTTATGTAAGCGCGAGAGGCATTTTTATATATTAATCGCTCCTCTCACCCTTTTCCCCAAATGCTTTAACCAATTTCTGTTGATTTATCCGAGTCGGAGGCGAATAGTCGTTCTCGTTCGCCCCTTCCTCGGCCTCTTCCTCAATATTTAATGCAGGAAAGTAAAAGTCCAGCCAAGGCCGTACATGCGAAATGAAAGATATTACCAGAAGATTATCGTTGCAATTTAACGCTAATGCAAGATAGCCAGACATTTATACCATTAACGGAAATTCGTTAACTTTATAACCCTCTCTGTCCGTTTAAATTTAAATTAAAATAACCCCTAAAATTATATATATATATATATATACATATATATTTAATATTTAATATTTAATGAAATTCTTACACTCGCGGACTTTGACGCTCTTGTATATGCTTTGAAATCCTGGGATCCGTAAATAATACATTTAACCGAACGCTCGACGTTATAATAATAATAATAATAAAAAAAAAAAACGTTAATTATGAAAATTGATATAAATACAGTAGTTATAAAAATGATTGGCGAGAGCAATGAAAGTCGATAATAATATAAGTTACGGTAACAATTGGACAATCGGAGATAAATTTAACTAAAGGCCGTCACAAATATTATTGAGACCGTTATCGAATTTTCCAAGCATTAGAAAGTGATATAATAATTACTTTCGAATTTATTTAAGATAAATGATCCACTTTTCTCGTAAAACTCTCCTTCATCTGATACTAACTTTGAGCGCTGATTGGATGATTCAATGAAATTACTCCTTCCCTCGTAATTAAAACGTGCACATTGAACAACCGTTAACGTTATCATTTATTGTAATTCAGCTTTGTAAGAACATTTCAACCGGCAATGTTTACAATTGATTGTTTACTACAACAGCTCTCTCTCTCTCTCTCTCTCTCTCTCTCTCATCTGTCTTTTGCTATTTACGTAATAATTGCTGAGCGACGCTTATGTAAAATAGTATTAGTTACAACATTGTAGAATGTTAACTGTCGACCGATATAAATGAAACAATCGCGGCATACGCTTTCGTTTCGTTTTTATCATTGAAAGAATCGAACGTAGCCGTGTAACGATTTTGCCGAACGCAATCAAATTTGTAAATCCAATACTCCGCCAAATCCAATGGGATTGAGCAAAAACAAAGAAAATAAAATACTCGAGTCCATAATCGCGTCTACAATTGCCTGCGCGCGTTTATTTACATAATAGTAATAAAAAAAATTTTATACTTATGTTACCCTTATTTGTTCTTAACGGAAATAATTATAATGCGAGGGCACGCCGATGACCGTCAGCCAGAGACTCACAATAACTTGTAAAATTTATAAGTGTACGACTGACGAAAAGTTTTGGCATTCCAAAGCAGTAAAATATTTATCATTATAACTAAATATAAATATTTAGTTTGGCCGGCTCGTAGGAATAATCCGTACAATTTGCAGTATTAATAATAGAGAATGCGAAATAACCTCAATGCTCTTGATATATAATAATAATAATAATAATGATAATAATAATGATAATAAAATTATAAATTGGATAAGTTCATTGGGAAGTTTATAGTACATGTGAATTATTTCATTTGAAAGTTTTATTGAAGTTATATGTAATTTGGTTTCACAATACAAAACGCTTACAAATTCCCATCGTTATACACACACACACATATATATATATATATATAAGTATTTTCCCATACAAAACTTAGGTGGCGTGCACACACATTTGTTCAGAAATATCATTTTTCTCTCGATGGCCAATAATATCAATACGTAAGAACTCGGCTTAATTAATTTCATATAATTACGCCGTTTGAGGGGATTCGGTTTTTAATAATAAATATAAAAAAAAAAATCTCCAAGAACTGTTGACTTTTGCAAAGAGTTTCTCTATACTCGGATTCAATTCAATTAAAAGCATGAAATCGATTTTAAAAAGACTTATCCCCTCATTAAGCGCTTAAATGTTAGAAGAAGAAAAATGTATTTGTTCGACCGAGATGAAATTTCAGTAGAAAACGTCATACGAATAGAGCCATTCGTCCGCCCTAGCTTTTATCTTTCCAGATGGATGATTCGGAGCTGCACGTTCGAGCGCTTTATTACGATATTCAACTAGAAATTGTACTCGCCGAGGAAAAAAAAAAAAAACCTGCTCGCTTGGCCGTAATAGGCTTTCCCTCGTAACGGAGGAGTCGATGTATCGCGTGGGGCTCGGGACGGACAGGCCGCCTCGGTCCCTGTTTTCAGCTCTCTAATGACGAACCGCCGTTCGTCATTCCTGAAAGATGAGCGGCGGCGGGGAGTTATTGGGGTCGCGCGACTACGAACGAACGAACGAACGAACGAACGAACGAACGAACGAGGGTTCTTGCCGAATAAAAAAGTAAGGCGTTCGCTATGCGCGGGGGCGGAGGGTGGCGGTGTATAAGCGTCGGGACGCCGCTACGCGAGTGCGGATAAATTACCCCCCCTACCCCCCGCGCTTCCCTCCCTCTTCACCCCATGCAGCTAAACGTGGCCCGAGGGGTAGGTCCTGCTGCCCCCCGAGTGCGAGCAAACATCCGTAAATCATATCGCAGCAGCATTCTAAGCACGTGTGCGCGCATATCGATCGACGGAAAGCTTGGCGAATTGTCGATGTCGTCGTCGTCGTCGTCGTCGTCGTCATCATCGTCGTGCTCGTGCTCTAGTCAGGTGAGGCTCGCGTCGGAAGAGAAGTACAGGTCGCCTACGTCGAGATACGTCGACAAGACAAAGAGGAGAATAAAGAGGGTCGTGCCATTAACCCAGAATTCCTCGAGGACGACGGGGACGCGCCAAGCCGACCTCCCCCGAGGCCTACTCCCGACTCTTTTTAACATTTACCGTGACGAATCGCGTATTTATTGGAGCAATGGCCGCTGCTGCTGAAATGGGCCTGCATTCGTATCTGAATTTCGACATGCCGGGCCTCGGCCAATAACCCCAATAACCCCAATAACCTCGCTTCATCTCTTTTTTTCTTTCTTTCATTCTCCTATTCGCGACATCGTATAACAACAAACATGTAAATCTTTGCGATTCTAAGGAAGACCGACTTGACTCTCGTCAACTGAAATATTTTACCCCCCCTCTCTCTCTCTCAAGGCTGAAATTTTTCATATTACGGCCAAACACTTCGGCTTCTTGACTAATATTTAATTTCAATTTTATTACGACCGCGATCGTTTATTTACAAAACCTCGTTTATCTTCCCGAGAACGAGAGAAGAATCTTGATTTTCTTAACTCCTGTATACATTGTAATCGAATATTATTATGTACGAAGGGACGGATATTTTTCTGAAATCAGAGTGAGGCAGAGCAATAAAAGCTTGATGTATAACAATCAATAGTTATTATTTGTTCTCATTAAAGCGGCCAACGACGATATAACCACTTACAAAGCTTATTGATATTATTTTAGCCATTTAAGCATTGTCAATTCGTATTCAAAGGGAGCCTCAATTACGAGAATGCGTAATTCTCTCTCACTCTCTCTCTCTCTCTCTCTCTCTCTCTCTCTCTCACTCTTTCTCTCGTGCACGCAACTCATAAATTGAATTTATTACCAGCTTTATTAATTGACCGACTCGAGTAAGTAAGCGCGTGCGTGCGACATAGCGGGCGCGCAAGAGAGAGAGAGAGAGAGAGAGAGAGAGATGCTTTAGTAATTTGCACATTCTCTGAAGCTTTTACGTTTTAATACTCGTTCCGTTATTTGTATACTGGACAATTAATCGAGAGGAAAATTAATATTACGTGCCCGGCTCGAGCATTCCTTACTCTGTAGCGACCGAAGTATCCGACGGCCTCGAATTATGCTTAAAAACCAGTTTAATCGGACGTTAATCTTGTTACATATTATCGAAAATCCGGTGAAACCATTAGAAATACGAAGTACGTAAGTGACGCATAAGAGAGACGACGCTGCGCGAAAACAAGTTTCACGCACGCTTACCTTTAAGAAAATCGATAAAAATATTTGGGAGAATAACCCAAGGACGGAGACTAGATTTTGCTTTCCACGTTTATTTCTAACAGCAGAGAGTGAGTGAGAGAGAGAGGGAGAGAGAGAGAGAGAGAGAGAGAGCGGCTGGAATTTTTAATTTAAGAACCATAGGACTCATATACCTCGGCTTTCCGCACACGCACGCGCGCTCTGATTCTCTCCGATCATATCGGTCGGTCTCGTAAGAGAACTGCTCCGCTTCCGCGTTACGCGCCGCTGCTTCCTCCCGCCTTCCACTGCAGAATGACTGTACCGCGGAGTGCCGGTTTCGCATGGCCGGGACCAACAGCAAGTACAAATGAACTTTTTGCCGCGATGTAATGCTCGAATGACCGGCTCCACGAGGATCTTAAGGATTGGGGGTGGGGGATGGCGACACATTTCCAATACCTGTAGCCGGTCGATATTGCATTCCCAGGAGGTTTACGACGTCGCAATACATACTTTACGTATATACTCTATAACCGCGCCACGATTACGAGCTTCGATGCTTCGCCCGGGGAAAAAGCTCGATTAACGCTCCGGATTCGACGATAGCTTTATATTTGTATTCTTCTTATACCTTCGTCGCTCGATGATGCAAACTCGGAAAATAATATCCGACGACGCAGGCATCATCGCGACGATCCATCCACGACGGTCCCTGCACTTTACAAAAATAATAATAATAATAATAATCATAATAATGATAATGATAATGATAATGATAATGATAATGATAATGATCATGTAGTCGATAAGCCGAGCTTATCCGCTTTTATCTCTACATGTCCGCTTAAGTAAATTTAATCCATAACGTATACGTACATTTAATGGATCGATTTGAAAAGAAAAGTTTATTCATTGACTGACCTCGGGTAAGTAGCGGTTGCTAATACAAGTGCCGCCGATCGCTCTAACGAATCCTAATGAGTCGATCGTAATATCTCCTAATGCAATACCGAGTTCTCAGTGAAAGGGATGACTGAAGCAGAGGAAGGAAATCCGGATCTCCCGTCCTTCCTTGTCCATATGCTGGATTGTCATTGGGGATCCGTTAAGAAAGGAGTGGAGAAGGAGTGAACGAGAAACGGACAACAACTAAGGATCCAACGCGTAATTTCTTACAATTGCGAATTAATATCGTCTCTCTTTTACTTCTTGCCGCGCTTACGTCAGCATTATCCCACTTTTCACCGGTTACCTTTTACTGACGACGGTCACAACGAGTGCAATACACGCCTGCTGCCCCTACAATTGACCTCTACGATTATCCGTCCCCCCGTCCCAATAACCTCCGCCCATTCCCCCATTAGCCCTTATTTTCAATGCGAGCGCACCTCGAAGGAAATAAAATCGATTCTAGGCTGTACTTGCTACACTTGCTACACTTGCCTTTTATATCGATTACTATACCCGTGCGTGTGTTCCCCCGACGTAATTTCTTATCAATGAATGTAAATCTTATGATTCATTAAAGCTTTTGCTTTACCTCTCCTCCATAAGCGCATGCATATTTATTACGTCTATATGTATTATATCGGACGAGCATGCGGTATAAATAAGCTCAATTAATTGTATATTGTATAGCCGGCACGCGGACGTAATCCCCCTTTTTCCTTATTTACAGAATTATTCTCCACGAAAACGAGAAGAATTGAGCGATTGATGGTCAATAACATTCAAAGCCGTGTTATTTGGATAGAAAAACCTAGGTGATGGTGATGGTGATGGGGTGGGGGGGGGAGGCGAGGCGAGGCGAGGCGAGGCTTCGCTGTTCTTTAATTCCCCGTCAATGCTCTAGTCTCTTAGCCACGCAATTATTTTCCAAGCTCGCATCTCGCATTGGCAGTATACACGCATGCGAATACGAATGCGAATACGAATGCTTAATCTATAAATACGTTGGTTTTCCTCGTAAGTGGATGCCTATTTGTATCCGTATTATTGCGGATACTATTATAATGTATTATCGCTTAGGCCGCGAGCTATTGAATAAATAATACGGGCGGGCTTTATTAAATAAGCCCAATAACAATAATAAGAATACAGGTAGAGTATCTTGCCTCGAGTATCGATCGGTACTGCGCGCGCGGGTACCTTTATTTTAAGGGGCCAGTCTGATGTTTAGCTTCTTGATATAGAAAACAGTCTGCGCTAGAGAATGCACGTGGGAGGAGTAGACGCGAGTAAGTGTAGTGTACAGGTCGGCTCGATTACCTTCCTCAAATAAAAATCCACATCGCGTGAATAAATAACGAGGTAGAAGCTATTTTTTGTACGCGCACGGTTATTATGCCTTATATAAATGTATTATCTTAATTTCATACGAGTATCGGGATTTATTTGTACGTGTGTACGGTTTGAATATTGAGGAGCTCGAGGCTCGTCGACGGGATGAATTTAGGTAAGGTCGCATGACCAAGCGGTACAATTCAATTATGAATTAAGCTAGCCCTAGTTATTCGACAGACTCTTTATCAACGCGTCGTTCGATTTACCTTTTCTTTTACATTATGCTAAATCTATTATGCGTAATGGGATAAAATAAATATTCAAGATCGCCTCGAGTCGACTGCGCTTACGTGCTTAAAGCCCAAGGTCAATCGAGCAAACGCCCGAGCGCATTACCGTAAAATGATACCGTAAGTATTGCCTTGGAAACATTGCAATTCCTTTCGTCGCGTTAAATGTATCATTTATACGCACATAGAATTAATAGTCGTCTGAAAGGGCCGAGGCCTAGAATCCCGCACCGGGAGCGTAAACAATACCGCTGGCCAATAAATAAATGGCAGCGCGGCCTTTCGGCTCCGGAAACTTTTTCGCGATTTCATGGAAGGGGAAGGCAGCCGGTGAAATTGGAAAATCGAAACCCTACTCTACATGCGTTATCGAAGCTCAATTAGCCCCGGGGCCGGAAACCAAGCCGGAAACAAAGCCGGAAACGGTGAGTGAGCTGCTCGGCTCTCTTATATTATGACACACCGAGCGAGCCTCCTTGTTTTTTCCTTCTTCTCGCGGGAGCGAATATCTCCCGGAGGGTGGAAAATTAAAAAATTCGCCTTTTCCAATCCGTACTCGTAAAGACTCGTAAAAACGTACATATATCTCGAGAAATCTAAAGAAAGCTATCCATCCATCTATCTATCTATCTATCTATCTATCTATTTATCTATTTATTTATCTATTTATTTATTTATTTATTTATTTATTTATTTGGATGAGTAGTAGTGGGATTGGCTCGCTGTAAAAATTCAAATTGCCTCTTCGAGGAAATCAATATTGTCTTTACGGGAAAATATCGGGCGAGGGAAAAAAGTCCGCGTAAAACTTTATGGAATCCCGTCATTAGCGCATGAAAAATTTGCATTAAGAAGCTTGGATATTGAAACTTTCTCCGCCTCCCGGGAATGCCGAGTTAAATTGGCCATTAAATCGGTGTCGTAAAAATAGTATCGGGCCGGCTCGAGCTCCAATGATGATATTTCAAGTACTCGTAATCCGATAGTCAATCGATAAAGGAAATAAGAGAGATTCTAGGGGCTCTTGTTGTTGTTGTTGTTGTTGTTGTGTTGTTGTTGTTGTTGTTGTTGTTGTCGTTGTTGTCGTTGTTGTTGCCGAAATTTTGCAACTACGGGAAATATCGGAAAACAGGGCGGTGAGAGGGGGAGGGGCGGGGAGGGGGGGATCGGTCGGACAACTGCTGGTCGTCGATGCCATTATCGCTACCGAATGCATTATTATTGATTACAACGCAACACTATCGCAATTACGAGAGTATTTATAATATTGCGCGTAAGCATCTGTCGTTGTAGCGATGGCGCTATGCCACTGAGCAGCGAATTATCGATAATTGACTCACGATAATTCATCGAGACCGACTATCGCTACTCGTGCGATATTTTTATCGCATTTATTAATTCAAGGCGCAAGCATGCGCACGTCGAGTTTGCAAAAAATTTTCATTATGTAAATCGACACTATCTATCTATCTATCTATCTATCTATCCATCCATCCATCTATCCAATCTATCCATCCATCTAAATATCTATACGTCTACCAATCTATCTGGGTCAGTCTCGCAACACTTTCTACTTGTTATCGGGTCTTCCAACATTTACTACGATCCGGGCTTATTTCGCGCACAATCCCATCATCCGGCAATTCTATAATCCTAATTTTTGCTTGAAAATATGCTCTGGCAATTGCCGACATTTCTTATTCTTGAAACATTTATTAATTATCAATCTAGTTCATTAATTAACGCGCCCAAACACTCGTTCCCCAAACGTTTTCATTTTTTTTTTTTTTTATTCAACCCGTATTAATTATTACATTTTAATCAATCCGCAATTCGACCAACTCACGACACTGATTTACTTTATAATTGAATTTATGATTAATAATATTATTCTTGAATTTAATTATGAATCGCGTTACGAAGCGCCGCGTTGTTAAGTATGAAATTTAAAAAAAAAAAAAAAAAAAAAAAAAAAAACTGAACGTTACGTCGATTAAATCAGATGAACAATATTCAAGTTATTTGAAGGTACCACAGTTTGCATAATATAACTCATTGACTGATTCATTATGAAGGCGATGGTATTTAAATAACATATTATTTTTCGTAATCAACACTTATTTTTTACAACAAATATCTTTGACGTTATCAAATTTAATCCTCATAGTGTAAATATTTTACTTCCACCCAATGGGAAGCAGCGAGGGATTTAATTCAACGTCCTTTTTAAGGAAACGGAGAGAGGCATTTTCGAAAAGGGGTTTATACGCATGCGTATTCGGCACATTCGATCCCGTTTCAATAATAATACATCATGCCTTGGAATATAAAAATGTATTCACAATTAGCTGACGGTTTGAGCTCGAAAACGCAGAGGAGCATAACAAGTCTGTATACACAAGTACATTGGTCAAAGGGTAATTGGAATGAGTAAAATCATTATTATATGAATATATATATATATATATATATCACTAAGTGAACAGAGGATTTTCCGTAATCGGCAGATAGCCGACGCTTATTTGTTATTGATAAGTAGTGAATTTCCTCGAACTGAATGTCTATTCATAGCCTTCTAAAAACATTATTTGTAAATAACGATGATATATTTTATGGCGGAATTAATATTGTGTATGTGTGTGCGCGTGTGTGTGTTTCTTTTTTATGTATTTAATATGATGTATTTATAATGTAAAGGTTAATTAATGTTAAGAAAAAATTTTAATAAGCATTATTTTTTATTGTTGCAGGTACGTCTAACAACTGTTTGCCAGAAATTCATTCTACGCTCGTAAAGTAAGTTAATTCGTACAAAGTATAAAAAAGATGTAAATACTTCACTTTGGCTTCTGTATAATTACGATTTGTAAACGGTAATTTCAAAATAAAGGCTCGAGATATAAGTATTTTATAATTTCAAACAGTTTTTCAGCTTCCCTTGGAATAAATTGCGAAAAAATTTTATATTAAAAACTATTCGGCTTATTAGCATAATTATTATAAAATATATTATGACTATTAGTTAATCATTGAGATTGAGAAGAAAATTCATTATAGGCTTATATTATTGTTGTTATAACTAATTGATTCAAATTGAAGCTCAGGAGGAGCAGCAGCAGCAGCAGCAGCAGCAACAGTACATTCGAAACAAATTACAAAGAAGAGATAAAATAAATCCAATAGTTCCTTAAAGAAATTTTTATTTTATTTTCTTTTCTTTAAGTATAAATCTGATTAATACTTATTCTTTGAATGTGGATTTATCTGATAAAATATTATTATTGAAGGGATCGCTTGATAATTATTTTATTGAACTTTTGTGGTAATTATTTATTTATTTATTTATTTATTTATTTATTTGTTCATTTGTTATTAAAAGCGACTATTTAATATTCTTCATTAATTCGATATGGCTCTTACGGTACAATCAATTCATTATAAATTCATTAAAATCAAACTAATTGCTTCAATTATGATGAAGGTATTGAAAAAAGGATTTATTTAAAGGAAAACACTGTTACTAGCGAGCTTATTGACAAATAATAATCACCTCCAGCTGTAAGACTGTACGGCTTTACAGTTTCTGCTTATATTTTACATACTTACGCGTATATTTTACATTCGCCTAGAGAGTTACTGTAATATTTTGTTCTAAAAGAGTATAATCAATTAATCAATGAATTCTTTAAAAAAAAGTTGAAACGACTTGCATCAGGGAAGTGTATCATTTTTGCATTTAATATCGAAGGAATAATATTTAGCGTTAAAAATGATTGATTCGCAATCGTTTATATTCTCTCTTTGTTCGAAACAACGCAACAATCGGTAATTTTTTTTTTATTTTTTTTTATTTTTTTTTTTGAATAAAAGCACGAGAGTTTATTTAAATGATTGCAGTACGTTGACCTATTTATAGAAAAATCTTACTTTTCGCCTACGCAACGGGACTTCCGTTACGTATAAATCTATAGAACAGCCAACATTGCAATTGGTAAAGTAGCTTCAATAATAATAAGAACAACAACAACAACAACAACAAGAACAACAACAATGATAATAATAATATATTGATACGTGGAATTAAATACGTGTTAGCCGTTTTCAAGAAAGCGTCATAATCGTTCGAGTCTTCCTTTCTCTCGGAATAATGGGGGAGGAATGCCAATGGCCTGGCCGAGGCACATACTCGTATTCGGTTGTAATGTTGTTGTTGTTGTTGTTGTTGTATGCCATGTGGCAAGGATTTCTTGCACGTATTATGTCAATGGAGCGGCTGAATCGTTACGATCGGAAGCGGATACGAGAGAGTGTGATTTAATAGTTAGCGATTACGGGACTGTAGAAATAACTTTAGCAGACGATGATATCGAGCCACAAGAGCAGCAGCTAGCTCACTTTCCCTTTAATAGATACGTCCCTGTAATTGAGCGTATCTTAATTTTACGGTAATTAGAGCGAGCAAAGTACGCCTTTTTTAATTCACAGTGCTGAATTATGTAAAGCATGACCGGTCGGTAAGCGATTATTATTATACTTTATCTAATCATGAAAATAAATTTTTCGACTCGCCCGTGTCCACGCTTTCTTCGCCCTCAGATAATTACAAAGAGATAATTATTACTCACGGCATCGACACGCGACACATTTCAATTCCCTAATAAAGCGAAAGGGCGGGGGTGGGGGTGGAAAAAATTTATAGCTATCGATCGAGCGGAAAAATTTCAGTATTGATTGTTACTTTTAATTCGCCTTTGTTCGGCTGGAAATAAAATTTTAGAGCGCTTTCAGCTCGGTAATGTAGTTTCGCTAGTCACGGCGGCATTAGAAGGAAAAAAAAAACAAAAAAAAAACAAAAAAAAAACAAAAAAAAAGATAGAAATCTGCAAAGTGTGTAATAATCGTCGATTCATTCGCTGACATACCGCGAACGCTAATTGTAAATCATTTTAATGGATTTTAGAAAACGGAGGATAGAAATAGTAAATAATACCGTAGGAATAATGGCGTGAGTCACTCGGGCACTGAAAGTGTTAGGTAAATCTACTGGCTTGTTTTGAAATTAGATTTTCCGAACTATTTACCAGGCCATATATCAAGAACGGCTCATTATGGCGATCGATATTCACTTTTAGCGTATTCTCCCACCAACAATAGCGCCAATAAATTTCTGTAAATAAGATCTTTTTCATTACGGTCGAGTAGTAGAAAATAGGTAACCGAGAACCGGGACATGCGGCCGGCTAGTTTAATTTACTAATTTTCCGCGTGCAAGTTGCACGCGTGCGCATCTGTATTTTGCATTCGATACTACTCGTCAGTTTCGCGAACAGGTGAAAAATCCTGACCTTGTGCTCTCTCTCTCTCTCTCTCTCTCTATCTGACTCTCTCTCTCCCTCTCTCTCTCTCTCTCACTCACTCACTCTCTTAGTTCACGATTGATCAAAGGATCATACGCGAGTGACCCACTTTTCTAATATACACCAGTGCTTGATTAAGTACTCGAGTGGCGAAAGCCGAACTTACGTTGCTCGGAAACGCCTAATAATATACGTGGAAAAGTATGTTTATTGTGTAGTAGTAGTAGTAGTAGTAGTAGTAGTAGGTAATAGGCATAATCGAGCGTGTTAAGTCAATCTCAATCTCAATTGCCGAGCGCTCGATCAATCACTTCCTGTAATTCTAGACTTTTTACTTCTTGGAAATACGCTCAAGTTTATAAAAATACGACTACTCATTTATTCCGAGATAGCTAACTAAACAAATTATTTAATATTAGAAGTGCGAGGCAGGACTGAGCTCGATTGTCTCGTTACGTTCGGAAGGTGGACGGTCGTGGGCGTTAGAGGGGGCTGGGGCTGGTGCTGGGACTGTGGCTGGGACTGGGACTGGGACTGAGACTAGGACTGTGGCTGGAGGTGGGGGGCGGGGTGAGGCGAGGTGAGGCGAGGTGAGCGAGAAAGCGTAGGAATGCTGGAAAGATATCGAGATCGTGTTGTTTTCGCTTAAATTGCAACACGGAATGATGTAATTTTTTTGTAATCGTGCATCATTCTTATCTTCTGTATATAGACAATCAATTCGGTTTCACTTTTGGCTGACTGAGACATTTACAAAATTATCTTCCTTCCTCCTTCTCTCCTTCCCCTATGCTTCATACGTATACGCACTTAACATAAATATAAAAGCCTGCACGCTTCTGCAACGATTCTAAACAAATCCGCATTGGTTAATGCAATATCTATGAAAAACAATGTTTACTTGTGAATTTCACTAGAACGATGCCATTCACGAAAGCTTTATTTAAAAGCGGAATATAACTTTTGTTTTTCTAAGATTTTTTATTTATTTTATTGTTGTAACGAGTAACGTAACGAAATCATATTGAATGTAAAAGTGGTTGGATTTCCGAGCGACCACCTAATCGAGTCATAAGTCTAATCGAGTGGGATAAAGTGCGAGAGAGAGAGAGAGAGAGAGAGAGAGAGAGAGAGAGAGAGAAGAGTGAGGGGAGGGGGATGGATAGATTTATTGTGCAAAGATGCCTTTTATGCACATTAAAATTCATTGTTACGCGATAATGTTAATAACTTGCCAAGGTTTCGAGCTAACGATTATATCACGTGAAAATTTGGCAACGATGCCCAGCTAGAAGAGCGAGAAAAGTAATTATCGCTTCCCGAAAATGATAGGAGTAGAAACGCCGAGAGAGAGACAGAGAGAGAGAGAGAGAGAGAGAGAGAGAGAGAAGTATTATAGAAATGACGAATCGTGAATGCATTCGGCCTTTTAGCATCATCTGCGAGCAAAATTGGGAGGGGACTAGATAGAGACAGAGCATAAGATAGGGGTCGAGCAAACGGGAAGAAACAGAGCGGGTTTAAAAGCTCGCGCACTATTAAGCGAACGATGAGATTAACTTGTATAAAGAAGAAGAAGAAGCAGAAGAAGAAGAAGAAGAAGAAGAAGAAGAAGAAGAAGAAGAGCGGCTGAATTAATGGCTCGGAGAAGAAAAAACCGGGGATAACGCGCTATCCCGGGGTGGACAGATGTGCGCGTATGTGTCCGGCATCTTGCGAAAGGGGAGCTATAAAAAGCAACGAAGACTGTGGGCGGGCGAGGGGAGCGTCGGGCTCGCTTTCGCCTCGATGAGGGTCTTTGCAGATTTAACCGGGTGTCGGTGGCGCAAAGCCGCGGGACTTCCATTGAGCCGGATCGATGAGCAATGACCTTCTTTCTGCATTTTATGGAATAACGAGGGTGACAGGGTCAGGAATGGCGCGGCTCTTCCGAACGGAAAATAAATAATAATAACAAAAAAAAAAAAACGGAACAAGTGATATACATCGAGCCCGAGGATTCAAATCCGAGTAAATAAACCTACGCCGGAGGTTGTTAAGTCGAAGGATTGAGAGTACTGCTCATAGCGTAGTGCGGGGTACACTGTGCTGTATCCGAGTTAATATCGCAAGGGAATGTTTTCGGACAATGGTATGTACGCGTTGCGTCGAATCCTCGGTCATTGACATTAAGCCGGCGGAATTGGGGAGACGGGGCGTGGAGGTGGAGGTGGAGGTGGAGTTGGAGTTGGAGGTGGAGGTGGAGGTGACGGAGAAGTCACCGAGTAGACGACGAGGAACACTAGGCAGGCCTTCGCTTCCGAGTTTGCTTATAGTCGCATTTAGAATTGCCAGCGCGCGTATACGTGTGAGTCTCCTGGGCTGTGCGACGGTAATGGGTAGGTGGAGGGGGGAGGGGGAGAGGATACGAAAGAGGGAGAAACGGAGTATTAGATGGAGGCGGCGGTCGTGGGTCGTGGGTCGTGGGGCTGCGGAGGTAGGGGGACTTATTTCCGAGTAGGGTGTCTCTGGCATCTTCCCGAGGCAACGGCATGGGTTAGCGGCTGGTATGCATTATTCACGACCCCAGACACACACCACTGGGACGCCTTCCCTCCTTCACCCACCGACACTCGACACCCACCCGCTCTCTCTCCGCGTGCGGCCATATCCATTTATGCGTCTCTTTCGTTATCCGCTTATCCATTTTCCCTTTTCGTTTGCCTATCAGTCGTGTAGCCCCCCCCTCCACCCCCTTCCACCCTCACCACTCTCCGTCCCTCACCCGTTTCTTTAGTAAACGCGGTGGCGCGCGCGCACCTACTACTCTATCACCCTTTTCACCGATCCGCCCCACCCCCCTTCTCCCCGTGATCCCCGATGATCCCCTTTGTCCCGGCGTTCGTCGTATATTTTACAACTTCCTTGGGCTCGTAGGACAGAAAGAGAAAGGAGGATGGCGCTGGAGATGCCGCCCCCAGGCCTCTGCTTCTAATTGTCATTTTCTACGTTGCCATTCGACCGACGGTTACGTCAGGGGGAAGATCAATCCGCTTGATTGATTCCATTTCCCATATATTTATCATCCTCGTTCTCAGCTTCCGCGATCTCTTCTTAGCTCTCCTGACTCGTCCTCCTGGTCGGCTGCTGCTCTTCGTGGTTTACTGGCGTAGGCAAATATTATAACCCCAAAATCAGCGAATTTACGAGATCGGCCGCAATAACCATCCCTCTCCTCTTAATAATTAATACGTAAGGGAGGACGTGCATTTATAAGTCTGCAGTAGAGCCGTTTCAGAATGTCGGCAGTCGACCGATTCTCCGGGATCCTTGTTAATAATAACCTTGCAAAATACACAACGTATCGTTGCAATGGAGGAGCGGGATAAAAGGGAGTTTTGTTTGGATGAAGCGCTGACGTAGCGCGGCTATTAAATTATTCGTTCCACGCACGGAAGCGGGACTTGTCCGGAGCAAGTCCTCGTACTTGCTTTGTAAATTCAACGCGCGCCGCCTCGGGCGTCCATTTTAATTTCGATCCAAGGCCCGTTGATCGATACGGGGCGGCGACGCGGCGACGCTGGGACGCTGGGACGCTGGGATGTGGGGGGAGGGGTGGGAGGGGATAGGCACCCACACAGAAGCGAGCGCGCCCGGGCCCGTCCGCGGCTCGATTTTTCAGGTAAGCGGGCGGGTCACGTGGCCGGAAAAGCCGGACAAGCGTGCGGCTCGGCGTTGGGAAGATACGAGGTCGGCGGCCAAGGAGGGAGGTAGGCACAGGGGGATGTCCGAGGGAACGCGGGGAAAATGCGTTAAGAAAATTCATCGGACGGCTTCTCAATAGACGAGCGATTACGCAAGCGTAAAAACGAAACGGCTCTTAAAAGCTAATCCCGCCTATGTGTTTTGTAACTTGACCGTTGTCGTATTTTATATAATGGCTTTATTTAATCATATTGTAATCATAACTTACAACATGCGATTTAATCATGATAGCCGGAAAATTAGACTGGCTCGCCTCGGCATGTTGGTTAAGACAGTTCGTCGGTGTGTGTGTGTGTGTGTGTGTGTGGGTGAATTGGGCGGTAGGAGTGGTGTGGCGGCTGGGGGGGAGGGGGGTACTCACGCCAGACAACGAGAGGAAGGAACCGGTTCTGTTATAGCCGAGCAACATCATCACCTACCTCATGCAACATGTCTAATAACACGTGAGAGAGCGGTAGAGAAAGGTAGGGAGGTAGGTTGGTTGCACTTGGCTTTACTGGGCCGAGAGACACCCCCCCCTCTCTCTCTCTCTCTTTGTCCCTCCGTGCCTCTAACCCATCAGCTTCAAGCACCGTGGCCGCTCTTCCGGTTTTTTCGACTCCTCTTCACGGAAAGGATGCTGCTGCTGCTGCTGCTGCTACTACTACTACTTTTACTACCACCACCACCACCACCACCACCACCGTTACCGCCAGCACCACCACTACTAAAACTACTGGATCTCGTCAGCCTCGATTATATACATCATTTTATTTTTGCGTTATTGCATCGATAGGCATCGGAGCTCTAACCGTTACGACAGGACGTCGCCACCTCCGCCTCCGCCTCCGCCTCCGCCACCGCCGTCGCGGTCGGAAAACGGTAGCCAAATGCCGTTTTATTGTGTTACGATATGCGCCAGATGCTCCGGTTCCCGGTTCGAAAATCTTCGTCGACCGCAATTCGACGCGGCTGACTTGTTCGCTGATTTCGTGATGACCTAAGCCGCCACCTTAAGCTACCTGCCCTACCGTAGCTCGGGCTTGGTAGAGACGGGACGGTGACGTCACTTTCTAACTTGGCCGTAGCTCGCTAATATCATGACCTACTTTTTAGGTCGCGTAAGCGCGGCCGCTCGGCCATAACCGCTGAATTACACCGCTAACCGCTTGCACCGTCAATAACACAATACGTCCGTTTCTCGTGCTTTTATAAAACATTTTCATTAATTCGAGCGTTAATGCCCTTATTAGCCGAGACCCACACTATCCTCAATATATATATATATATCTTCATGCATTCGTATCTTCGGCACATGCTTGCGTGCCGTGCAACGACTTATTCATCGAACTCGGATCCTTTTGTTTAGATCAAAGACAATGGCTTCGGGACTTTTTCACTATACTGTCCACGCGAAGAAAACAATCTTCGTAGCCATTTTAGAAGTACTTCCCTTACTTCTTTAATGCAGGCCACGTGCTTTTCTTGGCCGACACGGGTAATAAAATAATATATCGAATGGGTATCTTGGATTGAAATTATTCTGCATATACCGGGATCAATGGAAAGGAGTGCTATTGCACATAGCTCGGATTAACATTGTAGTCTCCGTTCTATATAATATCAAGGACTGCGAAATGTGCAAGTCATGGGAGCGACTATCCCTCTAATTCAAACATGACATAATCCACGAGATTGAATAAAATAATAAAAAGCAGAGAGAGAGAGAGAGGGGGGGGGAATGGGACACGGAGGTAGGTAGATGTAATTGCGATGGAGATTCTTATGGGGGCGATTCAAGGGCAAGGACGTATTCCACACTCATACGAGCGCGCACACCGTCCCACCGCTCCCCTCGCCCCGAAGCGATCTTATTTTTCTGGCGGTCCCTAAACGTGCTGCTGCTCCCCGTCACATCCACACCCCCCCCCCGACCCACCGACCCACCTACCCACCGCTGCTCGGCTCTTGCCGTATAAGGATTCGAAAGGGCCCAGCCATAAATCCAGAATAACAACGAAACGCGCGCAGCGAATACCGCGCCATTAAAAGCTCCTCTACACAACACGGTCCACGACTCGCGTCTCCGGCGATTATTCAAACTCCCTCGTTCCATTACACGCACGGCTTTCTCTGGATACGGTATCACCTCGCCCCGGCATCTACCTCGACAGCCCTCGCGACCTTCGAGTAGTGACCCTTCTCTTCTCCCCCCGCTCCCCTCCAGCGGATGAGGCGTCCGCGGATCTGCTCCAGAGTCGGGCGACAAGTGCTAAACGGCTATCAATTTCCTTCTTCCTTCGCGTACGTTAACGACTCCTACGTCTTTTTCTCCTTCCTTTTCTTCTTCTTTTTCTTTTTCTCGCCCCGCCCCCCTCACCGCCCCGCGCCACCCCCCTTTTTTTCGGCAGCTTGTCCTACTTCCTCTAAAAAATCCCTGTCGTGAAAATCGATGGAGCAGCAGCGCCTTTATGGCCCATCGCGGAGTAGTCTGGCTTGCTCCGAGACTCGATACTACGACAATGGCGGATCGAAAGGTTGTAAAAATGTAGGTCGTTAGCGATATACCGACGAATATAGGAGGGGACACGATCAAGCGGTGACCTTGATTAAACGGCTGATTGTGAGGACGATGCCAAGAAAAAATAGTCCTTTTCTTTCCTTGGGTTAAAGATCGTCTGGTAATTTACACGCAGGACTCTTTGTAAGAATTTCTTTATAATTGATTCGAGGGATTGTTGGAGGGCCGAACTTTTGCGATTTAATAATATTTCAAGTGATTCGTACTCGCTTGTGACGGTTTCGCTCCCAATGCAAGGACTCCTCTCGACTCGGCCCAGTCCCAATCTATTCATTATCCGCTATTCGATTCTGCCTGATTCTGCCTGGTTCTGCCTGGTTCTGCCTGGTTCTGCCTGACCGACTCGTGCGCGTGCACGACCAAACGACTACGACGCCTACGATTAAGAACCCGAGCTTATCTGTGAGGCGAACGAACGCTTCGAACGTTCCGAATCCGAAGTATTTTTTTCTATAAACACGAAAGTGATCGTCGGCCTACGCAACGATCATTAAATCCTTATGGGGCCGATATCGTCAATTATTGAAATCATTGAATAAGGCTGTCGGAAGTGAGATTTCTTTAACGGTAACAGTACCCACACGGAGTCCGGCAGATCCGGCAGGTTGTTGAGTAAAAGTTTGCCAAAAGAGCATTATCATCCGTATCATTCTTACGTGCGGATTGCGATTAGCCGAAATGGCCCGCTCTTACCAGAAATCGATGATCCAGCATGCCTAGGGGCGAGCGAGTATTCACCCCTTGCGATTACGTCGAGTCGTTCGATCTCACGTCGGCGCTCGATCTCACGGCTCAGCGTCGTTTGTCAAAACCTTACGGAACCTCGAATGCTCGCGGCCACAATTACGTTACAAATTTCCTTGTATTATCGTTTGAATTTTTTTTATTTCCGGCAGGAGGGGGGTCAAGAGGAGGGTTTGGGTGGGGGGGGAGAGTGCGGGACGTCGTGCGTAGTAAAGAGATCGAATGTCGGGATTTCGCTCATTCGCGAAATGTCGAATGCAGCAGGTGAGTCGTGCGCGAGAGCAGGTAGTGAACGCGGATTCTAAGCCCCGATCGAGAAGTAGGCAGTGATAACGATTGACAATCAGCTGCAGCGACGACGGTGGCGTCGTCGTCGTGTTCTTATTTGCCGAGCTCGGAACAATTAAAGCGCCGTTGCTTTCCCTAGGAAGAAGCTCGCTCGATCCCCCTCGGCCCCCCTCTCCCCACGATATGGCCCTCTGGAAGCGACGATAAGCGACGGCCCTTATCGCGGCCTCGCGACACGCTTCCGCCTGTACTTGGACGTGATAGGGAGTGAGGGAGGGTGGGAGTTCAGACAACGATAGCCTAGGAGGCCCATCTCCCCGAGGCCGCGTTTCCGTGTTTGATTCGCCCGATTAGGAGGATCGATTCGGAGGATGAGAAGGGCAAAGGGGATCGCGTGACGCGCGTCGACTTTATTTGCACTCGCGTCGAGTCGCGAGACGCAAGGTTAACAGAATAACAAACAAAAGACAAAAAACAAAAAAAAAAAGTTAACAGAGCGCCGCTTAACCTCATTTGCCTTTATTTCGAGTAAATTTACGCCTTACGCGCCTTATAAAATTCCAGCAATTATACAAACCATGCGCTGATGCACGCTTCCGTACTCGTTCTGATGGTCTTTTACGATGGGCGGGGCGGGGCGGAGGGGGAGAGGGGCGATAGAGAAATAGAGAGAGAGAGAGAGAGAGAGAGAGAGAGAGAGGTTGTCGACGCTGATGCCGAATGAAAACCAAAGCAATTAAATAGCTATTCGATTCGAAGGTAAATAAGCATGGGCTCGCATCGGGGACGTAAAGCGACTACGTACTGAACACGTTGGGGCCGTCGCAACCAAATCCTATTCTCTATGCGGCATAGAGTCCTTAATTATTATAAAGATCGGCTCCCTCGGGCTCGAATCGGCTGCCGTAAGTACAATGTCGGTGCTAAATATTCTCTAAATTTGCATATGACGGATATGCAAATAGATGCGCGAAAAAGCTGCTTCTGGGAAGTCTGGTACGGAGCCGAGTCCGTCGGAGCTCAAACGCATGCGTATCCGACATTTTGGAGGCGTGATTCCTTGGACCGTCGGTCTTTTATCCCGAAATGCCGTGGTCAGGTCTTGAAATAACGAGCTCGATGGGAAACTCCTTTTATCGACGTTGCCTTTCATTTACAAACGATTTCACCTCAAGAGATTCCCCGACATTCGCTTTCCACGTTATTACAACGAACCGTTTTTAAGAGGGACATTTATTTTTCCTTCTTTCTTTCTTTCGTTCTTTCTTTCTTTCGTTCTTTCTTTCTTTCGTTCTTTCTTTCTTTCTTTCCGACTAGGCTACGAGAGCGAATGGAAATTGGAATGAAGTCGCGAGAAAATGGCTTTTAAATTATACTCCTTCTGTTCCTATTATGATGAGCGTATTCTCATTATCTCGCAAGTACGGCTTTTTATACCCAACGGTTCATTCAAGATTTTTCCCCAATAACTTTTCGTCGGGGCGAACTGCGAAAGCCAACGGGAAAACGTAGTATACCCGACGCAACGATGATAATGAATGACCGATTTTTAAAACCCGCCGCTCCAGCCGATCTGCTTTACACGACTCTCTCTCTCTCTCTCTCTCTCTCTCTCTCTCTCTACGTGTATACTCGTCTGTGATATTAATTGCTTTCGCGTTTAAATGCCGAAATTCCGACTTGGCCTGTTCCATCGACTCCTCAATTACATTCACATTTTCTTACGAGCTCGGTTGGGAATTCAATTGCGCAATGCTTCGAGAATAATTTGTTTGACGAGTCAATACGAAACATTTTTTTTTTTTTTTTTAATACTTTGCATCGTTCGGTAATGTATTTTAAATAACCGCATTGACATTGGCCATGTGTTTATCCAGGCAGCGCTACCGCTCGATGTCTAAATAACATTCCCGAATTTTATTCCCATTGAAGCTAATCGTCGTCGCGCCACTCGCGCCGCTTTTCCACGCCGTCCTACGTGTGTACGCGCGACTGTCTAGCTCGCCGCGGCGTCCTCGTGTGCGCCTGCGCCCAAGCAAGCAAAAGTCAATATATCCAGTGTATAATAATTGTCGCGTATTTCAAATGCACTGTCGCCATTTTTCACGATATTTAATGGTTTCGGCCGAGAGTCGGATTACTTGAATGCGAGAAAGGAAGAAGAAACGATAAATCTATTATTAACCAAATTAAATTTTCCGCTCGGTTAAATTTTACTGGTTAAAGATTGCAAAGCTGACGGTGTAATATGATATCATGCTTTATTTTTGTCCTTTAACTCTTCAACTATTGATTTTATGTGAAGTCTCGCGCAGAGCCGAGTAATGTCATTTCCAATTTATACAAAGACATTTATCTAGAACCGCTGTTTGTTGTTCGATCCTCCCTTTATACCCTCATATCAGATTATCGATTTCATTATCTCATAATACTTTTATAAAATAAAGTATTTTATTCAAATATACATATATATATATATATATATTACATATATATATACATATATATATATATATATATATATAACGGTAAGAATAACAATGTTTTGCAAAAGTACTCGCTGTCCCATTAAAACGAGTAGTCGGATCAAAATTCTTCAAACTAAAAATGTCTCGATTTATAATTCCGTATTAGAAGAAATGTATCAAAATCGCATTATTAATATGCAAAATAAGAATCCGAAGAGTTTTATTATTTTAAATTTAACTTTACGACCAAGCCACGTACATATCCATTTATGACTTATTAAAATTATTCATATTTGCCTACAGCTGAAATACTGCAAGATATAATGAATAATACATTAAAAAAGAAAGGAAAAAACTAAAAGGTTTGCGTAATATAAATAATTGGGTTTAATTGGGTGAATGAAAGAAGCTCTACGAAGAAATGGACGTACTCGGGCTATCGGTGTACATAAATATCTTTCGATATCATTGATCTCTGCGATTATGTAATTGAAAATAGCGAAGTTATTGAAGCGAAGGACTCGAGAACTGATTTTCTTGAAACTGCGGGAACTGCGGGGGTAAGGTGAGAGGGGAGGGGGGGGGGCAATCAAGTTTTAATATCAACGTGTTCAAGCTCCCTAATGCACGTAAAGAAGAAGGCTGCAGAATAATGTATGTATATCGTGTGTGTATATCGTGTTTGCGCAGCCTCAGCTCGAATTGACAGGCATTTCATAGTTGCTTAATCGAATTAAGTGGCAAGTATAATCTCCGCCGGCACATAAGATAATGGAATGCAATGAGAGGTATGAAAAGGAGCGCGTCTCTCTCTCTCTCTCTCTCTCTCTCTCTCTCTCTCTCTCGAAGGCTTCGTAAATTGTCCAGTAAAATAGGGAGATGAACACAATCAGTGAATCTTAATGGTTAACAAAGTAAAGTCCCTCTCGAGCGCGCACACTCTCGCAAGTTTCCGGCCTCGGTAGCTAAACCGTAATACCGTTATGGGCTCACACGGAGCAAACACGCACACCTAGAGAAGGGAATTGAACGTGAAATTCAACGACCTTACTTGGAAGATTTTCCCGCGGATTTCAACGGCAATTTTACAACCTCGCCCAGTCCCTCTCTCTCTCTCTCTCTCTCTCTCTCTCTCTCTCTCTGTATTCCAGTCTCTTTCACTCTGCTCCCGGGATATAAAGCGACATCGGCTCTTCACCCACAGGCAGAGATTTCGGATTATCAGCTCATACAGCGCATCTTCTACCTTAGAAAAGCCCAGAGCCGTTATATAACCCCACTTTTATTGCCAAAGCGCTTTACCACTCAAGCTTTTCCGTCCCCTTTGATTATTCATAATAGCGACTCTCTCCCCTCCCTCAAATTCTCTTGGATTCTATAGGTGTGCGGTATCGCAGGGCACTCACTCGGATCATTGCAATGATCAATCGGCTATAAATGGACGTGGATATTATTAGAATGCCATCGGTAGATAGGAGCCCGTGATTGTTTGAATCGCGCGCAGACGGAGTCGCGGTTCCGAGGGACGAAAAAAATTTAATTACCGCATTTTCAAGTTAACTTTGATACCTGTGATCGGGTGTCCGGGTATTTATAGAGACTCTCCTCGCCGGATGAGTCGTGAAATTGTCATATCTTCGATCGATTTGGATGGAGTCCCTGCCGCTCACTTGAAATAATAATAAGTAATAGGTAATGATGATGATGATGATGATGATGCTGCTGCTGCTGCTGCTGCTGCTGCTGCTGATAATGACAATGATGGTGATGGCGATGACGATGACGATGATGAGTGCGGAAAATATTCGGAAAATTCGACATTTCAGATTTAATTATACGCCGAGCGTATCTAAAACGAGAAACTGGCACCGAGTGCGACTTATGCATGTAATATTATTATGCTCCTTCGAAGTGTCAGTGCATCAAACAGGCGACTTGCCGATTTTAGTAGCTTTCGCACTTTCCTGACATTCCTAATTAGGTATTACGAATAATTTCATCGGTAAATAATTCGCATTACTGCACGAATCGCTACTTTATTCAGATAAACATTTTACCGCTCGATTCAATAATAAATTATAAAATATACTGACTTTCTATTTTCCTTTTGTCGATGAGTCAAATAATTCAAACGACGATTTACGCGGAATAATCGACAGCCAAACGTAAAGGGTCATTAAAATTCTTAATATTTATCAATTTATAAATTTAACTTCGTTTACGATGGCTTAATTAGCTTTATGGGCTTAAATCTTCGTTAAACGTATGCAAAGACAAGTCTTACTATTCGTGTTTATACATATTACATTCTGTATTATTTTATTAAAAATTCCAAGATATTATGGCACAGTACAGGCAAGTGTATTACATGGAGATGCAGAGAATATACGTAATTGCTATAGAATAGAAAAAAGAGCATTGAATTGGATCTCAGGTGACCTCGGATTCCATTTACTTAAATGCAATTTGGTTTTTTTGTTTTTTTTTGTTTTTTTTTTTGTATTGCGAAAAACCCTTAATTTAAGCATTCTGGAAGTACTCAAGTATTTTAATGTGTACAAGCACATTAGGAGCTGAAAATAGTTTCTTAAATTAAATTGAAATAAATCGTTTGTATAAATTTCTGAAGCAAATATAATCTTACGGAAGGTATAAAGGAAGAATAGCAGAGGCGACAATGATGCTCCTTGGGAAACATAAATCACGCTTTCATAAGAATAAGATTAAGAAATAAAATACAAGACGATTTAAGAGTAGATGTATCAGAGATAATTGATTATTAAAGAGAAAGAAGAGATAAATTTAATTTATCTCTAGTTTAATTAATGAAGCGTGAATTGAGTTTAATTGGAATTTTGGCTTTGACTCCAAAGACGGAGGCAAGAAAATGATCTTAATAAAGATACGGGAAATGAGAAAAACGATGTTTATTTTACAATACGAAGGAATGGGAGAGGAAAGGGCGTTATTACACGTAATAATGATCGGGTGGCCAAAATACGTTGTTCGATACGTGTAAAATCAATAACCGAAGAAGGAAGGTTTTCCGACGGGGAGTAAGGAGATAAGTAAGCGTAGTTTGGTGGATGGCGGGGAGAGAGAGAGAGAGAGAGAGAGAGAGCTGGTCACGTGCTTTTGCTACGTATCGCCGAGCTTTTCCCTCTTGATTACAATTATAACGCGATAAAGATAAATAATTTATCGGCCGCCGGTTTGGCCGGTGGCCAGACGTATTTTACCCCGCCCGCGCCCTCAGTCGTCACCACTGCGCTTTCATAGCGACGGAGAATTTGGCGGCGACGGGGCCGGACAATGAAACAAGCCGAAGCTCGACAGGCTTTTGCCAGGGCAAAAACTTCTGGCTCTCTCTCTCTCTCTTCTCTCTCTCTCTCGTCTCTCTCTCTCCCTCTCTCTCTCTCTCTCTCTCTCTCTCTCTCTGTCTAGGCGCTGACGAAAATAAATCCGCGCGCTTTATCACCCGCGAAATTGTGTTTGTTGTATAATTACCGGGCGCTCGAGCGTAGCCGGAAATTTAAAGCCGCCGAGGAGGAGGCCTTGTTTACACTCGGGATCTTTTATTACGCCTCCTAGACCCGAGCCAGCCGTCTGATTTACTTTTCTTTCGTTCTTTCGTTCGTTTCGTTCGTTTCGTTCGTTTCGTTCTTTCGTCCTCCCCCTCGTGGGGACGCGGCGGCGGCGGCGGCGGCGGCGGCGGAGGAAGGGACGAGACAAGCAACATCCGTGGTATAAGAATTTCGTCATCGACCGCTAACGATCCTCTTTCTTTTGTTTGCACCTTTAGCAAAGTCGCCTGTCCGCTCAGCTCGGGACTAGGAATTCAAGCGAGTGAGGTTATTATTCCGATTAATGTTCGTGCTCGTGAGTCTCGCGAGTACCCCGAAAACCGAGGGAACTCACGAAACGTATGAAACGAGCCTCGGCCTCTACGTATAAGCCGTATGCAGACCCAAACCCTCGCCTCGCGCACTCTAGTTAATCCTCGTAAATGCGGGCCCCTTCGGGTACGTAGAGGGGCCTTTCGTAAACGACGATTTGCAATGATTTTTCAAAAGTCAGTAGTATAATCCAAAGGGGTCGAGAGGTCGAGAGGTCTCGGCCCGTGAAAACGGCCGGCGTTACACGTGTCGAGTGCAGCACCTTTGACATAACCATCCATTCCATCTTACTTTTCCTCCGCTTATGTTTCCTTTCGAGCCATTTGCGCTGGCAACTTTGTAAAATATACACGGGCAGGCCGCAGCTCGCTCAACGAGACAAAGTAATTGTCCTGGCGAGGAGGGCGCGTGTCGAAGGAGACCGATATATCCGAGCCATTCGCGACTCCCTCGGACTCGTGCACGAGCCCGCTTCATTCATTCATAGACGACGACAAGAAGAAAAAGATTTTCTATTCGTTTTGTAGAAGAAGATATAAAAGATATAAAGGGAGGAAGGAAGGATCTCCTCGTCAGTGAAAGTAAATTTAAAATGACGTTTCTGCGAAAACGAAGCCTCGAGCCCCGAATCGGCGCTATCAATCAAATTTATATAGGCGGCAACCAAACAAACGATTCTTAATTCATATTTTTCTTAAATCTGATTTTAATTTGCCACTGATGTTCTATTTATTTATGTTGTATAATTATTATGTTTCAGGTGAGAGCGACTTTCAAGTTTCGATATTCCATTATTAATCAAGACTTTGATAATGCAAATTTCCGACGACTACTGTAAGGTTTTTCATTATCAATCAAACTCTAATACATTTAAATGTAATAACTATTTTACCGACTCTAACCCCCCAATAACCACAAGTGCTTTCTGTCCATAGTGGTTTTTTTTGTTTTGTTTTGTTTTTTTTTTGTTTTATTTAATCTCTCGCAAGTAATAACGACTTCGCAAAAATTACCTTAAAACCAATTGGCCGGAATAGGGAAGCACGTAATGCTTCCCTTGGACGCGGTCGACTTTTCAATCTGATCTACTTTAATGTTTTAGTATCGAATAACCATAATTCTACGATTATTAACTGCAATGGTATCCGCAATAAACAATTATTTCTCTTTATATATTTATATATACTCTGGCATATATATAGTACTAAATTATAAGTAAGTTTTTATTAGATATCAGTTATAACTACCCAAGTAGGTAATAAAGTTTAAAATCGCTTCATAATTATATTTATAAATATTTTTATTTATATAAAAGACCTAATGGTGCGATTAAAGAAATTAAAATCAGTTTTGTTTTCTTATCCTATACAGTTATATCGTTTTTTCCCCTCCACCCCCCCCGACCCTTTTTTTGAATGGATAAATTAGTTAAGACGTACTCATTGGCTAATTTTCAATACAGCCCCTCTCCTCGAGTCTTGCAAAGGGTTCTTCATAATCTTAATAATACTTTGTTTTGAAATAATGCTCTCCTCCACCGGTCCGCTATTATCCGTAAAGCGTAAAATAATTTGCAATATTTCCGAGCGAGTATGCTCGGATCACTTAGCTGAATTAAGAAAATAAAGGAGATGAAAAGCATTTTCTATTATAGAACAGCACTAGATATTCCGAAAGATAGATAAATGGAAGGAAGCCACTGGTTTAGAGCTTTAATGCTTGTCACACTTTCATCACGTCTAACTTGACAAAATGATACGTTAGAAACCTAGGAGAAGTTTACTATACAACAGCCTTCTTCGCCTTAATGTGAAAGAGACGAAAGAGGAAAGAGAAAAGAGAGAGAGAGAGAGAGAGAGAGAGAGATAAAAAGAAAAAGAAGGAGAAATGAAGGAGGTGGAGGTTGCAACCGTTTAATGAAAACCAGCCTTGCTTGGAACCGGTTCTTTGCTCCTCTCAGCGTCGGCATCAAATCGAGGAGGTGAAAACCGGTTTAGCCAGTTCTTCCTCTCTCCCTCTCTCTCTCTCTCTCTCTCTCTCTCTATTTATCCCTTTATACACCTCCATCACTTTAAAAGAAGATTGCTAAACAAGTATTCTCTCTCTCTCTCTCTGTCTCTCTCTGTCTCTTTCTGTAGTGCGAGGGTATTTTCATCTATAGGTAGGCATACCTATACTATGTGCTGTGGCGTATCTGATCCAGTGATCTCCAGACTCGTAACGCGAGTTTAACATACTTAGCAAGCACATGCGTACTTTTCAACGTATACGTGTGCGCGCATGCCCTCCTCTCGTGTGCGTGTACATATATATATATATTGGCCGTTGCAAAGCTGCGCTCGATCCCCTTAAGGAGCGAGACAAACGATATACACCCACGTATCCTTTCTCGTCTCCTCTCTCTCTCTCTCTCTCTCTCTCTCTCTCTCACGCATGCGCGTACACGTGCGAAGTGCGCGTACACACTCCTTCCTTCTTCGCCCGAAACAAAAAAAAGAAAAAAGAAAGAAAAAAGAAAAAAAATATGAAAAATAATAGAAGTTGGCGCGGAATTGGCTTTTGCGAAGGAGGAAAACGTTAAGAGAGGAGAGTTACGACGTGCGAGCAAAGAAAAAAATCTTCTTTTCCCTCGACCATCTCTCTTGGACTTGAATTTTTTCTTTCGCCCCGTTTTGAAACTTTGTTTCAGTCTCGGGAGTTCTCGTTATTGCCGCGAATTTATTATGCACAATGAAACGCACAATAGGTAAAACGAAGCTCCTTTTTATTTCTATGAATATATCCCCTGCTTGTCCCTCGGTTGTGCTCGGTTGTGCTCGGTTGTGCTCGGTTGTGCTCGGTTCTTGCCGCATCTCCCCGGCGATTCGCGGGAGGTTTGATGGATGCTAAGTGGCTGCTGCCGCTGCTGCTGCTGATGCTGCTGTTGGGTTCTCAGTCTTCCGAGGAGAGGCTCGCGTCGCAACCTTTTGCCAACACGAATAGCCCCGCTATGCGAGGGAATAATAATAGTACTAATAATACTAATAATAATAATAATAATAATAATACTAATAATAATGACGACGATATCGAAGAACCATTCGGTGTTTTTATATTTTTCAAGAGGGCACTGTTTATAATTCAGGTTAAGCTCGCCTCCTCCTCCTCCTCCTCCTCCTACGCCTACGCCTACGCCTACGCCTACCGGACTCGTAATAAAATGTCGCTCGGCTGCGTACGCCAAACTATCCCGGGAATTTGCAGGTGAATTTTCAAGATTATAACTGCTCGAAGCTGCTTTTTCCCCGAGGGAATAAATTGGACGGATAGTGAGAATTAACCAGATTCTTTGTTGTGGGAAGGCGCGCTATGGCCAGGAAAAATGTTTTCCATGAAAGATCCCCGTGCGATCTCACAAATATTCCGCAGGAGGAGGAGGAGAGTGTTTCCCGAGCACTTGCTGACGCAGCTGTTCGATCGACCGGAATTGCGCGAGCTCTTATCCGTTCCATGAAAACGTCGTGAAAAAGTCAAGCGATAGTCAGTCCCGCGCGTGCGCTGTAAAAGCGAAGCGAATGAAATTTGGAAAATCATACGGTAGGACGTTTAAAGAGACCGAAAAGGGACCGAGGCGGATCGATGGATGGGTGGAGGGGGGAGGGGTATAATCCATGGTAGGATGGTTCTCAGCGACGACAGGCTGCGCGCATATAAATAAGCATGCGCGTGGGCGAATATAGCGCGCGCGCGCGCGTCTCTATCATCCTCTTTTGCCGCTCTCGGTCAGACTCCCCTCCCCCTCCTGACCCACTCCACGAAAAGGCCGGCGTCGTCGACCTCCTCGGTCTCTCTTTCCTCTTTCCTTCTTTTATCTCCGCCCTCCGGCCCTCATCTCGATCTCCTTGCTCTCTAGCGTGTACTTAGTCCTCTTCCTTCCTTCTCTCCCCCGCCCCCCCCGTGTATCGTACCTCTTCTGGTCTTAGGTCGCCGGTCGCCGGTCGCCGGTCGCCGGTCGCCGGTCTTCAGTCGTCAATCGTCGTTCGCGATCGTGCTAGTAGTAGTAGTAGTAGCAGTAGTTGTAGTAGTCGTTGGACGCGACGCAGTCGTACTCGGAATTTATCATTCCTGTCCTCGGCTCCCCTCAGCCTCCTCAGCCTCCTCAGCCTCCTCAGCCTCCTCCTCCTCCTCCTCCAGTCGTCACCTCGTCCGTCGCCGTCGCCGTCGTCACCGCCGTAGCAGCCACGAGTCCGCGCACCACTGGACCCCCGACACTCGAGACGCGCTATTCGACATTCTCGTTCGCTTGTCGCGATCTCCCTTACGTATTCGTTCTCTCGTTTTGTTTTGCTCCTCCTTCCTTTTAGTACGACCGTTCGATCGCTCGAGAGCCAAGGATCGCCGTAGCCGGTCGCGCGACAGGGCTCGCGATAAATTTCAGTGTTACATAAAATTTTATATATTGTCCGTTGTCGCTCCACCCAATGCTCCACCCCCTCCACCCATCCCCCCCCCATATATCCCCCCTCGCCGTCGAGAGGACTTATCTCTTGCCTTTTCCTCGAATGCTTTGCATGACTCATTTACACGAGGAGTAAAATAAATAAAGATCGGAAGATTTTATTTCTGAGTCACTCCAAAGACTAAGCAGAGAACTTGCTAAGTGTAATAAACCATTGAACTGACCACATCTTACCTGACAAACCGCCACGCGCTTAAAAACCATTTTACATTCCATAAACTGTAATCATTTAAGCGTCAGAGAATGTATTAATTCTCGCATTAATAATAATAATAATAATAATTATTATTATTATTATTATTATTATTATAATCATGATGATGATGATGATGATAATGATGATGATGGTCTTTTTTAATTATAATACTGTCAGGAGGCTCTATCAATACTTCCGTGGGATTGTATGAGAGTTTCACTAACACGAGAAGACGCAATTATCTACGATGGGCCATTGTCTCCCCCACCCCCCATCCCCCTTCCCAGCGACAATCCTATTATTAACTATATGTCTTTAATAGCGAGCTATATTTTAATAAGTTATTTGTTGAACATTGTCGGTATTTAAATAAATTCGTTTTCGATAAAAAGGAGAAAAGATATAGTTTCCTTAGTTTCAAAAGGTAAACGATATTATATATCCGAAAAGAAACTCGAAACACCTGTAAGCGAGCTAATTTACTATTTAAAAAAAAAAAAAGAAGATAATCAAGAGGAAGAAGAGGAAGAAGAGGAAGAGGAAGAAGAAGAGGAAGAGGAAGACGGATGAGAAATGTACATATTGCATTTTATAATAAAACATGGCGCCATTAAAATACAGTTGATAGACAAGATGATCCTTTCTTTCTTGGTGAACCTTTCTCGTCGAACGCCTATAATTTCCCAGTAATTACACATGCCCTCGCATTTAACAACGGCATTTAACCCTCGAGCTCTAATTCATTCTCGTCTCGCGAGATCTGCGTGTCCGTGCCCCCTTCCTCTTGACGTCTTATCCGCTCCCGATGCAGCCCTGCATGCATATCGGGTTCAACCCGATGTCCCCCCCTCCCCTAGCCGCCGGACACGCGTCGGCCGGCACCTAATTTACAAGACCGGCCCAGAAAGTACGTTTGGCGCTTGTTTGTGTACCGGCCGCGGGGAGAGAGAGAGAGAGAGAGAGAGAGAGAGAGAGAGAGCGAGCATCGACCGCATGTCTCCGCGAGATCATCTGTCCGCGGATTTCCAAGGATCTCTGTTTGAGCGTCGTCTTCGTCGGAGAGATTTCCACTCTCCGGCGACGTGGAAGAGACCTTCAAGAGATGTGGGGACGACGTGGAAGCGCCAGAGAGCGGAAAAGAGGTCAGACTCGAGTCCGCGAGGGCTTTAAAAGCAGGAAAAACAGTGTCGGTCATCGGTTGCTCTTGCTATCTGGTACATGGCGGCTCGACCGGGGGAGGGGGGGGTTGAGAAGGAGGGACGAGAGCCGGAAACCCGAGAACCGAGGACGGCGGTGAAAGCGACGGAGAAGAAGAGAGAGGGACGGGCGGACGGACGGACTCGCTCTACTCACATTCTTTTTTACCACCTCGTCTGCCCTATTTTTCTCTCTTCCCTTTTTTATTTATACCGCTGCCTTTGCCTCTTTCTCCTTCGCGCCCCATCCCTCCCCTGCCCTTCTATCTCTCTTTCACTCTCTCACCCCTAGCCACCCCAACGTAGGCAACGAAGAATTCGGAATTGACGCATGCCGACGGCACGTGTCACGGCTGAAATCTCCGCCGATGCATCGGTAAGAAAGAACAGCTCGTCGCCGAGCTCGGGCAACAAAAACGCCAAAACTCCGTAACCCCGGTCGTGGGCTCGTCCTTACGAGCGACCGAAGGGGTTAAGGGCAAAGCGTGCTGCATGCGCGCCCAACTCCTGAGAGCCACCTGACCCACTCCACTCCACCCCCACACCCCACACCCCACACACACACACCCCTCCCACCCATCCTCGGATCATTAAAGCCTCGATGCGTCGTTCGAAGGTCGTCCTGCGAATGAATAATTTTCCATTTCGTCCGCTACAACGAAAGCGCAATTTAGCATTTTGCGAATTAAGATTGGGACAATCGATATCTCTCGAGGGAGTTTAGCCTCGTTTTCAAAGTGTCCGAGTCAAAACCCACTTACACGCGATTACATTCATATTTATTGTTAGAAAATACCAAGTTATCGATTAACATTGTTCCATTAATTCCTTCGTGCTCTCCTTGCATCATCCTCGAGCCTTGCAAAAAAAAATAAAAAAAAAAAAATTTTTACTTATCTGGTATCTTTAAATTAAAGAGGAAAAGTTCAATCCGATAACCCACATCATGATCGGCGCTTCGATACTCATGCCTTGCAGTTCCAAGACTTGCCACTCGAATAAATAGAAATACGACTCTCGAGATTTTTCTCCACCCCACTCCCCCGTCCCCGCCCCCCTCTCTATCTCTCTCTCTCTCTCGCCCCTCTCTGCTCTTATCGCTGCCGTAAACACGTTATTATTGTTATGATTGTTGTTATTTAGGTAGAAAAATGTAGTGCATTATTTTACCGGTCGAGGAGGGGGATCGGGGTGGGGGTGGGGGAGCGGTACTTGATAAGTAAATAACATCGTGATAATGATTGATTCTACGTCGTTGTTCGTTAATACGAGTTTTAATACGAGAGTCGCGAGAATACGTACAGATTAATCGGAGAGAAGCGATTGAGAATGGCTTAGAAATCTATATTACTTGCTGGGAGATAGTAGTGGATGGTCGTATGCCGGTATGGGGATGGTCCATCCCTCGTACCACTGACCGTCGAGAAGCCAGTCCTCATTACGCTACGTCTCCCAAGCCCGAGGTGAATTCGATTTATTTTCTCACGGCCGGATTATGCAACGAGAGGCGAAAATTCAAGAATATAAATAAGAAGGAATAAAGCTCGTAGATGCAACGTGCTCGGCGGAGCCTCGAAAGCGGATCTAAAAGAAGATGGTGGTTATTGGGGTTATTGGGGTTATTGGGGTGCGTCCTAAAGGCTAAGGATAAGGCGATGAGGGAGTCGTGGGCAAAGCGGAAGAGCTTGGATTTATGCATACGTACGTTATCTACAGGATCCCGTTGGCTCTCTCGCTCTCTCTCTCTCTCTCTCTCTCTCTCTCTCTCTCTCTCTCTCTCTCTCTCTCCACCCACGAGCAAGTAAGTAGTCGCTCGGAGCAGATGTCGCTTCGCTTTCCGCTAGGGACGAGCGAACCCGCCGCCAACGCTGCCGCTAGCGCCTCGACGATCTCGACTACTACTACTACAACTACTACTGCCCTGTGCTCTCCCGGAGAAGCTATGGGCAGAGGTCGGGCTGAGGTCAGGCCCCCGTCTAGTCTAATCGAGGAGCGCCGATAAGAGCCTTTTCCTGTGGTCGCCTCGCTATCATGGAATTGGCGCTCGACCAAGCGATTTCACACTTCGTACCGGATAATATTATGCCGCTCATGACTCGGGCCCCGGTCATGGAGCAGCTGTCGGACCTCCGCTTGCATTTTTCTCCTTTTAATTGGCTCGGTACTGCTTCTGCTGCCTTTTACAACCCAACAACAGCAACAACAACAACAACAGCAACAACAACAACTATTGCTAGTGTTCGAGCTGCCCTCTCGTGGCTCTTTATTCTGCTCGCTGCTCCCTCCCGCCCCCCCCTCTCTCTCTCTCTCTCTCTCTCTCTCTCTCTCTCTCTCTCACTCACTAACTAACTCCACTAACTCCAAGGAAAACTAAACAGCGCGAAATCCCCCAGGCCGTACCTCCGAGGGCCTCGACGTGCATTAATCATGCAGGCCTCTATGGCGACGACGATGCTTGAGGCTAAGATGGACGAGGTGTATGTAGGCGGGGGAGGAGGCCAGCCGACACGCGTAACCGTGCCACATCGCGAGTCCCCCTACCGCGGCATGCAAACTCGGGCACGACCTTAAAGATATTGACTGCTTGCGGGTCTACTGAGGTCAATTGCTCGTGACGTCAGGCTCTTCGAAACTCGATAAATTCGATGATCGAGCATTGGCTCAGCGGGGATCTTTAGAGGAAGAGTCGTGGCCTCTTCTCTCTGCCCCCCCCTCTCTGCTCTATCTCTGCTCTCTCTCTCTCTCTCTCTCTCTCACACATGGCAGTTCGGAAAAAGCGATCGGACGTACCTCCTCCGTGCAGAAATTCAATTCCTTGGACGTATCGACGTAAATTAACTACTGATCCGTATTTTCGAGCAATAAATGAAAAATGCCAGTAGTCTTTCTGCGATATGCATGCATGTATTGTTGTAGGCTTGGAAAAATGCAGCGTAAAATACGTATAAAACCGATGGAGAGAGCTTGATTGCGTTAAATCGTCGTTTTAAGAACTCCGTAGATTCAGGATAGGAAAGGGGGGGGGCAGGAGGGAAATGTCGAGTCGAAACGTTTCGAAAATTCATATGAAAGAAAAAAAAAGAAAAAACCGAGTCTTTTTGGACTCTCGATTTCATTCTCTTCGAGTTCGGCCGGATCTCTCGGGAGCAGCTCGGAGCGCATAGAAAATAACCTGAATCCGACTTCGACTTCGTGAGAGGAGACGAGGCGGGGAAATTTTAAATCCCGCTGCGACGTGCTCGACAAGACAAAATAGCTGCCCTCGCACCTGCCCACACAAACGACTTTCTCTTCGGTGATGATCACGAAACGCAAGCCGGCGCTCGCTCATTATATAATCGTACTGTCGGCTTTATGACGACGAGAGACTGCGAACGCGGAAACGGACCGACTCTCCTGGAGCACGCACGCACGCACGCACGCACGCACGCACGCACGCTATACTCTCTGCTCTGACTTTGGATCCTATGTGGTAGTCGGGTACAGGTACGGCTCTTGGATCACGCCAAGGACCCCCGACCGGAGCTCTTCTACTGCTCGTGCCCCTAATTCAAGCAAACGTTTCAGGATCCCGGTCACGCTCCTCTCTCACTCACTCGGTCTCGTTGTATCTTCCGAGGCCTAGGAAATTAGTGGAAAATAATAGGGAAATGCAAGTGGACGAGTATTATATTATAGATTGTAGGTCGATTGTAACCAACGGCTTTAATTGGAGCCCGATGGCTTCGCTTCCGTTCTATTATTAGCGGGCAATACCAATAGCAGGCATTAAGCAGGAGAGAGAGAGAGAGAGAGAGTGAGAAAGCCGTTTTCTTGTATAACACGTTTCCGCCTGCAGAAATCGTGAAAATTCTCAATCTCCCTATACGTATATATATGTATATATATATATATTGTTGGCTGGCTGGCAATGCATGAAAGCCATTTCTTAAAAAGGCTTTAAAACCGCAAGGATAATAAATCATCATCGTCTCTCTCTCTCTCTCTCTCTATCTATCTATATCTCTATCTCTATCTCTCTGATATGCTGCCCTTAAAAGCGATCGTACGTATTCCTATCAGTCGAGCTTATCTCTTAATTTCTATTGAACTCTTTTAAAGCTAAAGCAAATTCTATTCGAATTACGTTTTATCGAGCGCATTCTCCTAAATTAAACATCTTTTAATTAAACATCGCGTGTTTACGTTTCGGTTCGCTTGTAAAGGTCAGGCAGGTACTGTATAAAATTTTATATGGCAAACTAACGCGTCGATAATCCCGATCGTTTCGATGTGAGCTAAAACGCATAAAGGCGCCTAATTCTCGTAGGCATAAAGATCAAGTAGGTCATCAAACTGTAAATGAAATTCGACCGATCGATGGCGATTAATATTTTCCTCGTATTTTCAAAGCAGCTGAACCAGAAAATTAATAGGAGGAGTTTAAAACGTATTTGAAAACATAAAGTTCGAAGATTATATTTATATTCTTTTAGTAATTTTAATGGAATTTAAACCCGAGCCTGTCGTTTAAATTAGCTTTAAAAATATATGTTCCCGGAGGAAGGAGGGATTTAAACTCGCAACGCAATGCTTAAATGCGAATTCGGTATTGAAAATATTATACCGAATGGCAGCCGTAGCAGCAGCAACAACACCAACAACACCAACAACAGCAACAAGAACAATAATGATAATGACGATGACGATGACGATGAGGTCGTCGAGGACGGAAAAGAAGAAGATAAAGAAATTTCTACGTATAAATTATCTAAATCCGAAAAAAATAGCTTGACCATGTAATCTGAACGTTCTCGTAGGATAGTAGAACGTGACGGAGTTCCAATAAAGAGAAATAAAAGATAAAATAAAAGTTAAGATAAAAATCTACAGGGAATAACGCAGTAGTACGTATTTTATTCAAAATACGCTTTTATGTTGTGCTGTTTGTTCCACGTACAATTCCATGTTGATTAAAGTTGACGAAGTTTATGATGCGTGGCGCGTGAGTTAATTAAACCCGAGGCTCTCCACTCTGACATATGTACAATCTACTTTTTTAATGGTCCAAATAAGCTCAATGAGGTATTTCGGAGCTCGATTCCGATCTTTAGTCCCCGTCCCCCTCCCGCGCATATTCTTTTCGCTCGTGCGCACTGCTCGGCTATGGCAGACTGACAAGGAATCCTCCCTCCCGCTATTTAAACGCGTTTTGGTTGTTGATATGCATAAAAAAAAAAAAAAAAAAAAAATAAGATTTAGAAAATATTGATCTTTCCGCGTAATGGTATAAGAAATTAAAAGTACCGTCGATCTCGATACCTTCGAAGCCGCTGCTTTAGCGCCTACGTTATCGCGATTCCATTATTTACAGATACTTTAAAATCGTTCACATTGTAATTAAATTAATTTTTGACTCTTTCATTGATTTCATTGATTCGAAAGAAACTTATAGCTATAATATAATAATTAAAATAATAAATCATAATCGATAGTGTAGCGGAGCTAGTCAAAGGTCTTATAAAATGAGTATTAAAAATTATCCATCATAATTTGCAAAATAATTTCACGATATCGTTATTCGGCGTTAAGTAATGCACAACCACATCGATGCCGGTAAAGCGCTGAGCCGCAAAAACACTCGCACAACTCACTGTACAAACTTACTCAAACATTCGTAATTAATCGTCATTATAATAGGGCATCGAATTTTAAATATTAGAAAATCATTATATAAAGTGTCCTTGCGAAGCCAAGCTTTCAAATACAAATTCTTTATAAAAATAAATCGCCTGTAATAATTTTGCTTTTATTAAAATAGGTCGGATTTAATTATAATATGACTAATAAGAGTCGCCTCAAGTCTTCTTTGTTTACAATAATGGATGAAGTATTATCAGGACGTCTGTATTTGTTCAACAATAAATAAGTAGATTGTTATAACTTGGAATTTTAATTAGATTTAAATTATATTTTAAGAGCTGTTCGAAAGAAAGAAAGAAAGAAAGAAAAAAAAAATAAATAAAATTGTATCAATATAGGTGTTTTTGTGAGATAAGCATTATCGGAATGAGAAGCAAGAGAGCAGCCAATCGAATGATGCAATCGTTATTTAATTAAACTATCTATGCATCTTCTTTGTATATTCCTCGTAGCGTAATTACATTGTCATTATTATGCGTATCTTAATAAATTTTGATACCGAAAAGCTTCAATAAGGAATGAATTGTGTATGTACATTCAATGAAAAGAGTGGAAAAGCGATAAGCGAGCGGCCGCCTCATATGTGTGGGTCGTATGAGGCTGATTTATATAACAGGTGATCAGCTATTAAATAATGGAACCGTAGACGAGCCGTACATACGGTAATGGAAGCTTCGAATGCATAATCCATCCGACGAGCTTAAAGACACCACTGGCTCGAAAAACCAATTGTCCTGCAATTTTTCTTATCTCGCGAATACAAAAAACTGAACTTTTGAATAACAATTAATTAATTAGTATCCCAAGCTTCATATGCTATTTCTAACTCGAATATCTTGAAGGCGAACAAGGATAATAAGTTTGCAAATGAGTTTCGTATACATGGAGCACGAAAATGCTGAAGAGGAGTCGAAGTTGCGGGAGGGGTGGGGAGGGGTGGGGAGGGTAGAGAGAGAGAGAGAGAGAGAGAGAGAAGTCAATTGAATGAATTAAATGCCGTGGGTAGTCTGTATAAATAATAAGTGTAAGCGGTGGCAGTAGTTTCAAGTGGCTCCTCAAATAATAGATCCGCCACTCTCGATCCCCCGCCCCAGCCCCGCCCCGCCCTGTCCCACCAATAATAATGAAATATGTCGAGAGGCCAACTAGCTAATGAAAGTCGTCGTTCGGTATGGTTGATGTAAGATTTAGCTCGAGCGCGCAGCCTCGAGGCCTCGAGTAAGCTAAATACGCTCGATCCTTACGTCACGCGAACGATCCGTTATCTCGATCGGGGCGATTTTTTCCGATTTCCCATGAAGCGCGATTGGCAACGTGGTCGCGACTCTCCCGGAACGAAGACTACCGCAGCGCGTCTAATCTCTTTCGACCCACTCCCCCCCCCCCTACGGCTCCCATTCGCTTTCCTCCCCGAGTCTATTCATTTAAAGCGGGGCTGGTAAAGCTACAACGGACTCGAGTCGACCGGGCGGAGGAGTAGGAGGAGGAGTAGGAGGTGGAGTAGGAGGAGGAGGAGTAGGAGGATCGATGACTCGACGTCTCGACCAGCGATAGCCTCCCGAGAGGGTTATCGGTCCAAGTCGCGCCGGCGCTCTAACTCGCCGCCGCAACTGGCCTCTAAGAGGCTTTCGACTCGTGCCGGTCGCTCCCTGCCGAAATAAAGCGCCATCTTTTAACCGCTGATTCGTCACTGGGCTTTCGAGTGCCTACTACCATCGCTCCGCACGCGTTATTTTCGTTCGTCGGATGACCGGCGAATCTTATGCTCCCTCCCCGCCCCCGGCCCTCGAGTCCTCCAGGCCGCAACCCCGTACCGCCACCCCCGCCGTGCCAAAACGAACGAGAGCACGAAACGTAGAAATAAAACCGAAACCCGTGACCGTATCTTTATTCCTCGGCATTCCCGGTATCTGTTACGCCGTACCTCCGGCAGCTCCGCCCCCGCATTACGACCGGCTCTCCTGCTCTCTCTCCTGCTCTCTCTCCTGCTCTCTCTCTCCTGCTCTCTCTCTCTCTCCTGCTCTCTTTGTACGCGAACGAAGTGTGGCTCGTAGGACAAGAGTGCAAGATTCCCACTCGCATAGAGATTTAAAAATAGACGGGAGCGTCGTCGAGCTGGGTAGTCGACAAAATCAAAGAGAAAGTCTCGCTCGGGAAGTAGAGGCGAGCGGCCGAGCGGCCGAGCGGCCGAGCGACGGCGACGACGACGGTGACGGTGACGGTGACGGCGACGGCGACGGCTCCATGCCAAATTGTTTTAGGTCTCCCGTGTCCGTGGCCGGCCACCTATGACTCTCTGCCCCCACGCGCGTCTACGTAGACGCGCGTGTACGTGCCTCAAAGATTGAGAGAGAGAGAGAATCGCAAGAGCACGCGCCAATTTATTTGGGCTGGACTCGCGCCCAATAACCTTTTTCAGCTTGTATACGTTATATTGGCCTTTATTCAGCATGTCGCTCGAAAATTTCAATGACGATATACGCACCCCTTTTGCGTTTCTACAATTGCGCATCGAGCTCTAGATCGAGATCGGCGATCGTTGTCTCGTCTGCCTTTATTCTCTCTCTCTCCCCCTCACTCTCTCTGCTACTCCTACTCCTTCCCCAGCACGCCCCTTCTTATTTTTCAATTAAATCATGATGAACCGACCGAACGGCTCGCCGCCCCTTCGATATGATTAACAACGACGCTTTCCTGCGAAACGAACCCCAACGCGCCTTCTCGTCTCTTTATTTCAAGGAAAAAAAAGAAAAAGTAAAGGCTCTACCCTCTCTCTCTCTCTCTCTCTCTCTCTCTGAGAGAGACGCGAGCAAAGTATACGTGTATCGGGTAGGTTTCCTAGAGGATCCGTCGTTGAAACTGGTGTCGGGAGTTGTAAAACTTTTTCCAGGCCTCCGGATTTCTCGGCACCGCGTTGATCCTTCGAAGCGAGGGCGCATTGCCGTCGATTTATTTCGACCGAGGAGTGGTCCCAACTCTCGTCCCGTCCCCCGGCGTACGTTCGCGCACCGCGCCGGCTCTTGCCCCCGAATCACGAGTGGGACTCTCCGACCTCCGGACGAGCGCGAAACGTTTTCGTCGCCGGCGGCCTGGACTCGCGCCAACTCCCGCAGACTCTCGCTAAGCCTCCCCCCCACTCCTCCTCCCTGCCAACAACCGATACCCGGAAAACTATATCTTCTCTCTCTCTCTCTCTCTCTCTCTGTCTGTCTCTGTTTCTGTCACTCCCACTCCGGGGCTTTTTACTCTACCCGTGCAGCCAGCTCACTTCCTCGTGACGCGGGACCCGGCCGACGCCCATCCATCCATCCATCCATCCATCCATCCATTCGCCCAACCGCCTTACACGGCTCATCGGAAGTGATCGAACCAAACGCCCGAAAGACCTGATGGTTCCCGTCGCAAGTTCAAGGTCAAAATATTAATGAAAAATATTAATGCCGCATTCGGTATTTATGAGCAAATAAACTTCCTTACTCCGCCATACCCTTGTTTACGTATCCCCCACTCGGGCCGAACCCATGTTGTCACGACATAGAGAGTAATGAAGTCTCTGTCTTTTGGACTGGACTTTTGACCCTGCTTCTCTCTCTTTTTTTTTCCCTTCACCCCCGGCTCTCGATGAATTATAATATTCCGACCTGACCGACGGTAAGCTAACTAACCACTTGGAACTTAACGAGCTCCCCCGAGATGTTTATTAATCGTACCCTTCTCGCGCTTCCCTTTCCTCCTCAATCCAATGACTATTTATTTTTTTACAAAGAGATCCTATGCGACAGTTCGTGGGCCACATCCAAATTCGGCATATATAATGTCGATCGTCGAATAAGACAGACCCTCCCGATGCATCCGAAGCACGCTTTTAAACAGCACGTGCATTTAAATAACGTGCCTTTATCCCCTGCCGAATAATTCCGAATGGGAGCGAGTATCTTAAGTAACGATAATACTCTGCCGTGAATAGAAAAAGAAGCAGAGTGAGTGTGACGCCTTTAAATAGAATAATATTGTAAAGTAGAGATAGTGTAGCCGAAGAGAAGCCCCGCTGAAAGGGGAGCCAATCAGAAATTATGCAGATCCTCGTGAAGCCATGGGAGACAATTGGTTTCCGAAAGCGGGGGGGGAGGCGAGGGGGTACAAAAAAAAAAGAAGTATAAATAAATAAATAAATAAATAAATACAGCCCGTCTTTCCTATTTCTCGAATAACGTTCGAAATTCTGGCCTTGAATATCCAAAGCCATTAAAAAAATTGCTTGGAAGTCAAAAGAATATCTCTCCTTTCGTTTCATCTCCGTTCTTACCGCATATTCTTCCTTCTCGCGCTCTCCCCCTCACCCCCCTGACTCTCTCTCTCTCTCTCTCTCTCTCTCACTCTCTCTCACTCTCTCTCACTCTCTCTCACACACACACACACACACACACACACACACACCCCTGTCTCTCACGAGTCCAAAGCCAGGCTTTCTCACCCGCCTGTACAGGCCGCTGCAGCTTTACTGCAAATGCTTACGTATACTTTAAAAGCGCATCGCCTGGCACGGACCCAACTCTAGATTTTACCAATGAAGAGATTCTCCCTCGCTCTCGGTATTTAAACTCTTTGTCGAGTTGATTTTACTTTACCGCTTCCTTCACTCAACCTTCCCGTCCTTTTATAAGTTTTCCTACGTGCGTTTTATAGGTTGTCACCACGACGAGCTGCTTTCGCCTGCCTATCCCGCATTTCCTCTACGCTATCTAGCTCCCTTTGTCTCTTCCTCCTCCCCTCCACCCTTTCTCTCATCGATCCTCTCACGTACACGCGACACGTACTCGCTCTCGCTACACACCAGCGTCGTAATCACTGCGCGGCACTCAAAGTGCCCATTCCCCCGGCTCGCAGTACTCTCTCTATCTCTCATAACCCTTGTCAACATCAAAGCTGAACCATATCTATAACATAAGAAACAAAATTCCACTATTTTTTTTCTTTTCTTTCTTTCTTTCTGTCTTTTTTTTTCTTTTTTTTTTTTTTTTTTTCTTTTTTTTTTTTTCAAGCAGAGCCCGTAATATACCATTGCATTGTTTCCATTTTTAGTGAAGATCTTCCTCTCGCATACTATTGATTTTCATTTTCCTTCCATCTTTCATAAGAATATGCTTCTTTTACTACAACGGCATTTTATGCTTTAGTAATAATTTTGATTAAAAAAGGCAATGAAAAAAAAAGGAAGGAAGAGAGAGAGAGAGAGAGAGAGAGAGAGGAAATTAAAGTGGAAAATAAAAAGCAGAAATGCGTATTTGTTCATTTTATGCGGGAATGAAATAGACTTAATAATCTGCTAGAATAAGTAATAAAGTCTAAATCTAATTAAATGGAGTAATAGGGACTTTTAAGAAATTGAATAATTTAATACAATATATGTGACTAGGATGTGGGAAAAATTGAAAATCGGCTTTCGAAGTTAGACGCGATGTCGGAGGTCGGGAAAAGCTCCGGGGAAGTAGCAGATTTTCAATTGTAAAAGTTTAATAATTAAAATTAGTTTCGAAGATAGTCGATCGCTGCCAAACTTTTGAATGACTCTGTACGTCTATCTCGACCCCCTGCCCCTCCCCCCTCTATTTGCAGAGACCTCTGACATACATTACTGACATGGCTATTAAATCGAGAGAGATAGCATGCGCAACTTTGGCGCCAGAGTCGCTACCAACAATACAATGGAATTGTAAGGGATCGGCGAGGGAGGCCGGGTGGCAGGGTCGGGGTACGAGGGGTACGGGGGGGGAGAGAGAGAGAGAAGCACCAGGCTCGTGTATTGAAGCAGCCAGAGGGCCTCGGGGCTCCTTTCCAAATTCACCGCAGCAATGCTGGATAAATCAAATTTCGCTGGCGAACAACTATTCAAACCTTTAATCGATGGCACGCACGTACTGAGAATCGCTCCCCTCGCCCCCACCACCACCACCACCACCACCACCATCGCCACCACTACCTTTTCATCGATGCATTATTATTCGAGCTACGAGGGAGCGGATCTTCCATTTTTCTTGATGGTTGCCCTTTTCATGGGAAATTTTTACCTTTTTTACATCCGTCCCTGCCACTCCCCGCTACCCAGTTGAATTATTATCATTATCGTTATCATTATTATTATTATTACTATTATTACTGTTGTTGTTGTAGTTGTTGTTGTTGTTGTAGTAGTAGTTGTTGTAGTAGTAGTTGTTGTAGTTGTTGTTGTTGTTATAGAGATCTGTCGACAGAGGGGTGATGCATTAATTGATTGATGGGACTTTTGTACGTAGGCCGATGAATTCCGACGGTTGTGTCCCGTCGTCTTTTTCCTTTTCACTTTTCTCAACACTTTTAGTTTTAATGAATCGAACGATTTATTACTATTGCTAGTGGTTCCAATGAATGGATCGGCTGTGTGGGGTGGGGAAGGGTGGGGAGAGCGGGGGGGGGGCTCAGCTTTTGCTCCACTATCATCTAAAATGATTTATTGTCGTTCATCAACTCGTTGCGTATTTCCCTTTATTTTATTGAGTTCATAAGAACCTCAGAACAGAATAACGTTTGTCAATTCTTTTATTATCTACGGCTATACAAATACACCCATTTCCGTGAGAGTCATGGAAAGCAATTAAAACTCGTTTTAGGTAGAAAGCGAATTTAAAGAAAGAAATCAATAAGGAAGAGAAAAAAAATGAATCCAGTAGCAGAGTTTTTTTTACGCTTAAAAGGACATTGTACATGTAGTCGATAAAAAGTTTAGTTGCAAAACATCTCTCGGCTACATACGCACACTATATATATATATATATATATAGGCAAGATTAAGTTCCGGGTGAATATGTGAAACTTAATTAATGAGCAGTAATGCAGCAATAAGTTATGAGGGAAGGATATAATAATTGATAGACGTAAATTCGACGTGAGCGAAGGTAATGGCCGAGCCGAGTATCGCGAGTATTGGATGGAATCGACGAACGGGACAGGTGTGCGAAGATAACGGTAACCTCCCGACGGGGAATAAGAGTTGGGTGTAGTAAGTCCCGCGTAAGGTCGACCCGGCGCACAAAGTCTCGGTGACTTGCACTAGAAAATAAAAATAATCCCTGCAACAATCGGCTAACTTTTTACGAGCGCCGGCCCATAAAGTCCAATAAAACGGTCGGGGCACAACTGCTGCTGCTGCCGTTGTTGCTGCTACCGCTGCTGCTGCTACCGCTGCTGCTGCTACCGCTGCTGCTGCTACCGCTGCTACTGCCGCGAGGATCATTTCCACCCGAAGCACGGAATAACCCGAAGGTCATGTGATCTGCTAACTGATGGGGGATCGGCAATAGAATGGATGGCGGAGGGCATTCCACCGGGGCTCTATAACCCTTCCTATGATACCGGCCCCGCCCCTCCGCCACCGTGTGCCAGCACCCCTGCGAACGCGTACAAGCGAGAAGAACTAATAATGTGAACTTTTAAGAGGAGAGGAGCTCGGGGACAGTGTGGCGTCGAGGCCAAGAGGCTAACAACCCATGGGATAGCCCGTGCATTATGCTCGCGAATAATCAATCAATAAGCAAATAGCAAGGCGTTCTACGTCGTGTTCTACGTCGATTTCCGCTGCGTTTGCTTTCCCACACAAACTTTCGGTACAGGCTTCTACGCGCCAATTAATTATTTACATTTGCCGCCGCCGCCGCCTCGTTTTATTATGTATCTAATCGGACTTTCGCTCGGACTCACGATAAACCTACTGATTACTTGAAGGTAATTACTCGCGGCCAACTTAAGCTAATACCTTCATTTCTAGTATAATATAGCTCCTGCTGTTTGAGCCGCGCGTCCAATAAAAATTGGCGCACAGGCCTACGTATTGAAAAAAATAATGAAAAATCCATGTTGTTCCAATTGAGTAATAACACCATAGCCGCGCGATCAGTTCATTAAATTTAAGACTTAGCTATAAAATAAATTTTTTAACCTCACGAACTGAATATAAAATTAAACGGGTCCCTTCGATGTCCCTTTAAAGTAGATAGAGGCATTAATGAAAAACTTTATAACTCCATTAGAGATGGATAGATAGATAGATAGATAGAGAGAGAGAGAGAGAGAGAGAGAGAGAGAGAGAGAGAGAGGAGAGAGAGAGGAGGGGGGCAGATATTTACATTAAATATTGAATATAAAATAATGAGATGGAAATCAATTGAATACTTATACAATGAACATTACGTAGCGCGTTCATTAAAAGTATTTGTTATTTACATAACCTTTTATTTATACCGAATTTTAAATTAACAAGGAAATCGAATAAAGAGACTCTTTGTGGCAATAATTCGTACGAACTTAATGCTAATAGAATTGTTGGGCAATTTTTAAAAAAAAAAATTAATAAAAACTAATGCTGGAATGAAATGCGTAAGAAACGAAGGGTGCGCGTGTTAATTGAAATTTTTAAAATCACCTGTGGAGCTGTTTGATTTATCAGTCGAGTTGAGCGGGAACAGAGCGGGGACAGAGCGGCCCGAGGTTGGGTGGAAGAAGGAGATGGTATAGATATGACGGGACGACGGCGTTCGTTATATTGGGGCGATCGAGTGGACGAGTCAGCGGAGGCGATAGAGAAAAATCAGCGTCATCGGGGATTTCGAATCGAAAGCAGATTGCTGAGATAGGAGATTGGAGGTGATCTTCTCTCTCGGCTGTCTCGGCTCACTGATCAACTCTACAATGCCAGAGATTCATCCAGAGATTCATCCAGAGATACATCCTTTTCAATTACACCGCTCAATTAATCGCGCGGCCCGTATAACGGTTAATAAATCCCTTCTTCCCCAGTCTCCTTATCTCTCTTTCGTCATCGCTCGCCTCCACCCCCCCTCCTCCTCCTCCTACTCCTCCCCCTCCACCAGCGATTAGCCACGAACTCCGTCCCAAATGTCACTTCTCCTACAGTGAATTACGGGGTTGCTTATCCAAGTGATCGTAGCGGCACAGTAATTTCCCCCGACGAGCTTTAAAAACATTCGATTACGTCGTCGTCGTCGTCGTCGTCGTCGTCGTCGTCGTCGTCGTCGTCGTGTTGTCGTCGTTGTTTAGCCTGGAGGCCGCTTTAAAAATTGTTTAACGAATACAACCAAGTCGACTCGGTGCGACTTTTATCGTCGTTTTATTGATTGTCGATTGTCCGAGGCCCGGGTACGCCGAGATCCTTGGGAGGGAAGCCCTCTCGGCCGAAAGTGCAGCGAGCACAAATATATCGTATGCTCAGAGGGAAGAATCGAGATCGCCGAGACCGGAGGCGTGGCTGCCGAGGCATCATCATCCCCTTACGATCCATTATCGCGAACAACGGTTCGGGGCGTAATTGCCGAGCACGCGGGGGCGGGGGAGGATTTTAGTGATCCGGAGGCTGCGACCATTATCGGGGCATATATCTATGTATATATATATATATATATAGGAGTCCGAGGGAAAGCCATGGAAGACATTGCCCCGGGGGCCCCATACGCAACTCGTCATCGTATTGTCCCACTCGAGTGCCAATGCACCCCACGTATTATCAACGCGAGAGGAATAGGTACGTGAAGGCATCGAGCCGTGGCTTTGGGGGCGAGTATTGAAACAATGCGGGGGTCGAAGGACAGTAACGGCCAAAAGTTACTTCACTTTACTTACATGGCTTTCGCCTGTCTTTCTACGGGCCGACAAAGAGTATTTGAATTTGATAGCCCGACGTGTATAATGAATCGATCGTAAATGCTGCTAAAGGCCGTTTTTTAGCAAGAGGCTGGAGCCACGAGCTGACAGAAGCCATAGAGTTAAATGTGCCTCGGAACGTTGAGGAAAAAAAAAAGAAAAGAATGGAGTGGAGTTTGCGAAGGAACGTATAAAAACAAATACGAGTACAGGATAAAGGAAGTGGAATAAAACGTAGCGACGTGGATTGTGAGTGACAAGATAGAGCGTAACATGCTCAAAGCCCAAAGTATAAATTTATAGTCTGTATAGGATAGACGAAGGAACGAAGGAAGGAAAAAAGGGAGGGAGGGAGGGAGGAAGGAAGCAAGGAAGCAAGGAAGGAAGGACGGAAGGAAGGGCTGTGCAGTAGCATGGAATCGAATGGGAAGAGTGCTGGTCCGTGATTCGGATGGGTGTTGGGACGAGAGAGCGCGCGGAGGAGGGCGAAGGGAGTCGGTAGACGAGACCGTGTAGTCCTTCTACGTAATAACAGTAAATTCTGAGCAATAAATCCCTCTTCCCTCTGTCGGTTCGTCGCTCCCTTCTTTATCGGCCCCTCGCGCGTTCATACACAGCATAGACATTCGCGAGAGAGAGAGAGAGGGGGGGGGAGACGAGGGCGCGTATATGCAAAATTCTGGCGAGGCCAGGCACCCCTTTATCTGGCTACGCATATAACTTCCACTTCCGCCAGCTGCTGCTCAGCCACCCTCTATAGACCCCTCGCCAGTCCTCCGCCCACGCGCCTACCTACTCGCCTACCTACTCCAGCAGCAACAGCAGCAGCAGCAGCAGCAGCAGCACCAACAGCACCAGCAGCAGTACCAGCAGCACCAACGACGGCGACTCTCGTATCACGAACGCGCCCGCACTTGCATTGTAAATTGTTCTCGTGCCCTGAGAGCCACTGCATCAGCCGCCGTACGTACATGCCGTACATGCAGTGGATTAACGGCGCGCTCTCGTACGTCGTCGGCCGGGAGCACCAACGTATACCAATAGTAAAAAAGTGTCGTTGATGAGCAGTCGGACCCCAGTATTTCAGAAATTTCTCAATCTAAGAGAATATTTGCAAACTCATTCGACTTCTACTTGACTTTTCTATTTACAATGATTCTCCTACTACAATCTACGTTACGCACATTCATCCTTTTAAATAGAATTTTAACCTGTCGACCTCCGGACATTGTTGTTGCTGTTGCTGTTGCTCTTGTTGTTGTTGTTGTTGTTGTTGTTGTTGTTGTTGTTATAATCATCATTGGTAGTACTATGCACTTCTGATCAATGTCTGCTGTTATTGCTCCGAATGTTCGTTTTACTGCCCAAATGGAAAACTGTAAATCCTGTCGTTATTTCGTACGAATAGTCCGTTATGCTTGCAAACAAATTATATTACCTAAATAAATAGGATTTTCCATTTATCTGTACCATGCCCGCCGACCGCCGACCAGCGTCAATTCCTTGTTATACGCTTCTTTTTTTTTTTACTATTTTTTATTTTCGTTTTACATTTTACTCGCATTGCTTTATTCATTATGTTCATTTTGTTTATGCCTTCCATTACAATAGAACAATCAAAGCTGTATTTTCAAAATGATTTATCGACTCTTACTTTTTTCTCCGCCCTCCCGTCCCCCCGTACTCATTAATTGGTCGTATTTACATTTATTTGTTGAAGGGCGTACTTGAGCTTACAATTTTCGGCTTACAGTTCTTTCATCAAATGTTTTTTTGTACCCCCGAAAAAAACACGTCAAGGTCTATATCCTATTGTATTCGGTCTGGGAGTCTTTTGCCTAATATATTATGGCTGATGCAGTTATTCCGCATGGTTCGCTCGCTGGCAATGCCGATTCATAAGTTGCAGCAATTGAATCATCATGTACGAGAGGTATCCATGTCGAGCGTACGCTGGATTTATATTGACTTCCGCTTTCGGCCCGTGGCGATTGATCGTTCTTAAGTGGCGTCAACGAGGCCAATTATTATTATTATTATTATACGTCGGAATCTCAAGCGATTTCGTTAAAGCTCTGGCGTAACTGTATTATTAAGCGGATTCTTCTTATTGAACTTTACCCACTCGAGCGAGGCTTTCGCAATGCCAGCCAACCAACTACATGCGTTGCCCATGCCCGTATACATGGATATGTTCATCAGTGCGCAAAAACTAAGGCGACGGCAGACAATTGAATTCAATAAGAAAATAATTAACGGCCAGCGAACGTACACGTACGTTGTCGAAGGGACATCGAAGGGACATCGAAGGGACACCGAAAGAGATAGAAATCGAATGAAATCCGAAGCGAGGCAAGCTCGTCGTAGCAATTGTTACTAGAGTTTCATTTTCTACGTCCAAGGAGAGTTACGTGCACGCGTGTAAAGCGTAGGAGGGCTCGAGGAAGCGGCAGATGACGGAAAATGACGAGTCGGGACGGTTGGGCGCCGGAGGAGAAGGAGCGGGTGGAGGAGTAAAGTGAGGAGGAGAGGGGGGAAAAAAAGGAAAAGGTGGATTAATAGCAGTGAAGGTTTAGCAGTGGAAATGACGTCGAGTCGGGAAAGAGGGAGAAGACGAAATTCGCATTACATTCGTGCAAAGCGACAATACAGGCAACGACTTCCCTTTACCGGAAAGCCCATTAACCTCGATCCAATGTAATGTCGCTCGGAGCCGAGTATAAATTCGGCTAATTGCGGGAAAGATCCCATCCCGAAGAGCACAAAGAGACGGACGGACGGCGGGGGGACGCCTTGCTCGCGTCGCGCGGAGTCTTGGAGGTCGTACGGACGGACGGTGGCTCGTATTTACTTAACGACGCGCCTTTACAAAGTATCCTGCCCACGTGAATCGCTACACGCCAATTCCCGTGAACCATCCGTCAACAATAAAGATTCCTCGACTTCGATACCCCCGGGCTCTACGGTCTGCTCCATCCCCACCCCCTCCCTCCCTCCCTCCCACCCTCCAACCCATCGCCATTTGCAACGGCACCGAGCGGCCGCGTACGTACGTGGCCCTAATTCGAGCGATGACGTTGAATTGCATAAAAGCCGATGGTAGATTGGCCAGAGGCGATTTACTCTCTTGGCTGTAGACGGTAACTCCTCCCCTACCCACACCACACCTCTCGCCATTCATTCATCAGCTCGCCGGCGTCTGACAGCAGCCAGAGCCTCTACCTATACCGCTGCATCGGCACGAGCGAGAGCAGACGGCCGGATACGTGAAGATATTCGGAAAGACGGGCATCGGTCTGGGGGCAGGGGGTGGGGGCGGGGGGGACTAGTATTCGTAAACACGCGAACTACCGTGCACGAGGAGGGAGATGCGAGCAAAGATACGTCGACCGAATCATTATTCAGGCGCATAAAATCGACCGCGACTTTTTCCAACGGCAAACTGTGACGTCTCCTCCGCCTCCGCCTCCGCCTCCGCCTCCACCTCCACCTCCACCTCCACCACCCGAAACCTCGACGGACGGATTGGCTTTTCAAGGGCTTCTCTTACGTACTCCCGTAGCTCCGGTCAGCCGATAACCTCTACCCCTACTCAATTAACGGATCAAAGCACTTTCATATAGTTTCATTAGCTGAAATGGTGATTGCAGTGCGCGGCTCTAGCGCTACTTCCCCAGAGATCTTAACGGCCAGAGTTTAAAATACCCAGTGTTCGTTAGTTCTTGTTTCGCATGGCAGCAGCAGCAGCAACAGCAGCAGTAGTAGTAGTAGAAGCAGCAGCAGCAGCAGCAGCAGCAGCAGCAGCAGCAGCAGCAGCAGCAGCAGCAGCAGTAGTAGTAGCAGTGGTAGTAAAGGAATCCAGGCATGAACTGGAACATTTTGTGCCACGAGCTCCGCGACTCGAAGATCGTGTTGTGTAGAGCAGCAGCTGGAGACACCTGGGGAATTAGAGGTCGTAAAGCAAATAAGTAATCCGTGTGTAGGTGAGAAGGTTCGGGGCTTATAACGATAGCGCTTATCGGACGATTCATGGCTGAAATTTATCGATCTATAGATTCCCTCGGCCTTGGAACGTTTGCTAGTCCAGAGCTTAGCGGTAAGCAATTACGCTCGAATAGTCCTGAGGATTCTCGATTGTTTAAAGAGAGATAACCGCGATACAGTCTCTGTTGTATACTTCGCACTTCGAACTTTCATCTAACTCACAACTAACGAAACTGTAGCTAATATTTAATATTACTTGTTCGTTCAGTAGCTCAATACTCAGCTCCGCCACTTAACGCGTCGAGTCGATGACAACTACTCATATCCACTCGCCTTAATTTTCCTCATGGAAAAAAATTATCAATTCCTCTTAAACTTATTATTTATATTTATTATCGTTTACCTGTGCGTGCGTGCGTGTGAGAGAGAGAGAGAGAGAGAGAGAGAGAGAGAGAGAGGCGGTGCATGAATTGCCTCTACATTGAATCGCATAGAAGCAAAGATAATATAATGTTTGGCGCGATAGGGTTGGCCCGCCGATTGAAGTTCGGTTGACTAATACGGGACTTTATTTACTTGTTATTTCAGAAAAGAGCAACGTCAGGAACAATAGAAAGCGGCGAATAAGCGAAGGGGCAACGCGGGAGAAGAACGACTCGACGGAGTCGGTGCTCCAGTCACGTCAAGAGGATCGGGAGAACAAAGGCCCAGTGCCGGGGAAGCCAGGCATTCGGGCCCCGCGTACTGCCGTCCTCGAGGAAACGAACGCCTCGCCAACGGTCGCGAAGCTCCGTCAGCGGCGTGTGCCAGGTGTCAAGGCGGGCAGCCCCGTAGTCGTCGAGACGGGCCTCTCGCAGCGACCGGTACGCAGGAAGACCCGCTTGGAGACCAAGCTCGCCGACGAAGACTCGGAGGGTAGCGAGGAACAGCAGCAGCAGCAGCAGCAGCAGCAGCAACAACAACAGCAACAACAGCAACAACAGTCGCCTCCTCCTCAACACCAGCACCAGTTGCGCATCTACAAAAAGGAAAGGCTCTCGGCAAAAAGCGCGCTCAAGGAGGAGGTTCAACCCGATAAGGGTGAAAAGCAGCTGCGCGAGGATCCGTTGATAAAGAGGCTGCGCTCGAGTCTCCTCGCCGATAAGTCACGTAAGGACTTTAAGGAGAATTCGAGCAGCAAATCCAAGTCTCTGGAGAACTCTAAGTCATACATCAAGCCGAATATCAAATCAGATTTCAAGCAGCATCAGCAGGAGCAAGAGGAGCCCGAGAAGGGCCAACAACAGCAACGGGATCAAGCGAAGAAGAGCCCGGTTGTTAAGTCCGAGGAGGAGGAAAGCAGCGACTCGAGGGAGCGGGACCGCGAGCCCGAGCCACCGCCTCCGGACGAGGCGAAGGTGAAGCCGGAGCCGCTTGACGAGAAGGAGGAAGGCCCAGCGGAAACGACCGAGGGCAGCTGCGATGCCAAGAAGCAAGAGCCGCGAGGTAATGGGGAAGTCCTCGAGGCGGCAAACATTGAGGCGACGTCCGAGCCACAGACCCAGCCCCAGCCCCAGCCCCAGCTCCAGCTCCAGCTCCAGCTCCAGACCCAGCCCCAGGCCCAGCCCGAGCCCCAAGCCCAGCCCCAAGCCAAGTTGCCAAAGGAACGGGCGGCTGAGCCGGGTTTGAAGGAGGAGGATCCTCTTGGCGAGGAGTCGAGGGAGGAGCAGCCGAAGGCCACTGACTCGAAGCACCAGGAGCTGCTGGTGGGGCCCATCGGTCGCGACCCAGCCACCGTGCTGGAGAGACTGAGTCCGTTGAGCGCCGGCGGCCGTGGCCTCCTCCTGCAGCACCAGCAGCAGGAGGAGCAGGAGCGCAGTCGACACAACGAGAGTCCCGTAATTCTCGTCGAGCGCTTGAACAAACCGCCGCCGGCCCAACAGCAACAACAACAACAACAACAGCATCAACAACAGCATCAACAACAGCATCAACAGCAGCAACAACAGCAGCAACAACAGCAACAGCAACAGCAGCAACAGCAACACCATCACCAACAGGCGCCGTTGTATAGGCAGCAGACACCACCCCAGCACCACCAGCTTCAGACGTACCATCATCTGCACCAACAGCAGCCGCAGCAGCAGTCACCGCAACAACAGCCGCAACAGCATCCCCTTCATCATAGAGCGTATCAAGTCGAAGTCCCGCAGCACCAGCAGCATCACCATCATCACCTGCCGCATTTGAGCCCGCACCTACTGAGCCAGGCCAGCCTACTGGAGGTGCAGCATCAGCATCACCAGACTCGAGGCGACGATGGAAGCAGCCTCATGGACCTTGAGGCGGGCCCCATCGGTATCGGTAACGCCCCGGGCGTCCTGCCGGTTAATCCTGGTGGCGTTAGGCCCGGGGCCGCGACTGCTTACGGAGACAGCGGCAGTGACAGCGGGGTAAGCTCACTGAGGAGCACCGGATCCGGGGACGAGCGTAGCGGCAGCCGAAGCTCGGCCTTGAGCGCCGAGGACACGACGAGCGCCTCAACGTCGACTCCCAACTCCGTAACGGGTACGAGCTCGGCCACGCCAGCCAGGATCTGGCACGTACAGAGCGTCCAGCACACGTCTCTGCTGATGGCCCATCCCCAAGGGCCCACCTCGGCCCCGCCCGGGGCCCCGGGCCTCCAGGCTTCGTCCGTTGGCTATCCGAGCGCGACGGCCATCGTCTCCGGCGCAACCGCGCATCACCATCCGAATCTCGCCCAGGAACTCATATGGCGGCCCTCGGCGAGGTTCCTGCCCCTGCCCCCGAGTTTGCCCCAACAGCCGAGTCTCGGGGAGGTCCTCGAGAGGGACAGGCACGAAAGAATATTAAGGTAAGCTCGCTTCGTCCTTCTCTAGCTCCGGCCTCTGCGCCGATCTCTCTTATTGTCCCGATAATCCACGAAGGACTGTAGGGGCGAGGCGGCACCGTGGACTCCCCAATAACCTAATTCACCAGCGGTAATAACGGATACGTAAGTACGTGGTAGCATCTCCGAGACTGGTAGATTCGAAAATTGGGTTCCGGCAAAGCATTGCGCTGTACGCGGCGGTGTAGAGGGTCGTTGGGTGGTGTGGGGTTGGGGATGGGGGAGGCGGGGTAGTGTCATTAGATACAAGCAGAAATGAGGAGAAATGAGGAGAAATGAGGAGAAATGAGGAGAAATGAGGAGAAATGTCGAGGACTACACGAAGTAGCCCCGACGAAGGAAAATTAAACGAGGTTCGTTTAAATATAGATTGACGGTCGGTCGGTCGGGGCTATCTCGAAGCGAGGAAACTTTTTTCCCCGTCTCCTGGAGCCGTGCACCGTTAATTATGGCTCGAGCTCTAATTAAAGTAATTTTCAATGTGAATCTTTTTCCTCGTTATTCTGTTGGTGCAAAACCACCGTTGCCCAGAGCGCACCTGTCAGCCTGGCGCGCAGAATTCCCGATGACATTCTCTCCCCGTCATCGTTCCTCGCGCGCGCGCGCGCGCGCGCACTCTCCCTCTCCCTCGCCCTCGCTATCTCGAGGGTCTGGTTGCGTCTCCGTTTCCATCTCTTTCTTCAAGAGGCAGTGGAATTGTCGGCAAAATGACTGTCTCGGGAGGGAAAAGCACCGGCAGCTGGGGCTATTGCATTTATTACCGCTCACCTTCTGCCTCCTCCGCCTCCTCCTCCTCCTCCTCCTCCTCCTCCATGCCACTTCTCCCCGGTGATGTCCCGGGCTCCCCTCTGCCGCCACCGCCACCGCCACCTCTACCCCCCTCACACGTATCCCGCTTTTCCTTTCTTTATTTTCAGAAGCCGAACGAACTCGTCTAATTGAACTTTCTTGCTCGAACGAACAGTCGTGTACCTCTTCTCCTCTCCGTCCCCGTCCTCCCCTACCCTACATCAAACTTACCAAACTTGTCCCCCAACTAAATTTCTGTCGAGTACTCGATAACAACCCTTTCCCCGTCCCCTCCCATCGTCACGAGGTTCTTGCCCTACATTCGCCGGAGAATACGCCGCCGCCGCTGCCGCCTCCGGTCTTGTTATTATTACTACAATGGCCTCTCTCTCTCTCTCTCTCTCTCTCTCTCTCTCTCTCTCTCTTTGTATTTGCGCAGCAACTGGTACGAGCGACTACTAGTTTACTATATTTTTCACTTCAATTATGAAGTTCAGGCCTTAGCTGAGAACGTCGTCCCGCGCTGTCAACCGTCACCAAAACTAAGCCATTCTTCTTTCCGCAAACAGGTTTCCTTCAAGTGCTTTAAACCTAAACATCACCTGTCCTTCTTTCATTTAAGAGAGCCAATAATAAGCCCATCTCCCTCCTCTTTATTCTTTTCCCCGCCTTTTTAACAGAGAGAGCGAGAGAGAGAGAGAGAGAGAGAGAGGCGCTCTCGATGATAGATTTGGCTCGTCGATCCTTGCGTGTCTTCCCTTCCTCCCTCCCGCCCAACCCTTTTCCAAAGCCCGAGTCGAGTCCTCGGAGCGACGCGAACTCTGTGGTTGATGAACCGCCGCCATTGCGCAACTCGAAATCCCGTTTTATAAAAAAAAAAAAAAAAAAAAAAAAAAACAATAAGCTCGTGGAACGGGCAGGTATCGTTCGTCACCTTATCGGCTCACTTTTATTTATAATACCAAAAGAAATGGCAGCGATGAGCGATGAGATAGAAAAGAAAAAAAAAAAATCTAAAGAGGAAGAAGGAGTTCTTGCGTTAGTTGCCTCGCAACTAACTCCGCTGTCCCTTTTTGCCGCTCCTTCGCCTCTCTCTCTCTCTCTCTCTCTATCTATCTCAGTCTCCCCCCCCTCCCATCCATCCATCCATCCATCCATCCATCCCACCCATACCAATCTCCCCCGATCTCCGTTTACCGATTCACTTTGCCGTGCTCTTGCGAGCCGGCAGTTTTGACGACCGTCTCCGGACTCGGCCTGCATTATTACGTTATGCACATGTGTACACACTGTGACCAACACGTCGCAGGCATTAGAAGGGAGGAGGGCGAATGGCACGTTTCTGGACAGCAGCTGCTGGGCAGCAGAAAGCGCGCGCGTGTGCATGAGAGAGATAGAGAGACATAGAATTACTGGGACTTCCGTCCTATTATGACGTGGCAATTACGGACGAAAAAGCTCGGGCTAATGCCCATCGGCAAACATCACTGACGCCACTCTCACGACCCCCGGGGCCGCGCATGCACCCGCCCGCGTACATGCACTCTTGTTTATTAATACTTCCGTAGAGCTTGAAGAGAAAAATTAATTATCGCGAGCGTCGGCCAAGGCTTTGTTGGGCTGGGCCTAACATTCATTCGCTCGGCCATACGTTAACCGCATGCCTGGATGCATCCGAGAGCCCGTCGTATCGCTTCCCGCGAATAACTAAACATCCCACTCGGACTTTCCAACGAAAACAAAAACAAAAACAAAAACAAAAAATTCGACGGCCCTCTACGTACAATCACGGACTGTCCCGCTTTATTATGTCAGACGTATTTGTGGTATTATTAGGCCCATCGCGAACCGGTGTAACGAGCATTTTAGTGCAATTGGGCTAATAAAAACCCGAGCATTTAATCTCACGCCTTCCCTTAACATTTACATACCATATTCTATTATTTAATTTAACCGCTAATCGTCCCAGTCCTTTATTATTAATTGCTAAATAAAATGAGTAGTCGGTTTAGAGGCATGTAATATCCAATCTGTCCGGCCAATTGTTCGCTATTCCTGTAAACTCTAGTAGTCTACTTATTACAATTATATCGATACGATTATTATATCGATTATTATAATTTTATTGTGGCACGGGACTCTTTTCATCACCGTCCAAGGGGCTTAATTAAGGCCTAATTTTCCATCAACCACGCTCAAATTATATTATACAAATTACAATCTTGTACTATAAAATGTCCTTATATCTCTATTACTACTCTGCCAATAACCCCAATGTCGATATTAAAATTATTGGCACTCCTTACAATTGCGATTGCAATTTTTTTTTTTTTATTTTGCCGCAATTACCATCAGCTATGGATTCAAAGAGCGTGCGCTATCTTCGGAGGTTTTTTTTTTTTTTTTTTTCTTTTTTCCACCAACGATCTTGTAGCGCGCGAGATCCTTTTCCTTCGTAATTAAAGCGCTAATAAGCTCTGCGACCAATAAATAGCGCTAATTGTAGGGATTCAGTGGTAGAGGAGCGACGATAGATTTCGTTGCAACGTGCTCGGGGGGGAGCCGGGGAAGACGTAACGTGACACGGTCCCGAATACGAGCGGATTCGAAATTTAAAGTTCGGAGGAGCTCTCCGGCTTGTTCGGCTAGGAATTATTCTAGGAAAATTCGGCTGCTGGGCGGAGTGCAACGCACCACACTCGGCCGAACGATTACGAGAGCAAGACGGACATTGCTGTGTAGGTTGGGCATTCTTACGCGGAGAGTAAGATCCGCGTGCGAGTGAGATGTGAGAATGCGTCGGGCCCGCAGACTTGCTGGCCGTTGTGATTATCATTTGAACGGAACGAGAACGGGCCGATGATTCATTAAGCGAAGTGGCAGCCAAGAGAATCGGAGGGCGAGGGGCGTCCGGTCAAACGGGGCGGAAAGGTAGAGAGGAAAGAGGTGCCGCAGACAGTTCTCGAGCACCTCACCTCCAAGAACAAAGGACTGCTAATAATTAAAAGCCATTATGTAAGGAGCTCGAGCAATTCTAATCGGGGTAACGATCGGTCGGCGGTCCGTCGAGGCTCAAAAAATCTCAAGGTCACTCCCAGGAATCCTCGTGGCTCCTCCGTCGTCGTCTCCTTCCTCGCTCGAAATTGCCTTAATGGCTCCGTGATGGAAGGCGGTGGTTGGTTCGGTCGTGGGCGGCGACCGGTTAGCGGATGGGGTGGGTGGGCCAGGCGGCTGCGGCGGGGTTCCGTGGACGGAGCGTGTGGAGCGTGGTCGGCTGAGAGGAGTGTCGGATGGGTGGGTAGGGAGATGGGGGGTGGGGGGGCTACAGGAGCGAGCGCAAGCGGGTCCATAAATTCGTAATCCCACGAAACAATAGCGTGACGAATACAAGGCCTCAAAACAGTCAGCGAGAGAAGGCCTCGAGTAAAGGCGAGAGAGGGCGAAAGGGTGAGGGAATGGCGAGAGAGGGAGTGGGGGGGGAGGGGGTCGACGTCATTTTTATCTCGTAGTAATTTTTTTGCAACTTTTTTAGTGGCTGGCCGCCGCGCTTTTTGAAATGAGAGTAGGCTCACAATGTGATTTCCAAGAATAGCCCTCAGACGTTTCTGAGTGTCATTGACAGTGATTGAAAAGTATATGCGCGGCGGGTGAGGCTTTCTTTTCCTTCGTCCTTTGGCTTCTCGACTCGTAACTTGTCTAGCCTAAAATTAAAATTTGCTCCGGAGCGATCGCCCTCGACGAAACGTCCCCCCCCTCCCCGCCCCAGTAACCCCCGCCGTAACCAGCCACTTTCATTCAACGGCTATCTATCGTCCGATCTAATTTTTTATGATAATGAAGGAATTATCTGAGATCCGACAGTTGTTATGACTCGTGGCCGCGCGGAAAATTCATATGGGTGAGCATTTTTTTTTTTTACTAATTTCATCGCTAATGCGCAAATCCTCGAGGATAATACGTACGCGCTCCCGTGCTATTTGATTTCCTATTTTGTCCTTCTTTACTCTGGGTTACGAGAGATACGTCTAGCACTCGACACTCGCGTACGAGGGTAAGCAAACGCGATGGCCGAATGGGCCGGCGGCTCGGGCGGCTGGTGAGGGGGGGGGGAGAGGATAGGGGCAGCTGCTGCGGTTTGTTCGTTCGTCGTCGTTCGTACCTTTGCCGTCGGGTGCCACTTTTCGATGGGAAGGCCACTTAAACCGAGTTAAAGTTCTCCAGACGAAATCTAATGACAGGTCCACACGTATTATCCCCCTCCCCCCCTCTCTCTCTCTATCTCCCGAATGACATTTCTCTTCGCGCTCCCTTCAATAACCCCAATCAGCCGTACTATCTCTTTCGTTCTTGCGTCTATATAGATTTTTTCAAAGTCACGTAGCCGAAATCACGGTAAAAGCCGCATAAAACTATTTATGCTTTATTAATTTACATTCAACATGTTTAAGATGTTGAACATCGCACGAGAGTTCGTTGATCGCTAAATCTTATTATTTTAATTGCAATAAATAAAGTCGACTATACTTGAAACATTTTAAGGAATGCTTTTATTTCAATATTTCTAATTCACATTACTAGTGTCGATTTAATATATACATATATATACATACATATATATATATATTAAATTTGAAAACTGACAGAAATGTTTCGAGACGTCTCAATGCTAATATAAGCCGAGCTGATCGTTTCTCAACAAATACTCAGTGTAGTTATTTTGCAAGCATTTTCTTCAAGGTCAAAATGTGAAAGGGTGACAAGAGGCATAATGGATGCATCATACATTTTGCTCGTCAGCTTAATTTAAACGGATGACAGAATGATGAAGTGTATTGATCATTGAACTTCCGCTGATTTCTTAATTCCCGATGGTATGATGTCTTTGCTCAATAAATGCACAAGGATTTAATGCTACGTATCTAGAATTTGCTGATTTTTACATCCAGCCGAATACAAAAGGAGCCCGCACGCTCATTTATTATTATTTGGTATTGTTTTTTAATTGCTCGAGACTATTTTTCGAAAATAAAGAACCAGTCCGAATTCGAATCGATTACAATTGAGATAATCGCGCGTTCGGCTCAATAATCGAACAATAAAACGAGAATTTCTTAAGGCGTGCGCGTGCACTGGCGAATTCTTAGTAAATTTTGTTTAATCGACGTCCCCCTGCTCGTCAGAAGGAAACCTTTGCCGCGCCGAGCACTGTAATAAAGCAATGCCACTTACTTTCTCCAATATTAATGGGCTGCAATTTCAGTGACCTTGAAAAAACTTACGCGCCATGTGTAATTGAGTTTCCGTTTGTTGACGGTTTTCAAAGCCTTAATTAACTTTCTCGGTCGTAAAGCACCGGCCTTCCAACCCTCCGCGGAACAATATATTTTATTAAAAGAGGCGCGAGGCGAGGTTTATCTATATTTCGGAGCAACGGCTCGTATTTCTGGAACGCATGACGCACCCGACAATAATCTTTCGGATAATAATATATTTTCTACAATGATCTTTTCCATAATATTTATAAATAATGTCCCAGTTTTCGCTTGCCGGCAAAAACAGCTTCACTTCTGGTATAAATTACCTAATTGAGTATTAATTATTTTGCTATTTTTCGATTATATAAATACTTAATTGGATAGTGAATGAGCGACTCGAAGCCCGTGTAAATAAATAATTTATAAATTATTAAATGCCATTACTTCCTTTTTGAAATCAATAAAATAAAATGAAACGATAATCAATAATATTTATTGCCACAATCGCAATTAAGGCCCTAACCTCTTTTATAGCCATAATAAGATATGGAAAAATAAGCATGCAACTTTATTATGAAACGAAAAATGATTGTATATTTTATATTATGGTATTTTCTCTCTTGTTGGCATACTTTATGCCTCGATTCGTATAAAAAAAAAGAAAAAAAAAAAAAGAAAAAAAAAGGAAGAAAAAAAGTTGTCAAAACATAACAGCTGTTCATGTAACGTATACGCCATCGTGTTACATACACATTACATTTTATTTAAAACGTTAATGGACAAGCGTTTCAAGGCTTATTTTCTCTAATTATAAAATATACTAAAGGGAAAACTCACAATGAAAATCTGACCTTAAAATTTAATTAATTCTTCCATCGTATTTTCACGCTTTTACATACACTATTAAACGATGATCGGCCTGTGTAATGTTTTTTAAAAGGCTTCAATAATAAAATAAGTAATATTTTAATCAAAGATCTAGTAGCGACAGCTCGTCGCTTATCAAGGTTTTATAACGTCTTTCAATTAGAATCGATTTAATCGGATGGAGAGTGAGCGAGATTGACGAGAGAGAGAGAGAGAGAGAGAGAGAGAGAGAGAGGGGGGGGTGGTGGTTGGAAATTGGACGTATAGGCGTTCGGGACTGGAATCAACATTGTAAAAAAGTCTACGTAGGCGAGGGTTAGTGAAAATATACGTGGTCGAGTAGTTTGTAGATGACGCTCCGTCCGAGACAATGGCGGCCAGGTTAAAGGATGCAGCTTTATCGAGGAAGTCGATTAAAAATGCGGTAGCACTTAGCCGCTGACGAGCGAAATTCGAATAATAATGGTAATGGGGAGTAAGGAGCGAGGAACTGTCGTCGGTGGAGTGGCGATGGGGCGAGGGGGGAGATGGTCAGATGGTGGTCGGTATCGTTAGTAGTTACGCTACTCGAAATACGCTATGGTCAGATGGTCGGGAGGCGCTTCCTACTCCGGGTCGTAATAATAAGAGGCGAGTGCGGCAATCCGAGATCGCTCCTCCTCCTCCTCCTCCTCCTCCTCCTCCTCTTGCTCCTCTTGCTCCTCGTGCTCCTCGTGCTCCTGCTCTTGCTCCTCCTTCACTAGACGCTCTTTAAAACGGAGACTCGCCCAAATGCCAACCGAGTGCCGCTTTTTTCTTCTTTGGAAATCTGGCGATCGGAATAATGAGGGTCTTCGTGTTCGCAGAACAATCGGTAAAAGAAAGGAGGGAGCGCCAGCCTCGGAAATAATGACAGGACAAAAACGTAACGGGCTCCTGAGGAGCCACTGCTCCCGAACCACTAAAGCCGGTGAAAACATCCTCGAATGTACGGAGATTTTATTTCCATCTTGCCGTTTAAAGCCAAGCTGCCGAGGCGGCAAAGCTCGTGCACGCTCGCGCAGGGAAGGATCGATCTATTCGCAGTCCTGCCTTAAAATGCAGATGCATCGATAATTGATAAATCCGACGCTAAACTGTTAACGATGGCATGGGACGGGAATGGGAATGGGACGGGGCACAGGGAAATTAAAATTGACAGGCGTAAGCTGCCGAGGGCCGGCTTACACTCGTGCACCTGTATTATCGAAAATCGATAATTAACGTTGAGAAAAACGGACTTTTCGCCCCGTACGATCGAGCACGCATTTATTAAGGAAATTAGAGTGATTAGGAGGGGAACAAAATTTGCCCGAGTAATGACTCTTGCCTTAATATATCCAAGAGATACACCCGCCAATCATGCAGTATTCGGCCCGTTAAAAGGCAGGATGCGCCAACTATAATCCCATGAGAATAACTATAGATGCTGGTTATAAAGCTTAATTGAAGGCGTCACTTTTCTTCTCTCTCTCTCTCTCGCTCGCTCTCTCTCCCACTTTTTCCCTTCGTTTTTCGTTACTCGCATTGACTAAAACGACCAAAGGTTGAGGGGAAACCGAAGCATTACAAGAGGCTTCAACAAAGGGGTTATTGGGGGACGCTTATGCAGTCGAGCCAATGTTGGCTAATAATCAATAAAGAAAAAAAAAAGGAAGAAGAAGAAGAAGAAGAAGGGAATAAATAATTCATAGGTCCGTATAGGAAATGTTATAGGGAAAGAAAATGGGAATAGTCGAGGAAGCAATTAATTAAGGGAAAGAGAAAGATTTTTTCCTCGCTAAGGCGACTAAATCCGACGAATGAATGAAGCGCATCGCATCGAGGCCAATCTCGGGAATTCACTTGGATGCAACTCCGGGGGGTGGGGGGGAGGGGAACTCGGGGGCCCGAAGCACGGTGCGATTAAAAATAGACGAAACGAGTCGAGCCGGCTGCAAGAAAGTTCAATAGCCGAAATTTCACGAATGCCCCCAACCTCTCCCGCTCCCAACGTCTCGCTTCCCTTCTTCCCTCATTTCGCTCCGTCTCCTCCGTCTCCTCCGTCTCCTCCACCTCCTCCACCTCCTCCACCTCCTCCTCCTCCTCCTCCACCTCCTCGTCCTCGTCCTCGCCTCACCGTCCCTCGGCTCCCCCGGCCATTCAGATACTCCTTTTTCCCGTTTTTTTTTCTCCGTCTCCCCTTCCTCCTTTCGCTCGACAGACTGGTTGAACAAGTTCGCGTCGAGGGTAAGATACGGCGGATACGCGGGACTCCGATGGGTCGGGGAGGGAGGGAGGGAGGGAGGGAGGAAGGAGGAAGGAGGAGGAGGAGAGCGCGAGAGGATCCAGTCTGCGCGCATACAAACTCTTTCTCTTTTGCATCGACCTTGTACCCGAATGCCAGTTTCGCTCTGTCGCCGTAGCGTCGAGTCTTATCCTATTCATCCAGATGCTTTATTATTATTGTTATTGTTATTGTTATTGTTATTGTTATTGTTATTATTATCATCGTCATTATTATTATTATTGTTTTTGTTTCTGTTCTTGTTGTCGTTGCTGTTGTTATTATACTTAGGAGTAAAAGGAGCACGAGATAATGTTAGCATTCGTAATGGGGAAAATTTGATTAAACTATTCAGTATATGGACGGACGGCTGCGCAAAATGGTCGGCGTCGGGAGGGGGGGGAAGGGGGGCGAACGAGTTTGTAACAGCTCTCCTTTAGTTAAGAACTGGCTCTGCAATAATCAAAAGTTCTGTTAAAGCTTAAGTGACAATGTCTCGGGGCTTTCGTGTACTGTAAACCTGTATTATTAAAGCGTATTAGGTAAGGAAATGGAGTACGTGTTAAAAGAAAGCAAGGATCGATCGCATATAGTTAGGTATTATAGAGATATAATGGACGAGGCCCACCTGCCCCATTAAATCTACCTCCTTATATCAATAGTTCGGAAATTTTATTGTCGCCTGCCTGCCAGCCGCCCCCTCGAAACCATCGACCGCGTCCATCGACCGCGTCCATCGACCGCGTCCATCGACTTTCACTTAACGATACCAGAGGAGAGATAAGGAGAGACGGTGGCACGAATAATATCCCCGTTAGTGCCACTGCACGGGTTAGTGACACGAATTAGCGAGCCTAAACCTTCTTCCCCAAGTCTCCGGATCAATTACTTAATGCGTCGGTCGCGCACCCCGCTTTTACCTCGGAAAAATGTCGAACGTAATTTGCAAGACAGGCAGGTCCGCGTAACGTCGAACTCGGCGTAATTACCGCTCCGCTGTCGATTGGAGTTTCAATCACAGCCACGGCCGCTCTGCTCCAGCCGCTAATAATAATAAAAAAATATCCTGGCCGGTCGCGCCCACCTTATACGCAGTCCCTATCGCTGACTCGTAATAATTAATTACTTCTCATCGGGTGCTGGTGGTGGTGCTGGTGCTGGTGGTGGTGCTGGTGGTGGTGGTGGGTGGTGGGGGGGCTGGTGGTGGAGGGCGACGGCGGTCATTGATCTAACGTATTGGATACGAATACGGGACGATGGGCGTCCAGCTTAACGTCCAGTTACGACCAAGGCGACAATTGTCAAAAGCTAGCCTCTTGAGCGGAAACGTTTGCCTCCTCGTGGCATCCCTTGATCGCGTAGCGACCTCCGCCACCCCCCCTCCCTACCCATCGCTCCCTGTAATTTTGCAATTAAAATATCGATCCGAACGGAATTTTTTTTTACTCTGCTAATCGTCTCTGGCCGAATTCCCTCCTTATCCCCGTCGGCGGAGCAAATAGTCCCCTCCCCCTTCCCCCCTCTTCCCGTAGACCGTAGCAAGTCGGGCTACGTACGTATCCAATCGGTTAGCTGACGTAACGAAATTGCGCTCATCGGCGCGAGAGGGACGAGATTAAGCAAACCGTATCATTATTAAGCAAATGAAAGTATCGAATCGCATGTTCTCGCGGAGCGGCATTGATTACCGGGCGCAAAGGCGGGGTCCCCCTTTTTATTTTTGACGAAAATCACGCAGACAAGTTCGACCGCTAGTCTAAATCAAATCGGCCCTACAACCACGCCATCTTGCGACATTTTGGCCTTTCCTGACCCCGTAAACGATATCTGCGTAGACGCAACGTCGTCATTTGGTTGCACGCAAGAGGGTTCTCTTGTGACCTTGGCTGACGATTATAAATCGATCGATCCAGCCGGGGCGTCCCGAAATTCTGGTGGAAAAACGTTACAAGATAACCAGCCCCGGTTGCGTAGAGGACAAACGTGCCGGAAATGACCGAGTTGGGAAAATGCAGATTTTCCCAACTGGGAATACGTAGAATCGAGCTCACGTGATCATCGACAGGTGCGTGACACGACCTGAAATCCTCGAGCGCACGCGGCCCATCCGACTTGATTATATTTATAACGAGTGGCCGGGCGGCGGGCCGGCTCTCCTCTTCAATTATCGTTAAAAATAACAGCCGGCTCGACGATCGGCTCGACGATCGAGTACGCGGATCGCGCGTCGCGTATCGTCGACGGGCAGCAGCAGCAGCAGCAGCAGCAGCAGCAGCAGCAGCCGTCATTGGGCTCCTTTCGAGTCACGACGAGTGAAAACGACGTCGGCAATTTTCCCGATAATCACCGACTGACTTCGCTCCTCGTATTCGATATCTCCTCCTCCTCCTCCTCCTCCGACTACTACTACTACTACTACTACTACTACCACCACTACCACTCCTCATACCAACTTCCCGGGCTCGCAATCTCCCCGTCTCCTCGTCAATGTGACACCGCTCACGCGAATCTTAAGGCAATATAATAAAGCAAAAATAAACGACAATGGAGTAAATGGATTCGCTATTTTCAGAGCTATACATAAATCACAATTTAGCCGGGGAGTGATTTTACGTGCCAGCTAAGTTTAAGAAATTCAATTGTGATTGATCGACCTCTCCCCCATCTCCCCCATCCCCCCCCCCATCTCCCCCATTACCCGTACCATTGCTAAGAATTTATTTTTAATTTTTTTTAACGGAGTCATGCAGCCACCCGTTTACAAGCGCGCGCGCGCGCACTATCTCGCTTCTTTGTAGGCGTCTCGGTGCAGATGATAGCGCGTAATAAACGCCACGACTTTATTGAGTATATTTAAATATTACGGGCGAACGTATACATTACGACTAATAAATACATTACCGTCAATCTATCTATATTTAACCAATCGAGACAGTTTAATCAACGCGATCGTGCCTTGGTTTCATTTTATCCGTCGTATCCTTATGAATTCGCAAAGGATAAAAATAATAATAAACAGAAAAAAAAAAAAAATTCATTTATCTATAAGTCATTATTTATAATGCATACGCTCCGTATGATTAATTAACTGATATTTAGATGAAACTAGTATTTTCCTAGATAATTTTCCTACGAGTATCCGTTTTCCGCGGCTTATTAAAAGGAATTAATAATCCTACCTCATTAAAACAGACGTTTCCTTACAAACAAAAAAAAAAACAAAAAACAAAAAACAAAAAAAAAAAAAAATGAAGAAGAAAAAAATCTCGGGAGCTTGGAATAATATCTATTTCGGTATAAAAATTCCCGTTCCGCTGTAGCCTGAGCTTCTCTCGGATTTTTTAAAATCATTTCAAAAGCCGGAAAATTTCGGAATTCCTGAATCTCGCCGGTGCGTTTCGAAAATAAAATTGTCAATAACGAAATGTGAAATATGGAATATCCGAACGATGTGTTTAATAATATTCAATGTCAAAGATGTTGTAACTGTAAATCTGCCTACGCAGAAGCAAAACATTGGCGAACTCGTGTCGGTTGGCTATTAATACGACAGATAACCGGCGTTTTTCGACTTTTGACCTCATTCAAGGAAATTGTTTACGTTCCATGTCGGAATAGATACTGTAGTATCCCGCGCCGACAATCGCGCCACGAACTTTACTACGTCACGCTTCCCACTCTTCCACCTTTCCACTCCCTTACTCTATATGAATTTAGTCCTTGTCAAATGCTGCGAGATTTTCTGTTTTTTTTTTTTTTTTTTTTTTTTTTAACGTCCGAAATTACGATGATATTAAGCCGTAATTTAGATCGGCGGCATTATTCGTAATGTTTCGTCCTTCGATTCCTCTGTCGCGTTTTTGCAGTCAGCGGCACCCCGCTTACGGAGTCGCGACTATTTACGGGGACGATTTGTCCTTCGATCCACCCTGACTCATCCCGGAAAACCTTTTAAATCGCTTAGCTTGTATAGAGAGTGCGCGACTCGTTATTACAGAACGTATCATGAATCGTGAGATGAAGTCGGAGTCGTGAATCGTATCGTCAATTGTCGGCCTCGAGTTTTATAATAATGCTATTGAACTTTTTGGTACGAAAGGTATCGACAGGTATGTTACAAGCGGTGGTCCGGCAGTCGGTAATCGGTATGAAAAGCCAGTATTCGCGACCTTATTCGAGCGCGTACGAGATAACGAGTGCGTGCGTCCGTGCGTAATGAAAGGCAAAGGCCAAGAGAGAGAGAGAGAGAGAGAGAGAGGGAGAGAGAGAGAGACGTCGGAGGCGAAAAAATTATAATCTGGAGAAAAGAGTTGTTGGCCGCTACCTACAATTATTCATCCGTCATTCATAGCCGAGAGGTAATTACTCTAAAAATTGTTATGACGGTGACCGTAACCTCCTTCTCTTTACCTTCACCCCCTCCTCTCTATCTATCTATCTCTCTCTCTCTCTCTCTCACGCACGCACGCACGCACGCACGCACGCACGCACACACACTCTTTGCCGTGCACTCTTTCCTATGGAACTGAGCGAGAATGCTAAGCGAGTAGTGACATAAGCGGCCCCCCGGCAATTTTTTAAAAGCACATGCTCGCGCTTAGCAGAGCCGAGCAAGGTCGCGCGACCGACGGAGGCGAAATTACCAAACGGATCTGTCCTCGAGTCGCTGGCATTTCATACTTCATTTTCATTCTCAAATTGCAATATGCCGTAGTCGTGGTAGTCGTGGTAGTCGTGGTCGGGCCGGGGCTCGGGTGTCGGCTCCTCCTGCGTCGGTTGCCCCACTAAGAGACTCGGAATAGGAGGCATCGAGCCGCGAGAGCTCGTTCGGCTCCCTTATCCACCGACTATTGAATTTAGCCGATAAAACGCATTGGGGCTCCTCCGATCTTTCGCCCAATCCAATCCAATAACCCCGACAACCAACACTCGCATTCTTACATAAACATCACCTGTTAATTCTCTTTAGTGCTCACTTGGCTAATTGCATCTATTCGGAATAATTATCAGTGTGAAGTCGTTGGCTCGGGTCGCGCCCATTCCCACCCGGACAATTCTCCATTAGATGGGGCGGGGTTGGGGGGGAGGGGGGAAGGAGAGAAGGACCAACAGCAGCTTGGTGCAAAAAAAAAAAAAAAAAAAAAAACAAGTGAGGGGAAAAGGCCCAAAGGAAACTATTTTAATAGCATTGAGAACCCGCAGAGGCTTAGCTGCATAATTAACATTTCGCTAAAATTCATCAATATGCCAACGTAATCAGATTGGGGAGCCTCCGAACGAGTAAAAAAAAGAAAGAGAGAGAGAGAGAGAGAGAGAGAGAGAGAGAATACTAACCGAGGGCAGAGCAAAAAAAAAGGGGAAAATGGTGAATGGATTAAAAAATTCCTGCCGCGTATCCTTTTGGAGATACCTCACCTGCCTACCTCCCCCCTCCCGCCCCCCTCTCTCTCTCACTCTCACGCACACTCACTCACTCACACACTCACTCTGCTCGGCTCTTTCCTCTGCTCCAGGGCTCGACCGAATGGTGCAAGAGTCGTCTCGCTTTTGGAATTTCGAATTCATGCCCTCCCCCGCTCGCTGGTCCGCTCAGCAAGTCCTCGAGGCCTGTCGTAACCAGCGCCCCGAAACGGCCCTCGTCGCGAATATCAAGAAGGAAGAGCCGCTGCTCTGTTTATTGTTTTCCTTTTACTAGAAGCTAACCCTACCTCTGCCTTGCCTACCCTTACCAACCCCCGGCCCTCCCTCTCGCCAATCCCCACCTTCGGGGAAGGCTTGACCCTTCCAACTCGAGGCCTGCTCTCCTGCCTGCCGTGCGATTGCCCGTCCTCGCGATCCTCCTCGGGGGCCATTGCCCTGCTGCCCACCCCATCGGAGTTAAACGAACGAAGCCTACATCTACACATTAACATCTGCTGCTTTGTTTGCCATTCTTAACCCATGAATTCTCGAGGCAAATATCGATTGATATTTCTTGCCATGTAGGTGAGATTAAATTTTAAAGCCAACAACGCCTCCCAGCACCCTCCCCCCCCTTATTTTTTTCCTTAGCCACTCTCTCTCTCTCTCTCACTCTCTCTCTCTCACTCACTCTCTCCCGCCCTCCTTCATTTTTCACTCGTACGCACTATTTATTTTGCATTTCTTTGTACTCCCCCCGCCCCACAACGCCACATCTCACACTCACTCTGTGAGTCTCTTTCACCCAACGCCGCCCCTCTCTCTCTCTCTCTCTCTCTCTCTCTTGTACCGCTATGACTGCACCCGACCTCACGCGCTTTCTTTATTTGTACGCCACGGTTATTTATCATCACATGTGCTTTCAAATTTTATATTTACGAGCATATTCGCCGCTCTATGTATATTCAACGTAACTTCTCGCTCGTACGGATACACACGCGGCCGCCCCCCTTTTCCCCGACATTGTTTCTTCTCTTGGCATTGAAATCGCGCAATTTATGCTACTGTTTTTCGTTCGATTTTCGTCCCGATGAATTGTACCAAAGCTTTTTCGTCAACGCGAATTTATTACGCTTTTCTTTTTTATCCCCCATTCTTGCTCCACTTGGTGAAACGAAAAATCGATATATATATGTATATATATATACTGGTTGCGTGCATTGTTCAAAAGTAAACATATTGTCCAATAAGAAAGGGAATCAGGAAGTTTTATTTCCCCAAATTGATCAATAAAAACTCGATATTATTTTCTTCGTTATGGCTCTCGTTGTCAGGATTTCTCTTTAATAAGGAAATAAAGCCGAAACGAAGCGACGCAGTGCCAATAATATATAATAAATAAGTGACTATCGATTGGATCGCGTGGCTTAAATTTACAAGAGTCAATTTACTCCTTGTCGGGGACAAGGAAAAAACAAACAAGATGCACAAAGTGCATTAGATAACGAAGGCGAACTTTCTCTAGTTAATTATAGTTAATGTTTATCTTTGAATGCGATCGGAGACGATGTGTGAGCTAGACCGACAGAAGCGACGGATCAAGCTTTAATCTAAATGTATTCTGCTTATTCCCGAAATTCTCGCCGCTAGATTTGGAATAATCAATTTCTTGGCGGCTGATCGAGATTAATGATGAAGGAGAGTAGGGCTTACGCCAACGACACTGAGTCACAGCGTCATACGTAATGACGACGACGTGCCCGTAGCTAGTGCACGCATTAATTGAGCATAAGCGAGAGTGCAGAAATGTTGGCACTTCGTGTATCGTATATCGTGTATCGTATATCCTACGAATCCGGGATACAATTAATAGAAACGTATCAATAATACAGAAATTCATATATTTTACTCTTTGACGAGAGATCAAGATTCTTAAAAAAAAAAAAAAAAAAAAAAACAAGACATTGGTTCAGACTTACGACCTTCCTGGCCGCCCCTCCCCCCACCCCGCTCACCATGCCTTAACGAACGACAAATGCTGCATTTCTGCATCCTTTAGCAGTACGTAATAACTCTGTAAAGCATTTCCTTACAAATCGGAGCCTTAGATACTGCGGTCACATTATTCGCGTACTCAAACAGACAAGTGATGAAATTTATTTTCCACTATAGTATGAGTAAAATCTGAAAGCCATCGAGGCCCATTATTTAGCAAGCTATTCTAGAATATCTCCTCCCTCCTATCTATATGTGTGTATGTATGTATGTATACGCGTAGCTATCTATCTCTCGATGCACTCTCGCGCGAGTCTATTTGTTCCCCACGGCAAAAGTAATGCACGACACAGGCCATTCGAGTTATTTGAGTATTAAAAAAAAATGTACGCCTGAAAATAATTTGTATAGTAATATGCGACATAGACCGAAACCGGTTTTCTAAAATTAGCTCTCGATTAATAATTATAACCATGTATTCTCATGCTGACTTAACGCGCGTTATATTTACTTTAATAACGTCGTTAATGTATATTCCCCACAATTGACTGATGAAAGCTTCTACTTTTTTTTTTGTTTCAGGTAACAACAACGTTCTCGTTCTCTCACTCACTCACTCACTCACTCACTCACTCACTCACTCACTCACTCCCCCCCCCTCTCTCCCTCTCTCCCTCTCTCTCTCACAAACACAAACACAAACACAAACACAAACGCACGCACGCACGCAATACATGTACGTATGTATACACGCTCGTGTACATTGTATTCAGAAGAAGAAGAGTTTATTTTTATTTGGCTGCGGGGTAAGTGAAGCATTACATTTACATTTAAAACATTATACGTACCAATTATTTTAATGAAGAATAATTAATCAACAGAAGCGTTTATTTCGTTCTCGCGACGTAATTCGACCATTTATTCATCAATATTTGAATTACGTACAATTTTTTTGGTTAAATGTATTTTTTTAGGAGGAATTTTATATTAACGGTAAATGAATGAGAGATTTTATTATGATAACGTCAATCTGGGGAAACGTGGATTGACTTGTGTGGAAACAATAGACATAACACTACTGTTTCTAAATTGATTTTTCCATTTTCATAATTTTTCTGCTCAACCGTCGTATTTCTTTTCACATTTTCACGTTTTAAAAATAAATTTACGTTATTTATTTACATTCGCGGAGCGCCTGATAATTCATGACTTGTCTGGCATTATTTTCTTTCGCCTGCTTCAATAATTATTTTAAAAATAATTGCAATCAAGCGTGCATTAAATATATCGGTTAGAGCTGATTTCTCGCAATGTCAACGACTCATTCTTCCTCTGATATTCCATTTCTCCCATCGCTTGATAAACAGTTCAATTCGCACAGGCTTTTTTCCCCCTCTTTTTTTCTTCTTTACGCGTTTCTGTATCATCTAGTTGTGTTTTGCCATGTAATCTTTTACGTAATTTCTTCGGAGATTGTAGGAACGAAGCTATGATTATCGTTTAATAATTCTGTTCCCGTGTAAGGACGTTAAAGTTACTTGTTGCACGTGAAAATAATAAATTCCTACGGCATTATAAATGCGTAGAACGCATCTTTGTATTGTATGCATTGAATATCGTAAAGATAACGTTCCCATGAACATGTTACGAAATTCCATTTAATATGGATTATTGTACATCTAATTCTCATTGTATGGCAGAACATTCACATACACTTACCGAGCATTCGTATAATGAACGGTATTCGGAATTGAATGTAAAGATTAAATAAAAGCATTAGAGTAATTGGGTTGCAAGCCCATACAAATCCCGTAGCATAACAAACCCAATGGCATTGTTATGATTCGTTAAATATTATTGAGGGGGAAAGTGTACGAGACACGATAGAAAGTCGAGGTTATATTGTTTGTTATCGAGGATGATATTTAACGACGAGTTCGCTCTCGGCATAAGCGAGTCGATCATCTTCAAGGCTCTCGAGAAAATCTTAAAATTACGTAATTACGTAAATTAGTTCATTAGCCCTTAGTGACAAATTGTAATTAATTCTAATGAAATGTATTTATTAAGGGTATTTATTAAGATCAGCCAAAGTCGGAGGCAGATAATCTTGGTGCCCGGGTCGAGTCGCCTAGACTCGTCGTCGTCGTCGTCGTCGTCGTCGTCGTCGTCGTCGTCGTCTCCTCATCGTATGACAGACAGACTTGTGTGCCCACGCTGGGATACATTCGCTCTACTACTTCCATCTTCATCTCTATTCGAGAGATAGACATTGTGAGGGGCGGGAAGGGTGGATGGATTATGCACAGAGGTCAAACACGTTCTACTCGTTTCTCTGCCTATTTACCAGTCTTTGCCTTCCTCGCTATTTCGTCAGCTTCCTTTGACTGTCGTCCGCGATCCATTTATCATCCGTTCGTCTCTTCTGTCTTTGTTTTCTCGATTAAGATCCCCTCCCTCCCCGCTCTCTCTCTCTCTCTCTCTCTCCGCAGCGCGTCTCTCTCTCTCTCCCTTAGCTTCTTACTCGAGAGACTTGAGATGCGCGAATGAAAGAGCGTCTGAGCCAAGGAAGGAGGAGAAATTTTCGAGACGCATAATGCATGTGTGCACGCCGAAGCGAGGGAGAGGGAAGCCCAGGTAAATAAATAGAAGAGCCAGAATAACTTGTCGAACCGGTTTCTGCCCCGGTGCGTCTACCTGAGTTTCATCCGAGTTGCTCCTTCTTCAGCCACAGCCACATCCACATCCACATCCACAGCCACAGCCACAGCCACAGCCACTTCCACCGACGCGCGCACCGCCTCATTTCATCGACTCTGCTCGTCTCTGTCTATCTCTCTGTTTGTCTGTTTGTCCCCCCTCCCCCCTTGCCCTCCCCTCTTCTCCCCCCACCCATTGCCCCCCCCCCTCTTCCCACTCTCCCCCCTCTCTCTCTCTCTCTCTCTCTCTCTCTCTCGTTCTCCCTATCTCTCTATCTTTACCCTCCGTCACCCCAAGGGGAATGCCAGATCCCCGTTTCCTTCATTGTTTTCACGGACTGCGGATTCAGCCAGACGATTCTTTATCCTTCGGTACATCGTTCTCGCTCTAACCGTCGAGATAATGCGTCCGTGCGAGATTTCGGCTGAGCGATGAGCTCTATCTTGTTCCCGTGAAACCCGGTGCCATGTGCTTCCGCAGCTAATTTGCTCACTGCTTAATAAATGCAGACTGATCTTCGTACTACGGATTCATACTATGATAATATGATAATCGCTCGGGTACGGCACCGTTTATTTTACCAGCTCTTAAGTACTTGTTACGAATGTATTAAGCTATTTGGCCTGCCTGCCCGTGCAATTGTTTGAGAAACAGAATTTCTGCAAACAGTTTGAGGACTGCTGTAACCGAGGCCCCTTTTAGAGCTAATTCTCCCTCGCTTTGAGATTCGAGTTCACCATGACAAAGTCTTCGACATCCAAGGGCAATCAATTTTGCGAGTTGCCTATATTTCCAGGTGGACATCTAATTGGCCTGCGATTGACCGCGATCGATTCCCACGTGTAATTGAAAAGCGCCATTTACAGTTTCCGGGCGCTGTATAAGCTTAGCGTACTTGTATTGCAGTAGCAGCATCAGCAGCATCAGCAGCATCAGCAACAGCTACAGCAGCATCAGCAGCTCGACTGCTAGTTGTTACAGAAAAATGAAGAATTTTAAAGCGATTCTTTTGAAAGGAGAACTGACTGTAAAAACTGGTGACACGAGAAGGAAGCAATAAATTGTGCAACTCGCAATCGGTTTCCGACAGCGAGTCCTTGTATGCTAATAGCTTTGAAGTGAAATACATTATTAATTGATGATTTCCCGGGCCAGCCTTATTCCCTTATTTTTAGATGGGCAGAGCTCGAGAGAGAGAGATGAGGGGGGGGGAGGTGGAAGAAACTTAGTTAGCTGTCGCTACTTATCGTTACTCCCGACTCGATCTTATAATATCGTCATGGCGATCCGCTCTCTATTAACGCCTTAAACAAACAAATGAACCGTTAGTCCCCCGACTCGCCGTGCTCTCGAACAAATGCCAGGTAGAAGTTGAGAGAGGCCGAGGAAGGCGCTTTCTAATACTCCGGGACTCATTTGAGGCGGATGACATTACAGATGCAGTCTGTAAATGACTATTACTTGCATATAAACATAGACGTGTGCGTGCGATCTCGTACTTGGACTCGGACATTCGAGCGAAAAAGGAGGTCGCATCGCCGTCGCCCACGGACGTCGAGCAAAGAGAGAGAGAAAGAGGAGTTCGTGTGGGGAGGGGGGGGGGGGAGAAAGAGAGGGAGAGTAACACGTGGAACCGGTTCAGGACTCGAGCCGGCCCGACAACTTTGCTATTACCGTCGTAGTCGTGTGCGCGACCAACGGAGGCCCCTGCCCGGATCCCGTCCGGGAAGTGGGGGAGAGGATAGCTGGTTCCAGTGCTGGAATCCAGCGAAGAATCAAGACAAAGAGGGCTATGTGAAAAAAAAAAAAAAAAAACAGAGTGAAAGTAAATAAGAAAGAGAGAGAGAGAGAGAGAGAGAGAGATTCGGTGACGCAGTGACTGACTCATGCGATTTTTGCAGCTTTTGTCGCTTATCAGCCTTACATCGGGCGCCCATGTGTGCGCGCGCGCATCTATCAGCTAGCTCGTCCGTCGTATATTCCAGGGATCGCGAGCCGATGTCACCTTAGCGCTAAGATTCATTTACGCTCTACTACGAATACTGTCTATCGGTATTTGGGAACCTTTGCCATTGGGATGAGGTGGACGAGGTGGACGAGGACGTATAGCGTCTTCGTTCTTTCGTTTTTCTCGCTTTGCCGCGCGTCTTCTTAAGCTAAGCTACGACCGCCGAGCCAATTATTATTTTTACAGCCGTATTAGCAACTGGTTTGTGCCTAGCATTTATGATGGAATTAATAACGTTCGTGCGGCTCATCCTCTCCCACCGTTCCTGAATAAAATAATATCCCATTTAATGATGACTTTAACTTTAACGTCCATTAGCTATTTCTTGTAAAGAAATATTAAAAAAAAAATAAAAAAAATAATAATAAAAAAAAAGGAAGGAAAAAGGAGAGTATGACGAAAACGTCCCGGGCTTTATTAAGTCTCATTAACCGATTAGGCTCGACTAGTTTTTAAGGCAATTAATCATAAATTTATCCTTACATTTGACCGTTTTCATTTCTTTTCTAACTAAAGAAAGAGGTAAATCGGCTCGGTTCAAAAGCAGCCTCGAGCCGATGTCGATTCTCATAAATTGCGAGACCGAGTAGCCCCGCCACCTTTCAATTATTTGTATTTATAAAATTAATGACCAGCCACTACTGGCTGTAGCATAAATTCACTTGGCCGTCTCTCGCTCCCCCCTCTCGCTCCCCGACCGACCCCTTAGCTCTCGGAAGCCCTTGTGAAACAATAAAATCTACTGCGGCCAATTGTTAAAATCGATTTCAGCGGAGCATTCGCTGGCTTTATTGAAAGGGCGTACGTAATAAAGCCAATCCGGTGTCAAAAATTAATGTCATACACGACATCAAGAATATAAAAATAGCTCCGGCGTTATAGTTAAGCAAGAAGTTAATTAACAACGAGATGATAACGGTTGAGACTCACATGCCAGAAACGCGTGCTCTGCCTCGCATTCACTCGATACAATTAAAATCAATTAAATTTGCTAAGAGACATTCGAAAGAGAGACATTCGAGAGAGGGAGAGAGAGAGAGAGAGAGAGAGAGAGAGAGAGAAATACTCCTTCTTAACGTCCGCGTGCAAATCTATCTTCGCCTGTTACTCGATCCTCGCTTCTTCATCGTCTTTCCATCCTCATCTTCCTCTTCTCATTACCCATTTTTCTTTTCGATATATCCACGTCACCTCGTCAGCCTCCTCTCATTCTCAAGCTTATTATATAACTCGTGTTCGCGCACCCTCACAAATTACCGAGAAAGAGAAGGAAAGAAAGAAAAAAAAATTGAATAATTAAAATTTATCTCTACGAATAATGAGAAGCCTCGCGCGTGCTTCGTGACTAGGGAACGGGACGTACGTACGTACGTACACGTGCATGCATGCATGTATTATACATTGCATGTGTATTGTTTGTTGAGGGGACGGGGGAGATGTGGCAAACCGGTTATCTGTTCCCGTCAGTCTGCTGCTCTGAATTCTTCCTTCTTAGGATTTTCCTTTCTCCCTTCTTCATCTCGTTGGATTTATTATCGACTCGTTTCGATCTACGTATTTAAGTATTCGATGAGATATACAGTTTTTGATGGCTTTGTAATTAGGTTGCGCAAAGAGCAATGATACGTGCGTGCAGGCTCGCATGACTACTTTAACTGATAATCTCTAATGATGTCATTTAGTCCTCTTGTTGCATAAATCATTTATAATTATTAAAACATTTTACGCTTGTTTTATGTATTACCATACAATTACTTGCTGATACTCGATGGAATAATTCGATATTGTTACTACGGTTTTGTATAACACGCTTTAAAACGCTTCTTCTCTCTCTCTCTCTCTCTCTCTCTCTCTCTCTCTCTCTCTCTCTTTCACATGGACGAGGTATTTTAATGCATAAAAAATAACTGTATGATTAGTTCCTTAGCGATTGAATTAGCAATTATTCTATGAATGAACAATGAGCTACTATTCTTATTTATGAAATATGAAGCATAGGAAAAACTCTGATCCCTGTCCCACGCATGAAATTTCAACATTTAAATTAATACCTTTGTATTTTAATAAGGAAACCGACGTCGACGAAAGCGTAAACTGATAAGAATTATTATTCGCCGGAGAAAATAAAACATAAATGATGGCTTATCAAGTTTCCGAAGTCTTAGCCTTAGTCCTGCCCTTAATTGGAAAAGCGAGGAGGAAGTAACGAAAGGAAAACTATGAAAATATGTATATGCATGTATATGTATGTGTGTATTATATATGTGCGTGTGCTCGGAGGATCGAATAAAGAAGCCGTATAGACACAGCCAAGGTTACGTAGCCGTCACTGGGGTCAGGGAACCGTTACTCTGTCTCTGAGAAATTCCGGTAGAAAAGTGAGCGAGGGGGTGGAGAGAAGGATGGATAGCTCATTTTTATGTTCACGCCTACTTTTTACACATATCCTGAGCTACGAGAATCTTTCGCTCTTATCGAAGTTGTTTTTTCTTTCTTTTTTCTTTTTCTTTTTTTTTTTTTTTTTTTGAATACACGAAAAAAAAAATGTTTGTCTAATCATCTGCGCGATTGAGTGAAACTGAAATTTCTCTCTCTCTCTCTCTCTCTCTCTCTGTTTCTCTCCGTAACCGTCACTCACTAGCTCGCTCCACGAGCTCTCTTCCATCTCCCTTAAAATCATTATTAGACTCGCTTAATGACTGACAATTATTTTTTTGCCTGGCATTTCATGCGGGTTCGCGTTTTTATATGAACTTCAATACAAAGTTATTATTCTCGATTCATATTGTTTTTGAGATTAGAATAATTTACTTTGACCCATTAAATGCTTTTTACAACGCTTTCGTAACTAATAGAGGATTCGAATTTTTTAGATTCTTCCTTAAGAGGCAATTTACTGAGCCGGCGATGTCTTTGCAGATAACATTTTTTATAAGGAGAGAAATAAAAGGAGATATTTTTCTTTCAGATAATTATTTCGTCTCTTTCGAGCTCAATTATCCACAGTTAGGGATTATCTATTTTCTATTTTCATGCATTTTGTATTTAAATATTTAATTAACGTGCCTGCAAAACTTCGTAAATACAATCTACTTTTAAAACAATTATTGAATTACAGTCGTTCGTTTCGCGTGTTAATTCCCCGCATGTACACATGTACACTCTATGTATTATTATTCATTTACTATGCTTTGAATAAAAGACCTGGAAAGTTAATAATTTCATCGGCTTTCGAGTTGCTCTAATTGATGATTACGAATCGATGACGCAACCCTGTTTATTTATCACCCACGTACACAGACGCCAAAGGTTACATTAACTTTTAATAAATAATAGCTGTGGATTTTTTTTTGTATCTTCGTGTCATTAATACGACAGACGAAAAGTATGATTATAAACGCAATCCTTGAAGTCGAATTTACGCTTGCTTCGGTGCTTCGGTGCTTCGGTGTCTCACCTGTCCCTTGTCTCTCTTATACGATAACTATCATCGACGGGGAATAAAAGGTGCACGAGTATTGAGTATCTTTAAAATAAATCGCCAAAATTTGCAAAGAGCGAGTGCACGTAAGTCGTAACATGGCGGCAGTCTTACTTTATTATCGTGCATTTTTTTTTAAATCGGTCAAGGCCTCTTTCCTTCCACGTATATTCGACAATGGGAATGACGACGAGGACGAGGACGAGGACGAGGACGAGGACGAGGACGAGGACGACGACGAAGACGACGACGAAGACGACGACGACAACGACGACGACGACTGAAAAGTCCAGTCATGCATGACGACGTTACGGCAGTTAAATTTGCATGGGTCCCCCCCCCCATCCCCCGTCCCTCCCACGCCACCCTTCATCCTCTACGTAGCCGCAGATGACCTATTCACTTGATAACTCGGAACCTCATGGCGTTTCGCCGTTTCCTCGTATAACATCAGTTTTGCTTAACGACGACTACTATTATTGACCAACTATTATTCCCCTCGAGCGACAGCTTACGTCGTTTCTCTTTACGTCTCTGCAGAGTCCCGTAAATTAAAGAGGTTACCCGCCGAGCTCTATGACAAGACGAATAAGCGAACGACAGGTTCAATCGATTTAACGGAGTGACGTCCTTCGTGAGTCGTAACATCGCATCCCCGGCTTTGGCCAACGTCATTTCATAGGAGCAAAAGCATGGATTCCGCCACTGAAAACAATCACACTTCTACACGAATAATTTTACGGCTTTACAAGGACGTCGTCTCTGCCCTATCCCGAGGAAATACTAAACTTAAGTACAGCGTTGAACCGGTCATGCACCGACGGTATTTTATTTCCAATTCGTTTCAGGTCGCAAACTGTGCACTGTGTAATTAATCGTTGATGTAAAAATTCAGAGTGAAACGCGAGCAGGGGAGGGAGAGGGAATCTGTAAGAATCGAATATTGTCAAATATTCAGGGGACAGTGGACTGCTTGAATTTCAGTTCTGGTATTGGGAATGTGAATAAAGAACGGGAGAAGAAAGGAGGGAAGGCACAGGTGTAAGAAGGTGTGCGTCAAATTTGAATGAGAGCATCGGCTGGGCCGAAAGTAGGTAGGCGTCCGTCTAACCGATCAGGCGGTGGTAAACTCATTTTGAGAGCACCAAGCGGCACCGACGGGCATAATACTACCGAGGGAGCTAGGACTCTTTCAATATCATTTTTATTACGCCCTTCCTGCTGGTGGGCAAAAGGTGCCGGCGGGATGCCTCGAGTTCAAACAAAACTGTCCAACGGGCGGGAAAGCTAAATAGCGAAAAATAGGTACTTGAGCTCGTCGTGGTTAAGAAGAAAATGTAAAAGAAAGAGAAAACGAATGGGAGAAGACGAGGGTTATTGGGGACCCTGTACCCCGTAGAAAAGTCCCAACTGCGACGAGATGCTGACGAGATGCGACGAGATGCGACGAAATGCGACGAAATGCGACGAGATGCGACGGGACGGGGCGAGAGGCACACGTGTGGCCAGTGCAGCAGCTGGAAACGCTTTTCAAACCTCCCTCCTCTATCCCTTTTCTCCTTTAAGGCTGAAGAAGCACCTGTTGGAAAAAGGAACCTCCGGTAATTCTTCTATAACCTCTCTCTCTCTCTCTCTCTCTCTCTCTCTCTCTCTCTCTACCCATCGATCCCCAATAACCCCGACCCCACCCAATTCAAGGACGTTTACCAAACACGACAACGAGAAAGAGCACAGGAGAACGTCTTATCCGACCTGATTAATCGGCAAGTTGAGATCCCTGCTCTCTCTCTCTCTCTCTCTCTCTCTCTCTCTATCTATCTATCTATTTATCTATCGATATATCTATATATCTATATATCTATCTATCTCGTTTCCTTTAAAACAAACGTCGACGATACTCCTACTCTAGGCAGTAGCTCAATTATCTCTCGGCACATCACCCGAAAGCGACGTTGCACCTGCATTTTCCATGTTGTTGGCAAGCCGGACTCGATTCGAGCTATATTTCAGAATTTCTGCTTTTCAAAGTCAACAAATGGACAAATCGATTGCCCGACTTGGTACGGCTTTTGACTCCTTTCCAGGAAGAACACGAATCAAGGAAGAGAAAGATGAAAATGCCCACGACGATAATAAGTAAAGTCCTTGGCTCGTCTTTGGTCTATTATTCATAAAATATTTTCGTAAATTATTTTTTAATTACTATAAAATTGTTCGTTATTATATCACCACTTGCAAAGAACTTTTGCTAACCTCTATTAAACAACTGAGAATCCCACATGACATTACTCATGTCATACGTGCATAATTCACGTGAACACTTACATACAAGGAAAACGTCGAAAGTTATGACGGTTATGGCTCATTTTCCAATCCTCTTCTTTTTTTAGAAGAACAAAGTCAAAAGTGAATCTCATTGACATGGAACATAGACAGGTTGAAACGAGGGAGAAAGAGGGCGAGCTAGATAGATGGATAGGTAGAGAGAGAGAGAGAGAGAGAGTGAGACACTGTGTGTGGGGGGGGGGATGTGAGAGATTGGATCCCATTTTTCGAAAACCTGTGCTTCTTCAACGATTTCTAGTGCGGGCTGAACGTATACTGAAAAGCGACGATTATTCCTTTTCTCCTCGTGAAAATGAGTTTGCGAGACCGACTGCGCCAACCTGAATTTCATGTTGAATTATTTCTGATCGGATTCTCAAGATTTCTCGGTCCGCATACGAAAACACAAGACTTCAAAGACAAAGGAATTATGAGGAAGGTAGAGAATAGGACCAAGTGAGAAGAACCTACGGCGGAAAGTCTGCAAAATTCTTTGATGCTGTTAAATTCTTCATGAAATTCGTAAGCTTCTCTGCTTCTCTCGTAGGTTTAGCAAACAATTGGCATATACCCCCGGCAATCCTCTAGTGCTACGAGACCTTAGCTTTTTTTTATTAATTACGAAAGATCTTCGTTCGTTGAGTAAGCCCGACCACTTTTATCTAATACAAGATTATATTATTCTTATTCGAGTTATTATTATCAGACGATACGCGTTCTGACAATAATAAAGACAAGGATGGGATTCTGGACGTGGTTGATTAAAAAATTAAAAAATCTTCCGGAACAGTATCGACGAGGAGCCGCGCACGATCACTATTAGCCGAGAAACAGTCGAGCGAGCTCACATTCAATATTTTAATATTCGAGAAGTATTTTCAAGGGGAAAGGCGTATTATGGTAAAATCAATGAGCCTTAAGACTTAGTTAAAGTCACTGAATTTCAAGTCTGAACGCTTTCAATACGATACAAAGAAACATACGCGTTTTAAATGTGTGTACTTGGTAGGGAGTAAATGTATGAATGAAGCGGTGAGAGGTAACGAAAATATCGGACTATGATCGAGCATCCTCTCCTTCAGCAATTCTTCATCGCTGAAGTTCGATAAGGGCACAATATCGATAATTATCGGCACACGATCCATGAGCCCTCGAATCCTCCGCCGATAGTGAGAGAGCAGAGAGAGAGAGAGAGAGAGAGAGAGATAGTTATGTACGTTAGTTACAGTCCATCTTTCTTTCAATGTCCCTCAATAAGTGTCATTGTTACTGCAGTCCTGGAGCTTCCACGGAGGATGATCTATCGGCAGAAGACATCGATCCTTCTTGTAATCGATGCTTCCGAATCGATGAAATTTTTTTGTCGCTGATCGGCAATAACGACTCATTCCGGAATTCGCGTATGAAAATATGTCAAATAAAGTATTTCGACGATTGTTAAAGTCAGATAAATATAAACCCTCTCGGCTCGGGCTCGAGAGCGAGAGAGACCTTATTTTAGAACGACAGATCTCTAGCACTTAACACTATTTTAATGAGTGGACGGGGGAATGGGGGGGGGAGGATGGAGAGTGTTACGCATTACCTCCCTCCAACATTATAAGCATATTTTCTAAATATACACACGAGCGTGCTCACTTCTTGTATACGAATGCACGTATTGGCATTCGGAAAAATGAGGCTCGACGTTAGAGGGCCAGATTTAACGGCCTGATAAAAGTTAAGCGATCCCAATGAATTCTATCCAAGGACAAACACGAAATATTTATTATACATTTATCTAAAATGTTGAAAAACTGAACGTGCTATGATGAAAGAGGCCCATAATTCATCGGGTACATTACTTATCGATTTATCTGTATAAGGGTAATGCCGCAGCCTCTTTGCATCCCCCCCCCCCCACCCCACGCTTCCTCGGTGACGGGGACCCGTGGAAAAGTCGCCCAGAACCGGCGACCGACTATAGAAAATTTCTAAGAACACGTGGCTAAGCAGTCGCGTTGGAATTAATGTGAAGAAGACAAGACTCGTATTATGTCTCAAATATCCTTCTCTTCGTTTTTCCCTTCTTCTCAGTGAAAATGAGCACCACGATAATTAAATGCTCACGTGTTTAGTTTAGTATTTACTCTAAGAGCTTGCCCAGCAGAGCCACGCGATGTCTTTCCTCACGCCGAGGAAACAATCTTTCACGAGCAAACAATATTCCCTGCACAAAGATAATATCCTCGTATCTATTAATATTAAAATGTTGTCCCTTTGAATATTTACCTGATAAACATTTATCACTTTCCCAAGCGTTATCCCGTACTTTCTCAATGGCTTTCGGATGAAAAATTCAAACAAAAAAAAAAAAAAAAAAAAAAAAAAATTAACGAAAATATTCAAAAATTCTTGCCATCTTATTTTATACGTATAAATAAACAACGTAAGCATGACGAGAAGGAGATCATTATTAAGACTGGGAAGAATATCCTTATTTTAACTTACGTTATGATTATAATTGTCAGAGTTTGTATTTACACATATTAAATAATAACGTGCGAAAGTATTTAAGATCTTCAGTTCTTATTTATTAAGATACATTCGTAAGATCGGAAATCACGATTCGAAGAATGGTTTTAAAAAAATTATACCCGCGATAAAGCGATTATTATCTATACGTGGCACGATCAACGCTACCTTACCCCATACCGAACATAAAGTCTCTGTCTCTCTCCCCCCCCTCTCTCTCTCTCTCTCCCCCTCTATAATGAATCTTTCTAGAATATCAACGTGGGACCTCTTGAAAATACGACATTACGCACTACTCTAAGGCAAAGCAGATATCGTTAAAAAGGTCCGAGCATCATAGAAGCAGATCATTTAACAGAAACTGTTGTATCGACACAGCGAAGTCGACGTTATCAATCATCACCAATTTCTAAATGAATAAGAAAAAAAAAACAAAAAAAACAAACTGTTACAACGCTCGATGGAGAAATCTTAATGAAATTGTCAAAAAAAACTCCGAGCTACAGCTAATCTGGCGTTAATTATGCCTATTTTTTACTCAAGAGATAATAATCTCCAAGTATGCATTGAACAAAAATTTCAGCGATTTCGACAATATCGTGCGTCTGTAAGCAAGCGCGACACCTACAACAACATTCCATACATTTTCATGTTTACAGTTACGCTTAATCTTTCATATCCTTTAAAATAACATTGCGAATTAGAAATCCTTCGTTACAGTAATCGTGTGAATTCTTATACGCGCCTAATTCGAATCCTAATTAATCTGCTTTTGATAAAAAAATTTTGCCTATAATTAAAATAATATGCAAATCTGCTTGATTATATATACTTATGTATATATATTCACTGCCTCTGAAATTTATAATTTGCCGTACAAAGTTATTTATAAAACATTAGAGCTATTCGCTTAATGTGACACGTATAATGATTTGAAAAGAACAAAAAAAAAAGTGAAAATAAGTAAGCCATGGTAAAAGAAAGAAGTTGAACATGTGGGCAAACGACATGGGGGCTGAGAATCTAATTCTTAACGATTCTGTCAAAATACTACAGGAATGATAAGTTTTTCTTTTCGGTTAAGATTTAACCTAATTTTGTAATCGGTAGCCTAGCGTTCACGTGTTCAAATTTTCTAACTATTATTGAAATATTTTTCTACCCAAGAGCCATTATCTTAGTCCATTGGTGTTATCAAATCATAGATTAGAAAGCGCGTTAACTACAAAGTTTACGTTTACATTGAAATGTGGGTTTGTAGACGAGGGAAGTAAGTATAAAAAAGAAAAAAGAAAAAGAGAAAAAAAAACAAAAAAAAAAGAGCGAAGAGAAAAATTTGTGAAACAACAAAGATCGAATACGTTGGGTCTATGAGATTCGATAGTATCTTCCATAAGTAACAAACACATAAATAATTTGTCTTCTCGCTCGTTCCTAGACGTCCCTCTTTCGACTTGCTGTGCCTCTCGTCCCTCGCCATCTCTCTCGTCCCTCACCATCTAACCATATATACATATATATATATATATATATAGCTCGCACACGCACACGCTGGCACACTGCTGGCGCTCGCTCGCGCGCCCTGCCCGTCTCATTTTAGGCAGTCATTCGTGTCCTTCGAAATCATCTCGACGTTCTGCGCTGGTGTTTTGTTGTTTTGCAGTTGGCCCTCAGTCTTTCTTGCTACTTTGCCATCTGGTATGCAAGAGGAAGAAAAAAGCCGCGACCGAAAGCCGAGTAGAAAGGGAGAGTGAAACACAGGGGGGGTGGGGGTGGGGGGTAGAGAGACATTTAAGAATACGAGAAAGGACAGGTTTGGAAAAGATGGCGAGAGGCGGGAGGGAGAGGCGAGAGAGGCGAGAGAGACGAGCATTCAAAACACATCGTTAAGGGGACTCGAGAGAAAGGACGGAGCGTAGATAATAATATACAGGGAATGGCCCATATTGACGTCCAATGTTCATCCCGAATTTCCTTCCTAGTAATTACATAGTCAAGTCAATCTTACGTTGATTATTCGATGGCCGTAGAATTTTAAATTCCATTCATGACATTCATATTTTTATCTTCTTTTCTTTAAAGTGGAGAGAATTTTTTTTTTTCTTGTTTTTTTTTTTTTTTATATATATAAAGGTATTACCGAGAGTGTTGGGCGAAACGAGGGTAGAGAATAGATTTACTAAAAATTACTAAAAATCTAGTCCCGAGGCGTTGTAGGTTGTAATGAATTCGTTGACGGGCCGAGGTAAGAATGGACCGACGAACCGATCAGATACGCATTATCGGACATCGGATCAAGGATATTGGATCGCAATACTGTTATAATGGGCAGCAGAAAAATCCAACTAAATATAAATAGGCTCCGTAATTTACTTTACTTCATTGTTCCTTTTAAAAATGATCAGCTTTGAGAACACTGGAGCATCGGAGCCTAATCGACTCGGATTTCCTGGTCCGCTGGACGAAGGGAGAACAGGTAGATTGACGGTGGTACAGACGCTGGTCAGAAATGCGAGGCGGGGTTGGGGGGGGGAGTAGAGAAAATGTCCGGAGCTAAAGATACAATCGAATCGTGCGAGTATTATTTTTTTTTTTTTTTTAGTAGAACCCGTGACCCTGTCGCTGCTGCTGCTGCTGCACTGCTGCTACTCGCTATTGCTATTGCTATTGCTTCGGAGGCTTGGCAGATCTATACCTGGGGGTCGTCGCTCTAGCCCCTACTCCCCCCTCCCCTCCATTCCTCGTCATAGCATCAGTAGCAAGCAGCTTATCTTAATGCCTCTAAAGGCTTCGCTGTAGAACGTGGAAAGCAGCCGCGAAAGCGTCATCCCCACTTCTCAGTGTGGGTTCTCGCCCCTCGCGTCCTTGGGACGAAACGACGACATGTAGCCCAGTTTTTTTTTTTGTTTGTTTTTTTTTTTTTTTTTAAATAGCCCAACGGTTACGGATCGTAATGATTTTCGTGAGGACGCTTCCGTTTTTCCCCAATAACCTTTTTCGACGTCTTCACAAGATACGCCTGGGATTGGATTTATGAGCCTAGCGTACGGCCATTGTAACGCGGGCGCCGATGAAAACGAACGTGACAAGTTTTTTTTTACGCCTCAATTTAATAAGTACGGCAATACATTTTTATATCCCGTTCTTTCTTTTATTTTCACCTCTTAACGAGTTGGTAGGTGCGCTTACGTTGAAAGGACTGAAACAGACCGAGACATCTTTATTTACTTTTTTTTTTTTTGTTTTTGTTTTTTTTGTAAGAAAATACTTACGAAAATACAGAATAGATCTTAATCCTTAAGAGATTTTTTTATAGTATTAATTGAACGATTAAGAGCAGAGTCGGTAGTAGGCAGGCGGCTGTCTTTATGTTCAAAAATAAATTCGTTAAGTCTATTGTAGTGAAATAGTTCGACTGCAAGTCCACGCGCTCTGCTATCGGAATTTCTTTATAATAAACATTAGTTGACAATTAAACGATTTGAAAAAGTTTTACGAGCGTGCTGCAGAAAGTGCGCAGAAAACCTATGCGTAAGCGTGCGCAATCGACAATGAGCATAGTTTTTAAGGTAAGCGATAATAAACATCAACAGTCTTCTGTGGTACATAGTTTTTCTAGCAATTATCGGGCAGTTACGAGTCGAACGTTCCAATACTATTTATCGCTTGCTTTTAGCACGACTATTTAATTTTATCTTGACATTGTTGAAAGTATTCGCTGCTCTTCGTACCTTGGTCCGAAAATATATTGGCTTTTGCAATAAGTCGATGAGTTGTTAGCTCTCTCTCTCTCTCTCTCTCTCTCTCTCTCTCTCTGGCTTTACTTTCATTTTGTTCGAATTCGAATAATCGAAGGTATAACGATAAAACTCTCCCGTTCCAGCCACGCACGCGCACACCCTTCCTACCTCCCAGCCTCCCGAACGAACCAACCAATGTGGGGGATCGCCAATTTTCTCGTCGGCCGTGCCGTTCCAACAAACTATTCGCAGATATGAGTTAATGCTGAAATTGAAATTCCATTTGGCAGTTTTGGGGAAAGCTCGCTTCCCAGTTACAATCGCGTATCGTTGACCTTTTAGTCGTTTCCTTTTAGCCTCGATACGATAACCATTACGCGAATAAAGAATCGTGATTACGAATGACTTGAAAGACACGAAGAATAGGAAAAACTCGGCGCAGCCGATGCGCTGCTTCACGTAACGCCAACAATAAATACTCGCGAATGTCGCGAGGTCCAGTTCAGTCACTTGATACACTTGATTTAAAGAATAGGGGTGGGGGAGGGGTTTAGATACGTTAAGCCTTAGATTATCTATCTTGGACTTGATTGTCGGCTGATTTGTTTTACGGTTCACCTGCTCATTGGCCGGCATCCAAGATTCCACGCGAGATGTAATGAAAATCCGCGAGGGGCGTTAATACGAAAAACGGGGGCCGCCGGTAAGAAACTGCCGACAGACTCAAAGGAACGTAAATTATCTCCGGCAAGGAAACCGCTGGATGATGCGCGAGAGTGGTCCTTGATTTATCCGTAACGAAGGGATTTTGATATCGCGTCCCTATTCCTCGAGACCGCTTGCCCGAATTCGAGAAAGAGCTTTTTTCCATCTTTTACCCTTTTTTTTTTTATACCCTCACTCCTGCTTCACGCCATGCGCATTATGCACTCGGCCTCCTCGTCTTACATCGCCTCCCAGCTCACCCGGGCACCTTCTACAAAAAAAAAAAAAAGACAAAGACAAATGTAGCCTTGGGCGGGGTGAGAGAGAGAGAGAGAGAGAGAGAGAGAGACAGTCCCCTATATTTTTTATCTACGCGATCGGTTAGTTGCTCTGATTTTTTTATTAATTTCCGATAACGAATGAGTAACATTGTCGCTGATGCAATGAATGGCAATCCTGAATCCTTAAAAGTCGTGTATACCCACGAACGGATAAGGAAAAGGAAATTTCATTGTGGCTCGTAATCGGGTCACAATCGAGTCTTTAAACGAGACAATTATATGATGAACCGAATTTTCGAGAATCACTCCGAGTCCGCCGAGTAAAAATCATCTCGGCACTTCGATCGAACACAAATGCATTCAAATGCAAACTGGCATAGGTTGTTACATCCGAGAAGTGCGATCGTGGTTGTGACAAGTACTGAGTCTGACCAACAAGTTCGCTCAAGAATACTTTATCGAACCAAAGGCCAAACAGGCTAAACAGGATTCAATAATTCAGCGACCCGGAAAAATGGAATTTAAATGTCTCGATGGTATTGTACGTAAACGTTAACTCGAGCGTTTAAGGCTCAGTTAACGATTAATTACACACACGAGAGCTGTGATAACCCCCCCCCTTCCCTCCCCCCGCCATTTAAGCTGCTGCTGCTGCTGCTGCTGCTGCTGCTGCTGCTGTTACTACTAATGCGACAAATATCGGATTTACTTGATAAATTTCTTTCGAATAATCCGCGCAATAACTTAATCCCCGATTATATTTGAGTTCCCTGATCGTTGTTGGTGTCGAGGTAATTGGATGACCTTAATCTAATATGATAGCCGACCAGTAGCTTTTTTTCAATTAATGAGGGAGTGAATATTAAATGAGCCAACAAATGACACTTAAAAAGTTTGTTCGAGTAGTTTCGACTGAGGAGAATGCGAGGCCGTTAGGTATTAGTTAGATCGAGGGTCCTCGATCCAAGTCGCGATTCGCTTAAGTGAAAAGTGCACTCGTTGATGATTTTCGTGAAAATTTAAATCGCCCACGTCCCCCGAAGGAGTTTCTCGCATCGGCCCGGGAACGTCGATCAATAATGAGGCTTAGGAAGGAAAAGGGACGGGCATCCGCCAAATCCATCTAGTTTTGGTCATCTACATTGTGATTGCGGGCGAAAAGGTAGAGAGAGAGAGAGAGAGAGAGAGAGTCGATCGAGACTGTGATCCTGCGAGACTCCAAAGTACAAGAGCTTCGACTAGGAAGATTAGGGACGAAACTAGTTCCCGGCCGACAGACGAAAGGCCAAGATCGTAGGTTGGCGGAAGGGTTGGAGTGGGAGGGGGGTGGGGGGATATGGAGTTATTTAGAGGGGCTACATCTCGAGAGCGTCATTGCTGTAATTCATGCTTATCGGTGAAAAGAGAGGCTTGCATGTTCGCCGATAAGGAGGCCCAAAGATTGTGGGCTTTTCTCTCCTTGAGTCGCAGCTCGCGTACTTACGTGTTCCGAGCAACGACTTGGACGTGCGCTCGATTCAGGATCGTACTCTGATAGGCATTCCCGAGACACCTGACTTTTTGCGCAGTGCGACTTTTTGGAATTTCGAGAGGCTCTCCTCGTTTGGCTCTCGGATCCTCTCTCTGTCTCTCTCTCTCTCTCTCTCTCTCTGTCTGTCTCTGTCTCTGTCTGTCTCTGTCTCTGTCTCTGTCTCTGTCTCTGTCTCTGTCTATCCTACAAAAGAGGATTAATCGGAGGACGGACATCGTAGCAGTAATCGCCGCACCGAGAATTATAATTACGGTCCCCTGTACTTATTACGATTCCACGGAAATCGCCGACGAGTATCGCTTTCGTCCCTTCGGATTATTAGCGCACCGCGAGACTGACCCCTTCAATTGGCCGGGACGATAGCCGACTGACGGACGTACAGCCGCGGCTACTAAGACGACGAGTACGAGGAACTAATGCGCTTTCTAGTCGGTCCCCCCCCCCTCACCCCGATCATGAATGAACAAAACACTACGGCTTTCGCTCCGAGCGAGACTCTTGCACTCGACGTTATTGGCCCTCTCTCTAATAATCTTTCCGACATAATCTGGAAAACAGTTGGCCCAGTTGCACTTACGGAGGCGAGAGAGCCGAGTAATTGGCAACGGGATGCGCGACGTATTCTACCGTAGACGATCTGACGTCCTAAAAATACAACTGAGCTACGTTGAACGGCCGATGCCGGAGATATAGGGGGCGGGGGGAGGAGAGACGGAGAGAGAGAGAGAGAGAGAGAGAGAAGGGAGCGGGGATATTAAAAACAAAAAACAAAAAAAAGACGATCCGGAATAAGAGGACGACGGTTATGGTGAATGTGGACGGAGCGGAGGGAAATTCTTTACAAAGGCTCAAAGTGCTCTTGACGAAGCGCGCGCATGTGTTAAAACAGATCGTTTATCCGACTACGCGTTTATCGCTCGCTGCTGTATGTAATAACGTTACTTGAATCCGGAAGGCTTTCCTTCGCTTCGAGATGGCAAAGTCCGGCGGCCGTCGCCGTGTTGGTAAATACGATGTCTTGTCGATCGGTGGGGCAGGGGGTATGGTAGCAGAGATGCTTTTAATAACCCCAATGACTAATAGAGGAGAAGGAGGGGAGGGGTCCTTGCTCCTTTGCTAGATCGCTACTGTCGTGACAACTATTTCCTCGTGTCCATAAATAAGCGGCCATAAGGCATTCGAACATTTATATTTATATTTCATAAAAGATAATTTAGGGGAGATATTGTTCGAGCTCATCCCCGTAAACAATTAATTAATATACATGCTTTGGTAAATTAAGTGATGCTTACGATACATATGTATGTATTTGGAATTTAAAATAATAGAGAGGATAAGAGATAAATGGTACTCGGGGGGCAAGTCATCATCTTGCTGCCAAAAATAACAATCGGACGGCCAAATGAGCGACGGGAGGCGTAGCGTAATTTCCCATTGTGACTTGTGAAAATTTTCAATGTCCCAAGCAGTTCGCATGAAGAGACGTAGTCGAGTACCGTCTGAGAGGCTGCGCGGGTGGGTGGGGGGGGGGGAGCTTTCGTGCTTGCGTTACGACGCCCCGAAAAAGTGAAAATGAAACCTACGGCGCCTCTCTCTCTCTCTCTCTCTCTCTCTCTCTCTCCTTTCTCTTTATCTCCGTCTCTCACTCAGTCGATTCTTTTTACGGAATTCGTGAACAATGGGGCAGGTATATAATTCCGAGCCGCTCGCAATACTCGAGAATGCCCCGCTGTGCGGCTTTCCTAGCCGATGCTTTACCTGCGCATATAAAAGGGCCCTGCACTTTTCACCTAAAGAGAGCACGAGAGAGTGAGAGGGGAGCTGGGGCTATACTGTTATACATAGACTTACGAGTCGTGTTTATTGAGCGGAACTCGTAGTCGGTTGCCTCTTCCCTTTAATGCCCTGATCTACAGCAGCATACCAATAGAAATCACGAGGAAATAATCGCAGAGGCATTTCTGTTGCTTTGTTTTCTCTCTCTCTCTCTCTCTCTTTCGTCCCCTTGCCCCCATGCCCCCTGAAAACCCGGAGAATTTTCAATCGGCAGACGCCACGAGTGGAGTCGATGGCAATTTACAACGCTCGACCGACTCTTTTATGTCACGGATGATCTTTTTTTCAACGCAAGCTTTCATCGTGACATAGTACCCAACTTTATATTGAGCGAGCCGCCAGCCGCCAGCCAAGAAGGATTATAAATTTCGGCGTCAACTGGTTCGGCTGCCCCGCTAATCCTTTAATTGAGCCTTGGGAAGGAATCCTCGGGGACTTACTGTCTGCGGTGTAAGGTCGTAGGGGTTATTGGGGAGGGTATCGGCGGCAATAACCACCGGACGAAACCCCCACTCTATTTATATTACCACCTGTAATAATCTTCTTTTCCTCGTAATTGTCGTGTTATTTCCAAGCTGGTCGTCCATTCTCTTGTTCCCCGTCTATTGTAAAAGCCAACATCTAAATGACTATGAATAATTGATTATTGATTTAACTATATTGTACTGTCGTGATAACGCGTTATCGTTCGAGGCAAGAAATTTATTTCCAGCGTGCCAATAGATTCGATTTCTATTATGAATAACTTGGCCTTTTCTCAATAATACGCCTTGACTCCGCCTCGAGTTTATCAGAACAACAACACTCTGTTCCTCCTTAGCCCGCCCCACACACCATCGGAGCCGCCGTGTTCCGTTTCTCCCGTCCCGTCGCCGTCGCCGCCGTCGCCGCCGTCGCCACCGTCGCCACCGACGCTTGCCACCGCACGCACGCACGCACGCACGCACGCACGCATGCACGCACCCAAGCACGCACGCACGCACACCATCGTCTCCTCGGCCGGCAGAGTCATTATTACTCTCCTCGTTGGCCGAACCTGACCACCAATCGGAGACAAAACCGCGGAACTCGACCAAAACTCGCGTCCGCAGCCTAAACAATGACGACGCGTCTTTTTCCTTTCACACGTGAGTCGCTCGTCGTAGTCGTCGTAGTCGTAGTCGTCGTCGTTCGTCTCTATGGACCATAAGAGCGAGGGAGCACTCGGCAGTCGTCACCTTCCGTGCGATTCAATCTACCTACTACCCGCCGATACGTGTGTTGTACGTTCGTTCGTTCGTTCGTTCGTTCGTTCGTTCGTTCGTTCGTTCGTTCGTCCGATGTCGGGCCTCGCGCGGACGTTTTTCTGCACGCTCTCTCGCTCGATATTTAATTATACCGAAAAAACGATTGTCATGCTAAAGGAGGCTGCTCCGGGTCCGATTGCATTTATTATTTGACTGAAACGAGTTGACTCGGCAGGAATGCTCTGCACCTTCTTTTCGATCGGATCTCGCATTCGGAGAGATCCGACCTTCGATTTCGCTCAGACTCTCGAGAGCTCGGTTAACTAGTCGAATTACGAATACCCTCTAACGACATCGGGCCTCTCTCTCTCTCTCTCTCTCTCTCTCTCTCCCACCAACCCACCCACCAACCCATCCGTGCGTCTCATCTATTCAAATGATTGAATTCGACGGAGGGCCGACGGAGCTATATTCTTCTGGCTAACCAAAGGCTAACTTTTCAGCCCCAATAGCCCCAATAACCTCCAGGCAATAACTCTGGGAGACCCGTGGGAATTTATTGGCACTTGTTGGGGCCCGTTACCGAGGACGCGGCGACCTTACCGATTTAATCGGGAGCAAGTGTCGTAGGCGTTAATAAAAATAGACAGACGAGGTGCGCGGACGAAGGGAGACAAAGGATATCGAAAGTCCGAAAGCTTTCTAGGCTAATGGATTGTACGATGTAGTCGAGTAACGAGTCACGAGTCCTCCGAACGTAATGGCTCTCGTCCGGTAGATTCGTCGCGGCCTTTAACCCCGTGTTCCGCGTGTCGCCGCGTGGATTGTCAGCTGGATTGTCAGCTGGATTGTCAGCTGGATCGTCGCAGTTGTCAGCCAAGACAAGCCGGGCCCGAGAGAGTCGCGAAACCAGGAGCGCCGGGCATCGACCGAATTGCCAAAGATCTGCGAAATAGCTTAAAATCCTCCGGCCGTTATCTTATGTTTGCTCTCACGGCGGGGAGCGCGCCCACCTACATGAAAGAAACAATGTGTTTTTACAATCCAAATTAACGAAGAAAGGAGCAGCGAACGCGCGCCAACTCATCCATGGCGAGGTGAAATTCATTCGCGCGATTTCTCAGGGCATGCTGGCCGCGAGACGGCTGCTCAGTCCCTCACGGTCAGGCCGTCTCGAGTGCCGGCGGAGCCGGAGCCGACGACTTACCGTTACTCGCTGTCTGCCCCCCCTCCTCCTCCTCCCGTCCCGCCACCCGTCCCGCCACCCGTTCCCCTCGCCGCCCTGCCTACCTCGCGAGCCAATGATACGTTTACGGCTCGGTGAAATTACGCGGTCCCGGGATCTTATGGCTTTTGCGCGGGAGGACCCTCGGCGCCTCCTAATTAATTACCGATAAATATTATTCAACTGCCCTTACGTGTCCCGCGTCCTCTGTCTTATCGTCCTAGGTGCTCATCCTCTCCTGGGCGCTCGAGCTGCTTCCTCGACACGCTTCCTTGTCCCATCGAAATGCGAATTACAATTACATTAAGTTGTGCGGGCCGCAACAGGGACGTTTTCTCTGGACGTTTTCTAACTAACCTATGCTTTCGTTCAATCCTTCCTCGCTTACGTATCGCTTAAGTGCCCGAGCCTACGCGCACATCCAGCGCAATGCCCATGTTTTCTAGCAGCTTCTCTTGACTTTTCACGACATCCGAACCGTCGCCCGATGCATAAGTGCGTGAATCGACAAATCTTCACTTCGACTCCTCTTCAATCAGCCGCTGTATTAATTAATTTCAAAAAACATTTTTCCCGATTTTATATTGTGCAATTAATATCGTTTTCAAATAATTGTAATCTCGAATGAAAGATGCGCGTGGCGAACTAAAAAAGTCTATCGCCTGTGCAAATCTTTATTATTAAAACATTAAAACTATTCTCTTCATTGTCCGTGTCCGTGTACGTGTCCGTGTACGTGTCCGCGTCCGTGTCCGTGTATTAAGCTGAAAATTAGAAAGGATACCAATTCGTGGTTTATATACTAGTCCAACCGTAGTATCGATAAATCTCATTCTCGTTATTGAAATCCTTTATCTGCCGCCTTTATCTAATGAATAATTTGATTTTCCGACTGAAAAATAATCAATGAAAGCGCTTAATTTTTAATCTTCAGTAACGAAGATAATAAAAATTTAGTGGCTTTCTTCGTAATTTCTTCGACGATGGCCTGGCTAAGGCTTAACGCAAGCCAAGAAATAATGAATAATTACGAGTACAAGTTTAGACTTTAGTGATTTTGTAAGAAAGATATGTAATTTGAATGTATGAAATTACGTTGACGGCAAGCAGCAAGGCTATTTCCATACGTATAACGGGTATATATCGTGTCTACTTTTAAACCGCGACGTATGTATAAAAGGCGGGCAAAGGGTGGGCGGGGAGGGGAGGGGTGGCGGGATTAAAAAGGAAAGGGAAAACGGGAGTTACGAAGCGAGTAAGCCAGAAGAGAAAAAAATGTCAAGCGAAGTAATGGGGGTTGGAGGGGGGGGGGAGGGGGGGGGAGGGGAAGGAATATAGCCTCCGAGATCGGCAATTACGTATGAACCATCGGTAGAAAGGACGCGTTAATAATTAGTCAAGCCCTTCTTATTCTTACGTATTGAGACCGAGGAGCCGAGGATTTTGTTGTCGACGTGCAGCGGCACCGCTATTGTAGTACATTAACCATACATTAACCTGAAATCCCTTGCTCTCGAGCAAGGCTAGCGGACCAGTTGATAGATCGCGCTGATTAGGGTATCTGGCCAACTGGCTGATTGTAAAGCAGTAGTAGGAGAGGAGGTAGGTACCCTTTCGTCGCTGGAAGGCTTTCGCGAGCCCAGATTGAATCGAACGCGGAGCCGTAGCACTGCACACGAGCCTCGCCGAGCGCACAATACGTACCCATTCTGGCTGCTAAAAATTCCAACACGTTCGTGAGCTCAAAGTGTACGAGGCGCATGTACGTTAATATCCTCGGCTAGCGGATCAGGGCCGTTGCACGAAGGGCTCGCGGCTGCTCAATCACCGTAATTAAAATAGTCAGGAGTCCCGATTGGAGGCCCAGTTGGTGGCGGCGGTGGCGGTGGCGGTGGCGGTGGCGGTGGCGGTAGCGCCGTCGAGGAGGGCTTGAGGGGGAGGGGGAAGCGGAGTAAGTCAATTAAAATGCGTGGATTGAAGGCACAAAAATAGATCGCGTGCCTTGTCCAGGAGTAGTCTTGAGCATTTCAATTATTGTCTGGTATAGGAGAGCGACTTCCGTCGTCGTCTGCCGAGTCTGTTTCACTCGTACGAGTCAATTGATGTCTTCTTCTACTCCTTCCTCCTCCTCCTTCCTCTTCCTCATCCTCCTCCTCCTCCTGCTCCTCCTGCTCCTCCTGCTCCTCCTGCTCCACCGTATCCCCTTCGTCTGCCTGTAGCGGCTATAGTTGCATTTTTCCACCGACGGAAGCCATGGAAAGCAAGCCAATCCCACAGGGATAATCTAGCCTGCATGTTAGTGCTCCGTGCTGCAAGAGGATGATGAAAGGATTATAATGTCGATGGAGCCACGCTCGGAATCGTCGTGCACCCGTGCACTTGGGCTTAGATAATCTCCCCGACTTATTGATTTATAACCTAACTATTCCGGAGTGTAAGTTACAATTCGAAATCGATGTTATCGCCGACAATTTCGGACTGTGGCATGATTCTATCGTCGCATTCGAAATAAAACTTTTATCCGGCTCGCAAACAATGATAAGGACAACAATGTGTATTCGTAAAACAATTTTTTCTTTATTAATACGATAAAAGGAAGTGAAAACCTTTGAAGATTTACAATTAAATAAACGTAAGATGATTGTTGATACATTATCTTTTGTGGCCTCTTAGGCGAGGTGGAGCAGGTAGTGGAGGAGCTGGAGCAGGAGCAGGAGGGGAGGGGGTGGGGGGGACCGATAATGGTGGGATAATAAGCGCGATGAGCCTCGTTCCTTGAATTCATTTTATAGAGGGGGAGTGCGAACTTTCCGTTATTACAAAATGTTCGCGACTTTAAAATTCTCATGTTAATATACGAGGATGATTCAGCTCGGTTATTATTATTCCTCTCTTACTATTAAGCCCCCCCCCTCCTCTCTCTCTCTCTCTCTCTCTCTCTCTCTCTCTCTCTCACCTCCCCGTACCCCAAGATGCGTATACCTGCTGCTATGCGTGTAGCGCGCAAGCTATTTGAGGAAACAAACAGGCGGGACTACTGCCCGGAGGAAAAATGGAACGCTCGAGCGCTGGAAAAATTAAAGATGGCTGTTTACTGGAAAATAATATCTCGCATCGTCCCAGTAACGACTCCGTTCTGGAAACGAACGCGCGGATCGCGCATTTAAACGTAAAAACAAAAAAAAAAAAAGAGTAAAATATAACTGCCCGGTGAAATGTATTTCCAAGCCTACGCGCCCGCTCGCGAGTTGCACAATTTTCAGTTTCAGTTATTCTGCAATTAGTACCGGAGAGCCCGGCCCCGCGTCCTTTTTCGAGCTAATCGGTTCCCGATTAATGCTGCTGACTCGCGTACTTGGAAGGAGAATCCGCATGACGTCGTACACGATCGGTAACGATAAACAACGGGGATTAAATACTAAATAGGCAATACGGCCACCCGACCTTTAAAATCGAAAATTCCTTTAAAATATAATATATATATATATATCAGAGTGACTGACTACTCGGACCGAAACTTTTTAGCCTTCAAAAAAGAAAAAAGAAGTCATTATGTTTCCTAGATCACCTTATATATATATATATATATTTCCTCTCCTTTCTTTATTTTGACTTTTTATTTTCTTTTAAAATTTCTCGAGTAAAAGGCAAAGTATATCCGCGCACCGAGGAGTTTTTAAAACTTATCGAGAAAAGAGCAGGCAAAACTTTCGAATCCGACATCACCTTGGCACATAAAAAGAAAACCGAGCAAACATACACGGTCCTTAAAGAATGAGCAAGATAGGAGAAAGAGAGAAGGAATAAATAAAGAGTTTACCTCGGTGCTTTATTCCGTTAGAATAGCGCGAATTTCCGCCTCGCTCCAGAAAATGACGAAGAAAAAAAAAGAAAGAGAGAGAGAGAGAGATGGAGCCAAACTTTCGCCGCGCTCGTGTTCAAATTAATTTTATTGCCGCTACCTGTTCCAGGAAAGGAGATAGAGACAGACAAGAAAACTTAATATTCAGTAGTTGCTATGCAAACTGCTGGAGTTTGCTGTTTTTAGATAAGATACGGAAAACGTCTTTGTCAATTCGAGTTTTGTATTGTACTCTCGAATACTTGCGCGAGTGTATTATTATTGATCGTCAGCAAGATTGATTTATAAACGATATCGTTTATCTCGTCTATCTCAGAATCAAAATAATTCACAAGGTTGCGGATTAACGTGAATTATATATATATATATATATATATATATATATTTATATATATACGCACATAAGGCCATTTCGCTTTGTGTTTATGACAATTAAATGCGGCACCGAATGTCTCGTCGAATAATGAGTAGGAAAAATATTTATTGCACACTTTTCGTAAGATGTGTTTCTTTCGCGGCTATTAGTCATGCTCGAATAAAAATACAACAACAACAACAAAACATTTTATATTTCAAAGATAGCCTAAACGTTCGTTACTGATTGTAAACAGTAGTCAGGCCAGGAAGCCACGTTAGAAACCCTAGGAGATTAAATGATTAAAGATTTGGTTTTTACGATAACGCGAATCAAATGTAGGCAGTGGTTGGAAAAATAAATGCAAAAATTTATTAGAAATTTAAGAAAAAGCAATGACGCCGCTCATTCGATCCGAAAATTATTATCGTAACGATTGAATATAAATTTACAATTCATTTGCAGGTTATGAATTACGCGAACGCAGAGCATTTAAATACAAAACAAGACCTCTACACTATGTCATTATACATTTAACGTATCCGCCGCACGCAAATGTATAATTTTGTGCCAACTAAATGCCAAACTAAAGTATCCTCCTTTTTATCTTTATTCAAATAACGGTGAATTCAAATAACTCTGTAAAAGCTATAATTGAATGTACGTTACATTGAGACAAGTTAATAATGACATTAATAATGACAAGTAGCTAGCAGATATAATAAAGAAGATTACTTAAGCATTGACGTGAATCAAGTTTGGTGCTCTTTATAAGCACTCCTTATGAGAATAGGCGCGAATGGAAATAAAGTCGAGTCGACTTGTGTTAAAGCCGGAGAAAGTGGCTAGGAGTGAGTAATCTGCGCGTTCGAGTAATGGCATCACAAACCGTTTAATGAAGAATCGAAAACGAGGGTCGGGAATGCGGAATTCCAAGCTCGGAGGATTATGAAATTCACAGGTATTATTTGCTCTTTTGTTTCCGGGGCCGGAAGGGAGCCAAGTGAGGTTAGGTGCATTAAAAGGTAAAATGCCGCGTGCGTAAACGTGCGATTTACGTTTGCGAAGATAATCCGTAACGAGACTACCCGTCGTCAAGAGGGTCGTCAATGCATCCGCGGATATCGAAATAAGATTCAGAAGAATCGAAGAAATAACCGACCGACCGTTATCTGCGACAAATTATCTAATTGATTTTCGTCGGACGGCGTGACACGTGATTCCTTTGCGCCTGCGTCCCTTCTCGTGTACATAACCTCATTCGTCTGTAAGGACTTGATACGTATTCTATATATATATATATATATATATATATATGCTATCCGGCAATATAAGGTGGGTAGGTGTGCTGCGGATGCTCGCGCAACTCGGTCGCGGAGGCCTTTGACCTCGTACTTTGTCACTTCATTTCCGTTCGACCAAGAGCTTTGTCTTTGCCCTCCTCGAGCCTCGCTGACGACGATACGTCCTCAACATAAGAGCCGCAGCACGCATCCTCTTACCGTTGCTATCCCTTCGGATCCCTTATTCCCCTTTATTACCTAAGCGCGATGGTCTAAGATTCGGCTGTAAGGATGATTGTAAAGCAATTGGCGACTCCGCTTCCAACTTGTTGCTCCGCTCCCCGGGCATTGAGAATCGGGTTTACGACACAGCTCGATGCCCTTCAAGACCTACCTATTCGAGGGTCGGCGACAGTACGTAACCGGTAGTCAAAAGGAAGAATCGAACCACGGCGTCTTTCGTATGATGTTGAGAGATGATCGCTCCAAGATGATCCAAGGTGATCACGAGCGGAGCCCCGAGAGGTTGAGCCTGTTTATTCATTGTCAGGAGTTCGCGTATCCAGCAGATTGACCAATTGATACAACTCGGACGAAGAAAACTTCGAGGCGTTCCTTTGCCCCTGCGGCTGAGCTGCAGCAGCAGTAGCAGCATCAGGAGCATCAGGAGCAGCGTAGGGAACGGTCGCTCGTAACTCCGAAAACGATCGTGCTCAGACATGCTCGTGAAATTTTCACGTGGTGGACAGCCCCTAGTGGGTAGCACGTGTCGGGGCCCGGGGACTGGCGTGGGACCCATCTGTGTACCCCCAATGTCCTCGAGGAAACCAAGACCGAGCCGACGAAGGTTGATTAATCGAGTCGGGGCTCACTGGGGAGTCTTGAGACGTCATGAGGACTCCTCGTCGGCCGAGCAGCATAGCGTGTCCTGGTCCGTCATCGAGCTTAATAAGGAAGGAATATCGTAAAAACGAATAAACAAGGTAGAGCCGATAGGGCGAGCGGAGACGCTGGTATTGGCCTATCGAGCAACAAATAACGTTCGGGCGTCAAAGACACACATTGCGCGACGTGTTTACACTCACCTGGGCATCGAGCGTACGTGCATTGTCGGGAAGTGGTAGAGCAGCTATTCAATCAATTCCTCTCTCTCTCTCTCTCTCTCTCTCTCTCTCTCTCTCTCTCTCTCTCTTTCCCCCCATCACTCTTGACTAAGGTCTAAGCACTTGCGTAGCGAGCCGCTGTAGCCGTAATAGCCGATGAATGTTCTTTCCCTTTCCTCGAGCCGACCGACCCTCCTGGTGGCACGCCTTACCGAGCCAGCCCTAGCAGACACTCCGGTATCACGTACGTAGGCTGCCTGCGCACATACGATCTTTACCATGGCCACCTTGGCCATCCGAGCACAACAATATAAATTCCGGGCGGCCAAGAACACGCAATTTATGCATCTGCTCGTCATTTGCTCTCCCAAAATCTCCCGAGCGTGTGCCTTTATTAAGGATTTGGCTGCCTCTTCGCATCGCTTCCCCTCGTGACCCGCCGATTTTCCCTCTGTTTTTAATTTTTCAAGCACCGCCCTTGTACTCAACCTAAAGTCAGAGATAAAGTAATTCGAAAAATGTTCTCTATCCAAAAACCGTCAAGCCCGTAAACACGTTCTCCGTGTAAACATGATGACTCGTTGTAACTTCTTGGAGCCTCTTCGTCTTAATTATTTCTTTACTTACACTTGAAAATATTCTTTAACACAAGAGATCTTTAAAAGAAGCTCCACTCTTACGGAAGAGCGAAAAGCTGTTTAATTTATATATATATATATATATGTGTGTGTGTGTGTGTGTGTGTGTGTGTGAATATAATTTAAAAGGCGTTGACTCGCCGGTGACGAAACAACTCGTATATATTCACGTGCATAGTAAGTAGTATGTATATCCTTTTGCGAACACGCTGCCATTGAATTATGTGATAAATTAATATTGTAAATTCTTGACCAACTTCTCATATAAGTAATAAAATTATATTATACGATGTATCGTACATCACCGTGCAATCGTGTCTGACAATTGAATATGTACTCGTACGTAAAACTTTCGTCGCTGGATGATTGATTTTTAAGTAATTATTTTATAAAAGATGATGTGCTTCTAAATATGTCAAGAGCGCTAAAAGCAAAAGAAATCGTTTAAGTACATTACCGTAAACTAGGACTTAAATGGCTAGGTCTTGCTGTACCTGGCCAAGTTCATCAAAACAACGCTCAAACAACACTACAGCCACGTATCAGCATTGATTTACTTAGATAAGTTAGAAGATATCTCCGAGGGATTGTCAATGCTTATACCTGCCCACAGCACGATAATGTCAATGAATCAGAGCGGTCGTGTTACAAATAATTGTGATAAGACATATTAGTTTAAAGGTTTGCGGATAGGTACGCGGAAAATTGCACGGGCAATGGTCCGCGGCCGAAACCTAATATGCTGCCAATGGCTTCCGTTATTTGAGTCATTGAACGATGCCGTTAATATGACAGGGAGCAATTAATCTACCTCTGGAACAAGATCTTTCAACGATCTATAAAGTCGAGCATCGACATATAATATATTAATGTCAGAAAACATTAAGGTTTTTTCTGTCGGCCAGTTGTTCCACCTCCCGAGGCCAGCACCACCACCACCACCACCACCACCTACTTTCAATTCAGCACTGCTCCCGTTCCACGGCGTTTTATTATCGAGAAGCTAAGAGCCTGCTGCTTCGAAATCTTATCTGGCTCCTCTAAAAACAATTTATCGTCTTGTTTATGAAGTCGTCGTCGTCGTCGTCGGCGTCGGCGTCGGCGTCGGCGTCAGCGTCAGCGTCGTGGTAAGGCTCGGCCGGGCTTCTGTATGATTTATACTCGGAGATTCTCGCGCCGTGACAGAGAGCATCTTTTCGATTCGGATTCTTCTTTTAGCAGCTCGCTCTATCCCCTCGGCTCTTCTTCCTTACTTACTTCAAGGTTGAGGAGAATCGTCACCGAAAAACTCTTCTTCTTTAGCCTTCTGCTGAATGTGTGAGATAGGAAATTGATGGCGCTTTTTTCCCCCTTTGTCTGCACGTAACAACTGGGGTTGGGGTTGGGGTTGGGGGGGGGGGAGAGAAGGCCATCTTCTTCTCTAGCTCTTTTCTCTCTTAGCTCACCCGAATTCGAAGGGACGTGCCGAGCCGAGCCGAGCCGAGCCGAGTCGAGCCGAGCCGTGCCGTGCCGTGACGTGACGTGCCGTGCCGTGCGGTGCCGTGCCGTGCGGTTGTGTGCGTCGGGGCAGCGAGGCAGGGAAGGGCAGGGCACGGCAGGACAGGGAGGGGCGGGGCGAGGTGCCTTTATTCGTTTGCTTCTTATAAAAATAAAAAACATATTTTAAAAAAGCTATAAAAAGAAGGAAAGAAAAAAAGAAGAGGAGATGATCAATAAGAGAGGCGATACTTCTATTTAATAACCGAGCCAGCTAACTAACGTCTTTGGCTTTTAATTAACGTGGATCGTCTCATCTTTTCCTAGCGATTCTCCTACTTTTATAATTAGTAATAAACCAAATTACAGATACCGCTATTATACATGCGTAAAAACATTTTTCTTTCAAATACTACGGATTTTTAACCGTAATAATAAATTTTTATTACCACGAACCAAGCACTGACCTACATGCTAATGGAGTCCCGACAACTTTAAAACTTATAATACTTTGTATCAACGTCATTTTTTTCTCCAACATAGCATTTTTATGAAACAGAATTAAAGTGGTACTATGTGTTTAAAGTATCATCGTAAATAAGGTTATGCTTATATAATGTTTAAAAAAGATATTTCAAATAAGCTCTATATTACGTTTTTCCTCCTTTATAGCCATTATATTTACAAATAAGATGGCATTTAAATTTTATGCTCGCCAATAAAATCCTTGTAATCGGAGAGTAAATATAATTTTTCTCATTAGTTATGATGTAATCGTTGACTCTACTCTCATAAGCATAATGTTAATTTTACTTAATTAAATATCTCTAATTTTATTCTCCATTCACAGTGTCTTGAGATTGCACGATTATTATTATTATTATTATTATTATTATTATTATTATTATTATTATGCATGTGCATACGAAACGCGTGTAATTCATTAGAATTTATGTTAAATTTTCTTTTGTAGTGCGCTCGCCTCTCTTTAATTAAGAATAAAAGTCACCCACTCAAGATAAAGCGAAGCATAGGATTTTGGCTTTATAAAATAACCGTTTTCCTTCCTCGTTCAAAGGCACTTGAGAAAGCCCGGTGTAAAAAAGGGAAATATTGGTAATAAATTATGTTTAAGTGCAGCTGCGAATATGTTAAGAGATTATAAATATTATAAACATACAGTCTTTGGAAAATTGCGAATTTTAAGAAATCCGAAGGTGGCCGTAACGAGTTTTTCTAGCGTATGGCGTATGGCGTATGGCGTATGGCCTATGGTGTATAGCGTATAGCGTATAGCGTATAGCGTATATAACGCAGTCGGTGGCGATGAAATTTATCATCGCAGATGTGAAATGAATACAAGGGGATTGATTTTATCTATTTATGCGGCGCGTTACGTCACGCCTCGAATTTTCGATAATAAATTCTTTCGGTTAGAAGAGGAAAAGTATTAAGAAAAATTATTTGCGAGAAGGAAGAAGACGAAGCGGCAAACGAGTTCTGAATTCTGCCAACTGGATTTCTATATTTTTCGACTTTGTGTGTACATTGCTGATCACAGGAGCCATTAAATTCAATCAGAACGCAAAGGTTAGCGGAACTTTTTCTTTTTTTTTTTTTTTTTGTTAGCTCTAGTTGATCTTTAAACGCCTTGGGTATTAAAAGATTAAATATTGAGGAAAAAGAAGGGAAGAGAGAAGAATAACGGACAAGAAGAGGATAAAAACGCGCTCCGTCCGAGAGCGAGTATCGATTACACGAAGGGATTCAAATTACTATCCCGACGTATGCCACTGTGTAAGGGAAATCGGGGGAGTCAAGCGCCGCCACCCTTAAAGGAAACGTATTTTTTCCACTCCCAAGGATTGCTTTACTTTCATCTTATATCTCCTGGCGGTCATTTTTTCATTTTCTTTTTTTTTTTTTTTTTTTTTTTACTTCCGGCTTAGATACCTACATTCTCGAAATTCTTAATCGAAGCTCGACCGCACGCGATCCCTATCATTGAATGTAATTAAAAGAGAGTGGGTTTCTTATGGTAATCGAAATTTCTTTCCCGAATTTACTTTCTACTTACGCACTAGATCTATAATACATTCTAACCTCAAAACATTTCCAGCGACACTCCATTCAACCAAACGATTTATTTATTTATCACCATTTAATGATCCGCCAACAGATGTTACCGTCTTGTACTTACTTTACGTTAATTACTAATAATTACTCTATTAATTTATCGATTTAAATAATGACGGCTGTGATTGTCGAAAAAAACTTCCGTTGGAAATATCAAAGTGATTTCCCGTTCTATCGATGATATATATATATATATATATGTATATATATATATTTACGAACATTGTTTTTATAATATAAAAAGAGTATATAATGCAATGAAATTTGATTATAATGTTCGATGTATAGTGGTAGTAATTAAATTAGATCACGACTCGTGGAAGGAAGTTCAAACGTCAAACGTAAAATGCGTTGAGTATCGAGTTGAAATTCCCAGATGCCTCAATGATCCTTGTTTTTCTATCCTATGAACTATGGATTAAGTTTTTTCCAAATAAATCGTTCAATACTCAGGCAAGTTCGAAACTTCCCAAGAGCATTATTTCAAATGATTCGTTTTATTATCATCTCGCTCCCGATTCCGTTTGCGAAATTACATCTTCGTCGTAGCCTTCCCCTCCCCTCGCCACTCTCACCCTCCCCCCCTCTCTCTCTCCCCCATTCTCACCGACCAACCATCTTGACTTACCCTTCGAACATACGTGCGCCGCGTTCCTTTCTCTCGTTCTCGTTTTTCGCAGTCCCCTTGGCAAGAGAATAAGAAGTGCTGAATCCCCGTTTAAGGGAACCGACGACCGGAGCTCAGAACCGGAGCAAGTAAGGAAGACCGGTGATGAGGTGTTTTGGGGCGAGGGACAGGGGACACGCCTCAAGTTTATCCTATTTTCACTGCTGGCGTACGAAAACACGGGCAAAGCCGAGGAAAAGGAAAAGCAGGCTAATATGACTTTAGGTGCGTTTGTTGTACGCCGAGTTTCTGTCGACTAATGGCCAACGACGAATACGCTGACCGGGAAATAATCGTGTTTTATCGTGTTTTGACGGAAGGTGAATGAAACTGTCTCGGCTATTTAACCTTGTTTTTTTTTTTTTTTTTTTTTTTGTTGTTTTTTTTTGCTCTCCCCCTATCCCCCCGCCCGCTGCCCATGTTAGTTTAAACGTCGGCGCTGATCATAAAAACTCGTTACTTCATTTTTACACATGTACTTACGATACGACGTTTACTGAATTACGCCGCAACCGCGGCATTTCCAAATCTTATTCCATTACATTTCTTTTCCTTTCTTTTCTTTTCTTTTCCTTTCCTTTCCTTTCCTTTCCTTTCTTTTCTCTTCTTTTCTCTTCTTTTCTCTTCTTTTCTCTCTTACTTTATTAATGTCCATTATTATATTTACTCTCCTCGAAGTCTGTTATCTCATTAATCTTAACGCAATTTCATTTTTTATGTTTCAGGTAAGAACCAGTTTTCTATTTCCTATCTATTATAGTACTATTTCTTGACTGGTCGGGTAAGTTTTTGTCCCATTACGATTGAAATCAATAAAATCCCAGAACATAATATTTCTCTGCTGATGTACATTAATAGATATTCCGACGTCTCAGAAAACATTAAACTATAAATCTGCCTTAAAATTTATATTTTCCAATTATTTATATTTACCTTTGTGATTATTACTAAACTATTATTTATCTATACTTTCTTTCGCCATTATTATCAATATCTCCATTCTATATTACAAATACATCCAAAGCAGCCGGCTCACAAAAAAATGTCTTTTATACAAAATTTTACCTCAACATGTTTTCTCTGTGAATTCATGAAATCCAAAATGAAGTATTTTCGTTCAAATATATCCTTTTATTTTAACATTTTAACGTAACTGTGCAAAAACGTATACGAAGCACAGGATAATGGCATATTTATAAATTATTAAAAAACGAAAACCACCGATTTTTAAACTGTAACGGCTTTTATAACGATCTAATAATAATTATTATTAATATTATTATTTAAGATAAATATATCTATTTAAAAGTAAAATATCCCATTGATAGTATAACTTTGTAAAGTAAAGATATACAAATGATCAAAGAGACCTACACACTTTGAATCGAATGATAATTATTTTTCATATGTGTTGGAATAATTTAAAATAATAATCCTTTAATAATATAAATTTCTCATTTGTTGAAAATTTTTATACGAACCTTTTAATTCTACTTGAAATATCCGGAGGCTTCATTTATTTAGCCTCGTTATTAAAATTGATTTATTTTTCTACCTTTATAAGTTATTTAAAATTACCAACTTTCTTTAAACATCTATATATATATAATTAATAGATCACGAAAGATAATAGCAACCGACGATTCATTTACCTTCCCTTTCGCCCAACAAAAGTTATAATTGTCAAGCAGCGAATTAGAATTCATAAATTTATGAGTGCGAATTCTTCATAATTGACTGTCCTAGGTTTCATCGTGATAAAAGCCACAATAGACGCCAGAATAAAGCGGCACTGTCAGGAGTATTTGATCAATTATACGAATTAATAAATCCGGAAAACTTTTAAAATACGAGCTTTTTTAAACAATTGTGCGAATAATAATAATAATAATAATAATAATAATAATAGTAGCGGTGGTGGTAGTGGTAGTAGTGGTAGTGGTCGTCGACGTCGTTTTAGGAGGAAGCCTAATTATTGATGAAAGTATTGCAAAAAAAAAACTGTCTTCTATCTTTATAAATTCTTAACATTATCATTAGATCTGCAAAGTACGACATTTATTTTAAATGAATAAACATATATGAGATTTACTGTTGAAATAACATATTCTATTACCGAATTAGTTGGGATAATACGAGAATAATATTGAATCTTATGGTCCGCAGCTACGAACCTGAGTATTTTCATTTGGATTATTCACTATTTTTCATTATAACTATTTTACCTGAAGGCTATTTCAAAAAAGCATTGAATCCGATAAAATTACGATATAATAAATATAAGCGTTTGCAGGAATGAAAGGTATTTGCATAAATTGTGTCTAGGGCAATTGAAACAACTTTTCAATTGAATTAAAAATATTTCTAGCATGTGCTCTCTCATGGAAGGCATTTATTCCACATATTTTTTATTTATTTTACAAGCCTCGTATTTCCGTAAGAAGTTTTCTTACCCACTTGAGTTTGAATCTATTTTTAAAGCAGCGTGTTATGTCGAAAAGAAAAAAAAACGAAACATCCTTATATTGAAATTTGAGGCTCAACTTCTTATAAAATCTTGTACAAGTTATGAAGGTGGAACATAAAGTAGCTAAAATTTAATTAAACTTTATTGTCAGTATTAAGTGCAAATAGTTTTGTAGGTATTTATTTAGACTGTCTGAACGTACACGTACCGCTTAGGTATAATACACCGAGGCCACGTGCCCATAGATACACGCACATTCTTTGAAGTACGAATTTTTCAGTAGACTATGACGAAATTCCTGCCCTCGATGCTCGTAAACGAGATTGTCAAATTTTCAAGAAATCTGATTGAAATTAATCAGTGCAAATACTTTGGTAAGAAAATGCTCAAGTCCTTTATTTACTTTTATTTATTTTCATTTATTTTTATTTTGTTTCAAACCTTGTTGAGCCAATCGTCGTTAGTCTCGATAACTGCAAATAAATTGAGAGTATCGAGGTAATTAGGTAATAGGAATCTATGGATGACACTATAGAAATCAAGGCTCAATAGCTTTCGTCTACGTATAGTAAAGAATGTTTTTATAGAAAGTGGACCGATTAATATGTAAGAGTCGACGCTAATACGGTACTCTCGGAGAGTCAGTAACATTTCTAAAGCCACGGCAGTGTATAAAAAAGTATCGAAAGAGAGAGAGAGAGAGAGAGAGAGAGCAACCAGACGCCCACTAGGTTCCATTGTTTCAAGCATCGTATCAGTTTTCGCTTTCTAATACAATGAATTGCAACGTGCATGATTCGCCCATATAGAGAAATTCCTTCATAATTGCCTAGCGGATGTCTCTGGAAAATCGATAGTTGGGGATGTGAAACAAAAGCTGGGACTGTATAAAGAAGGAAGGAGAGAAACAGATGGATTATAAAGACACATACAAAAACGACTGCTTTAAAGGCTCCGTACAGCTGCTGAGAATGCGAGAGAGATGCGCGTGTGCGCGCGTGTTACATAAACCGGCAGCCTTCCTTCGCTCTTCCGTCCCGCCTCCTCACTCCCCATCGTCGCCACCCTTCTCTAACTATCTCCCCCCCTCCCTTCTCTCTCTCTCTCTCTCTCTCTCTCTCTCTCTCTCACTCTCTCGTCTCGTCTCGTCTCGTCTCGCCTCGTCTCGCCTCGCCTCGTCTCGTCTCGTCTCGTAAGTGGTCATTATATGCCTTTTCATTCATTTTCGTGAGCATTTTTTCTCCCTCCCTTCCAGCTTATTGCCCCTCTAACCATGCCATTCCCTCTTCACGAACGCTCACACTCACTCCCTCTCGCTCGCTCTCTCGTCTACTTCTTTTCCATTCCTTTCTTACGTCCCCTCTCGGTTGTTCTTTCGTATTATGCGTGGCTTGTTAATATGTTGGGAGCATCCTCTCGACGAAGCGGATGAAAGATATAATGGAATTCGGTCTCGGTGTATTGGACCCTTGTTTTTTCCCTTACCTTTTTATTTCAAGGAAGCTATGACACATTTTACTACGGAATTTATACGTCCGCATTTTATGCGAATTGTATACAACTACATTTTATTGGGAAAGAATTTTTCGTGAAAATTGCTCTTTCGCTGAACTCGGCAGTTCTTAATAAAAATAAGGTTCCACCGCCTCTCGACGCTAATTCTAATTAACTAAAACAAAACAAAAACAAACAGAACGAAACAAAACGAAACGAAACAAAAAAAAAAAAACCATAAACAACGAGCTAATTTTGTACTACGGAGATGGGAATATGGCCGTATTTTTCAGAACTTATTATATCAAAAGAATAATGACGGCTATGCGGAATAGCATTAGCTTGTATTACAGAACAAAAACCTTTACCATTAATTATATCAGAAATTGCATCAGATCGTAATAATGATTTTTTTTCTTCACATTCTTGTAATGAATATTTATACATTGTAATCAAAGCACACATTCGTTCTTTTAATCCCATCGAGAATAGCTATTATGTAGTCAATTCGCAAAGTTATTAATATTATATTTTAATATTAATGGGACCTTAGTTGACTATCTGTTCTTTTTCTCGAAAAAGGCCTTGTAAGACAAAATTTATGTAAATTTTGTAAGAATATAAGAACAAAAGAAGGATTTACGTATTGTTAATTCAGCTCACATTGTTATATTAAGGTCCATGATATCATAATCGCGTATAAAAATGCGGGCGTTTATTCGTATATTAACGAGCCGGTTAAACGTGTAATGTAGTTATTATTTTATTTGGTTTAACTATTCATGCGCGGCTTTCGAAGTCCAAAACATTTTCCGATACGTGCAAATTAGGCTTCCGTATAAACGTCTTAGATTACACGCCGAAAGCAGCCATAGCCTTAGCGCGATAATGGTATATTTTCTGATTAATGTACATCTCAGTCTCGTATTGTAATTATTATTGTAAAGTGAATCCTCGTCAAATACGTTTGCTGAAAAGTTGTCACGCAATATCTGTGTAAAGAGAGATAAGCCATCGAATGGCATTAGACGATACACTTCACTTTATCTATAAAAATACGTACGTAATGTAACATGTTACCATAATCTGATAATAATCGAGCAAAATAAATACGATGCACGTCATAATTATTATCTGCGCGATGGAATCGTTTTTTCGAGGAGGCGGTATCGCGGAAAAGCAGGAACGAATGGGATCGTAAATACGGGAAGCCGGGCTTAATCGGCCATCGAATAGAATTTCCTCGGAGGCGAGGACAGGAGGGAAAAGTTGAAATCCCGGGAAATATAAGCCAGCGAGCAAAGTTCATGAAGAGCCTTTAGTTAGGAACCCGGGCTTCCCAGAGCTCGGCTCACGTCCTTATCGCCCCGACAACCTCGACCCCCAGGAACATTAATAACCCGGGACAAAGAAGCAGCCTTTGCCGGTGCGGCGTTAGTTTTGATTTCTAACCACGCGAAAAATGTTATGTATTAGTAAATAATGGATCATAGAGAGCAGAGCACCGATGACTGTAACTTTCTTGGGGCTAAGAGTTTCTGCATCGAATGGCTCGGCACTCCATTAGGAAACGTTAGCTCCCGTAAAATTATGAGCGCCTCTTTGCTCGCAAGTTCGTTATATTACCACGAGCTAGACAATATAATATCCTTTTATTATTTTCAGCTCGACCCCCCCCACCCCACCCCACCCCACACCACACACGAACACGAACACGAACACGAACACGAACACGAACACGAACACGATATATTCTTCTTCTGGAAATGAAACTTTCGCTTTTATTTTAATATGACAGTACGTGGGTATGCTGTGGGTACGCTGCCGCGGCTCGAAGCAGCGAATTGATTATAATTTACCGTCGCCGCTCGGATCATTCAAACGCGATAATCGTTATCTCCTTAGAAACATTTTTTTTTTGTTTTATCCCCCCCCTCCCACCCCCCCCCGCCCCCGACTCTCGATCGTCTCCAATAAGAGTATCGATCGTTAGACAAAACTCTACTTTTCAACGCGTCGCTGAATTCACATAGCGCACGCACTCGCATTATTCTTAATATTGCAATACCGCCGACTCCTGAGAGACGAGCGACTCGACGCGGAAGTATATTTTATCGAGTCCTATTTACAAGAGTGACTTGTTTGTTTGCCGTAGAGCATCATAGGGCTGTCATCTCGAGCTACGGAGGACCATAGGTTGAGACGGTAGGAGGACGGTTGACATTTTACAGCTAAAAAACCCCCGTGTCCGTGCTATATGCCGTCACGTTTATTACGTGTATCGGGCTATTTTTAACTTGTTCGACTCAAGACGTCGTCCTCGTTTATTAGTTTTAAAGGCGCAATATCGAGGATGGTCGACGAAGCCCTCCTCCTAGATCTATTTTCCCCGGCAATCATTGTTATAGAAAACTGTCCCGGCAGCCGTACATCCATCCGTAGTTCATCGGCCGCGCTCGAGTTCCCTTTAGAAATTATAGAACTAAATGTTTTAAACAGCGGCATTAAAATTGGATTGTCGGGGTCGGTTGATCTATTACTGTCGCCTCGCGTGCTCGCAATGAGAAATGCTCGACATTAGTAACCCGCATACGTTCCCTCTAATAACTCGGAGCATCTCATTACGCATTCAACGACATAATTGATCGACCTTCTCGCACTCGTAATTCCCTGCCCACCCCCACCCCCTACCCCTCCCGGTCTAGTTCCATCTCCGGCTCCATCTCGGCACCTCTACTCGAGTAAATATTTTCTTCTCCGCTGAAGGCACAGCATCCAAGCCTTTCAATTAGATTTAATCGCGAGGACCGGGTCATGCTCACAGGAAGGCGGATATTTTATTTAAAACATCCTCGGGAACTTGCGGGAATGATGCGATCAAGATTTCGACGTGTAAAGCTTCGCTAATTCGACAGAGCTTATTAAATTGGAGGCGTAATAATTTATTGAGAATGCCAGAGCGAAATACGTCAGACCTGACGTGTATTTGGCCATGCAGATTCCGCAATTGCGCGTGAAATGCGCCGAGAGAGCCGCGTACATTGAAATCTGCTTGTATTACGTTGTCGGTCAGATGTTGCAATAAAAAGAAACGGGGCTTTGGGGGTTGGGGGGGGGAGGGCGGATGCCAGGTGGCCTTCGACTCGTTAGTTCATTCGGCAGTGTCACCCCCTGTTGAAAATAGCGCCGGCCAGAGTCTCTGAGGCTGGTGAAGTTGTAGGGCATCGGGTGCAAATTAAAGGTCTCCCGAGCGCATGGGAAATCATTTTATTAGCATCCGACAACCCCCTCCCCCCACCTATACCACCAGTCCCTACCCGAGCGTAACGTGGGGACATCGCCCGAAGGCATTATCGAGCCGATGAGTCGAAATCGCTATAAGGAAAAAAGAACCTTCTCCTCGTCCTTCCCCAGCCCCCTCTCCAAGCCCCCTCCCCTCGCCGCACCGCTTTTCTTACTCGGTATCCGGAACTGTTGTAACTAGTTGGAGCCGAGCCTGAGCGCCGGAAATTATGTCGAGCCTTAAAAATAGTTTGGACTTTTGGCGCGGACTTTATCGGATATCGAACTTAAGCGTAGTAGAGGTCGCGTCGAGGAATGGCAAGCGGGCGGTTGATATTGAAATGCGGTACGGCGTATCTCGGAGGGCGCGGGCGACAATGAGAATCGGTGGTCCGAGAGCCGTGACCAGGGAGAATTAGCCAGAAGGATAGCCAGGAGGGAACGATTTCATAGTCGACTGACTCGCCGAGGAGCGTGATTTGAATAACTTGGGTGACGCAAACTCTTTTACTATTCCTCGGCTTTTCCCTCTAGCTCCCTAGTAAAATACTTGCACACAGGTAAACGTCGGGCGTCGAGCGTTCGCAGTCAGAGCGCCCGTTTGAAATCCGCAACTGTCCGCGGGAGGAAAGGGAGCACCGAAGAAGGAGAAGGAGGAGGCGAGACCGAAAGGTCGCCGCGGGGCGTGGTACGGAGTGACGAAGGGAGAAAAGGGTGAGAGAAAGGGAGAACGAGAGATGGAGAGGGGGAGAGCGAGAGATAGAGAGAGCGAGAGATAGAGAGAGAGAGAGAGAGAGAGAGAGAGAGAGAGAGAGAGAGAGAGAGAGAGAGAGAGAGAGAGAGAGAGAGAGAGAGAGAGAGAGAGAGATGGCTGCACGAAACGAATGCCGGCCAGAGCAGGATCAAGAACCTCTGCACGTTTAGATGTCAGAACTCGCGCCTCCTTCCTTTCGCCCCTTTTTGCGCCACTCGTAATTTACGGCTCTACGCAAGGCGTAAAATGGCGGGTGAGCGTGGGCTGCTCAAGAAATGAAAAGGAATCGTTTTAGGACGGGGCGGTCCGTCGCTTCTTCGCCTCTTTCGTTTTCCTCGCCGACGAGAGTTGCGATAACAATGAACCCGAGACTCGCTCCGGAATTACGAATCCGCTCGAGAAGTTGACCTGACACCCCACACTCCCCCCCCCTACCATCGCGGCTCTGTCGAACATAAGCAACAGCCGAGTCCGATTCCGTTATCAGTCCCATGGCACAGACAGACAGACAGACAGACAGACAGACACGCTGTGTGTTGTGCATCGCAGTGTAAATTACAGGGAGCCTGGATCGCGGCAGCGACAGTTTTCCTCAAACGGCAGCGAAATTCCCACGAAACAAAGTAGAGAAACGGGAACTATATATAACCCTGTCGTTAAGAGAGACAACGTCGGGCAGTCTGCTCGAGTTCTCGAGCCGGTCATAAACAAGAGACGAGTCGAGCAAGAAAGGCCGCCACGTACCATCATTATCTCCTTGCCTCTATCTATATAAGTACTTTCTCTCTTTCTCTCTCTCTCTCTCTCTCTCTCCTCTCTCTCTCCTCTCTCTCCTCCCCCCCCTTTCTAAAATACCGTGTGAGTGCGTATGTGCGCGCGATCCACGTATGCACGGTGTGTACGTAGCGAGCCAATGCACTCCTTCTACAAAGCGCACAAAGTGTCTAGCGCTCTCGTGGCAGCTCCTGGTGCAAGTAGGAGTTGCACGGGCAGCGTTAGTGTCACGTCTGGGGAATAGGTAGGGGAAGCAAAAATAAAAATAAAAAAGCAAAAGCAAAAAAAAACGAAGAAGAAGAAGAAGAAGGAGAAGAAGAAGGAGCGGAGGAGAAACGAAGAAACGATGGTCTTCTTCTATGCTGCAATAATAAGGCGAGGAGGCGATAAGGTTGAGGCATTTCATTTATCAGAGAGGTTTGTTTGAGGGCTCGGATGGCTCTCTCTCTCTGCTCACTTTCTTCCGATGCCTCTCTCTCTTCTTCTTCTTCTTCTTCTTCTTCTTCTTCTTCTTCTTGTTAGCTCTAAGGTCGTGTGCATGATACGGCCTATACGTCTTTAGGAGGGATCAGCACGAAAACACGGCAGATCCGACGATAGAAAGTGTTGGCTTGTGATTATTTACCTTGGTGATTAATGCTCCCCGTTTTCTAATTTATTTAAATAATTGAGCACAAAGAATTGATAAGTAGCGGCAGCGTTCCCATTTCGTCGATAAAAAAAAAAAAAAAAAAAAACGCCCGTGCAATTTGAAGGAAAAGGCCTCGGTCTGAGCGAGTAGAGCGAGTGCGCCCAGGCATATCAATATTAAAAGTGTGTGTAGCTATTAGAGGTACGAAATTAAATCCGAGTCCCGGCTTAACCTGTAATGGCTCACCAAGTTTAAACGCTTTTTCCGAGCCAGTCAGCCAAACAAGAACTATTTTATAAGATTATGAAGAGTGGGGGGGGGTTGGGGGGAAGAAGAAGAATAAAAAGAGGAAGAGGAAAAAAAAAAAAAAAAAAAAAAAGAAAGAAAAAAAAATTGTAACGGACGGCCGTAATACGCTTCTTCTTGTGCTCTTCCCTGTAAATTATCGGCTCCGGAAAAGCCTGTAAGCTTCAACAGGACATATAGCCAAGCGAATTAACCCATATTCCCACGTATTTCCCGTAATTGTACCGAGAGTAATAATATTACAGTCGATCTGTTGTAAGCTCTGCTCGGCCAGATCCGATCCAATAATCCCGCGTATGTATGCCCTATCCCATAAAATTAGTCAAACAAAACGAGAAGGATTCCTTCTCGTGGGCTGGTCGAAAAACTCGTCGCGTAATTCATGAAATAAAAATGAATAAAAATGATAAGGGGCAAAGGGGGTCTCGGAGAATAAGGTGCTGGAGGGATGGGTAGGAGGTGGTAATCGCGGTATAAATGGCGGCGAGGGCTGTGGCGAGGAGACGCTAAATGTGGGATTGGTGGCCGGTGGCGGGGCCGGGAGGGGAGGAGGAGGAAAGAAAGTGGATAAGAAAGGAGACGCTGGTTTCTTTCGATACTTCGTAATGCACGGGCAGGTTCTTCCCTGTAAATTATACTCGTCGAGCACCGAGCACCGAGCACCGAGCACCGAGCACCGAGCACCATCCTTCATTGGGCTGCTAGCCGGGACCCGTTACAAGACCACGACCTCGATGGGAGTGGGTCCGATAAGCGACGACGGGAAAAATGAAGATTTAAGTAGACAGACGCTGCCCGTCGAGCGGCAACAATGTCTATTCCGAGACTCCTAAACTCTTCCGCGAAAGGCAACTACTTTTCACCGACAACTGCAATATCCTTAAAGATTTACTTCCCGCTCGCCACCCCCCCTCTCCCCCTCCTGCCATCCCCCCCCCACCCAGACTCTCCCCGTCCGTCCGCGGCCACCCATCCTTCCCTATTTGTAGAATCGACCGACCTCCACCGACTTCTTTCGTTTCCACGTAAAGTTCCTACGGTCGCTGGCGACTGCTGACTCGTCCTCCTCAACGTCGTCGTCCGACAACACAACAACGCGCGGCTTCCAAGTGAAAAACGGGCTCCGAGAAGAAGATGCGCGCGAGCGAGGCCTCATCTTAAACGTACATTGTAGACGCTGCTGCTTAATAATCCGAGCACAGCTGTGTCGGCTCGTTATTTAATTTCGCCAATGCATAGCTAAGCCGCGTCTCTTGAAATCTATTGAATTATGAACAAAGCAAAGGTTATTGGGATAATAGTATAGTAGTAGTAGTAGTAGTAGTAGTAGTGAGTAGTCGCCAGTCGCTTTCCTCTTGCCGTATACGATACGCTGTATTCCACATTAATTATATGTCGCATTAATGATTTTAAAACAGGGATAATCTCGCAAAAATATTCATCGCCAACTCTGTCTAATTCCACTGTATTTTGACACCGAAGAGAGCTCTGGACTCTCCCGGGTCGCTCGAAGCCGCCTAACTTCTTTCTCCTCTCCTCTTGCCAAGCGATTTCGGCATTTTCGATTTAATTGCAACGGCAAACATAACCTCAGCTGCCCGAGAAAAATCCATTTTTTCCTTATAACCCATGGTCTATTATTCCGCGTCACCGATTTCTCTCTCTCTCTCTCTCTCAATCTCTTTCTCTTTCATCCGTGCTCTCCTCCCCTTTGCCCCGCCTGCCATTCCGCATCATATGTACGCATGTTGAGCTGCGCGACTGAGTCTCGCATACACGCGCTCCCTCATCTAGACGTACTCACACTTAGATAACGGAGGTCGTAACCAAGAACCAGCCAAGCCGGGTTCCGGGCGCGGGGCAGGGAGTGTGAGCGAGCAGCTCGAGAGCAAGAGAGTCGCTTGCTCGCCGCCGGGGAAAAATCGTTCAAAACGCCCGCGAGGAGAGGGAAGATTGCGCTGCTCCCGCGCTGAGCCGACGACGCGAATGTGTCTATTTACCGGGTGCCTGTATTGGTTGGCCACCTCCTGTTTGTGTGTGTGTGTGTACGCGCGCGCGAGAGAGAGAGAGAGAGAGAGAGAGCGCGCCTGTGTAGACGGGCATCGTATAGGTACGCGTGCGCCCGCCGTGTGCCCGCCGTGTGCCCGCCGCAAGCATCTGCCCCTCTATCTTGGCTGTAGAGCGAGCGACTGTGTGTGTCTTCTCTCTCTCTCTCTCTCTCTCTCTCTCTCTCCCTATCTATCTCTGACTGTGTGCGCGCGCGCGCGCGCCTGTGTGTGTGTAAGAGAGAGAGAGAGAGAGAGAGAGCGGTACTATATGTGTATCGTGTAAAAGTGTGGAGCGCTCGCACGCGCGATCGTAAAGTCGTTTCCTTCGGCCGTTGGAGGGGATCCCGAGCTCTCGGTTGCGGCTCCTCGCGCCAGTAGAGTAGCGACCTTCGAGGAGGCGAGTTGGTTCATGAGCGCTGTTGCGCCCCAACTATCGCTCTGTCTCACTCGCTCTCCCCAGATCGAGCCCCTCCGCCCTCCGTGTCTTTTTAACTCTGTCCGCCCGCCCGACGTACACGCCGTTCGCTCGTTCGCCCCCTCAGTTCGTGCGTTCGTTCGTTCGCTCGCTCGCTCGCTCGTTCGTCAAGACAAGCAGTGAAAAAGAGAAAGAGAGAGAGAGAGAGAGAGAGAGGGAAAGAGAGGGAGAAGAAGACATATAGATACGCGTATTAAAGTGCCACGACGCGTCTCGACAACGGGCTCGCTCTTCCTCCAGACGACCTCCTGCTTAGCCACCCCCTACGCCCAACCTAATCCCTCCCGACCGGCCAACCAACTCACTCTCGCTCTCGCGCTACCTAACTCACCACCTACCGCTCTCCCCTGCCACCCCCGAGCGACCGACCGACCGACCGACCGATCGACCGACCGACCGACCGATCGACCGACCGACCAACCAACCAACCAACCAACAACCAACCAACCAACCAACCAACCAACCAACCGACCATCCGACTGACCATCCGACCGCCCCTCGCGCTCTTCTTCACCGCCACATCCAGCCAGCCGTTACCACCCGTTACACCCGTTACTGTTTATTGTTGCTGCCGCTGTTTATTATTGTTATATGTTGTTCATTGTTGTTTGTTGTTGTTTGTTTGTTTGTTATATCGTTGCATTCGAACGGTCGACTGTTGGGAATTTGTATTTTCCCAGTCCCTGTGAGAGCCGGCGCCTCCTCCTTTAAATCGGCCATCGGTTCCTAGTGATACGCGACAGTGATATTATTTGTAATAATTGGTGGTGCGGGTTTTGTCGAGCAGTGGTTTTATAGAAGAAGATCCCCAAACTGAAGCGGGGCCGTTTCTATGGCAGTGCGACAATCGGAGTTTTAGGCCTTACAGGCCCCAGCCAGTTATGAGATAAGTGTGAAATGATATAGAGTCGTCTCGAAGAATCAGTCAGTTGATCAGTCAGTCAGTCAGTCAGTCAGTCAGGCACCGGCAGACAGGAGAGTAGTAGTGCCCGTGAGCTGTGAAAGGCGGCGACGCGCCCGTGTCCCGAGCGGCACAGTGTCCCTTCGTTTCGGCGATTCGAGGTAGCTGCTGCTTCGAACGGGAGTTGTGCGTGGTGTGTCCCGGAGTCCCGGGGAACCGCGCCCAAGGCCGCAGCTGCAGCAGCCACCGCCCCACCCCCGGAGAGTAGCCTCGGGAGTTTGCGAGCGATGCGCCCTCGCGCTGCCGTGGCGCTCCCACCGGCCGTCGGCCCCAGTACAGCCCCCGAACTAGAGCTAACCAGGAAGCAGCGGCAAGAGCCAGTAGCGACGGCAACAGCAGGATGCCGCCGGTACTAGGAGGCGCGGCGATGGCGGTACTTCCGGCGAGTCCGCAGCAGGCCGGGGCCCAGGGCGGCGCTTCCAGTGCTGCCGCCCAGACCCAGCTGTTGCTACAGGCTGCAGCCAGCCAGCAACAGCAACAGCAGCAACAACAACAACAACAACAACAACAGTCCCCTCACCATCACAATCATCACCATCATCATGGCCTCCACGGCCACCATCAGCAGCAGCAGCAGCAGCAGCAACAACAGCAGCAGCAGCAGCAGCAGCAACAGCAACAACAGCAACAACAGTCCGGACATCATCAGCAACATCCTCCGCAGCATCAGCCGCCGATTCTTTATCAACCGTACAATCTCATACAGACGAGCAACGGTGCGTCCCTTGGGGCCCACCATCCGAGTTCGCATCATCACCATGGCTTCCATCACGTGCACCAGCAGCATCCTAGCCATCGGTACGTCACCCTCGGACAGCCCGGACAGGCCTACGCCAGGGAGCCCAGTGGCGCCTCTCCCATACCCCTGTGAGTTTCTCATACATTGACGCTTGACTTGTCGCGCGCGGTCGGCCGAGAAACAACGCCGACTCTCTGTGCTCCTCGTAATCGCTTTTAATAGCGTGCGACGGCGGGAGGTGTTTCGAGGAGTAGCCTCGACGCCGTCTCCGATCGATGAGCTCCAGAGACCGACCAAACGCCCCCCGTGCATTTATAATAACTTATACTGTTACGTAAGTCCAGGGCTCTCCGGCTTTGCAAAGCCTCCCCCTCTGTCCCTCCCCGTCGTGTCGCCGTCGCCGTCGCCGTCGTCGGCCCTCACTACATGATCGCACGATTTAAACTTGGGTAGTTTAACTTTGTTCCGCTTTCCTCGGAACGTTCCCGAACGGATGACTCCGAGAGCGAGCGACCCCTCGCGAACGTGTACGCCAAGTGGACAGAGGGAGAGAGCGAAAGAGAGAGAGAGAGAGGGGGGGAGGGAGAGAGAGAGAGATCCGCAATAACCCCCTTCCCCCCCCCCACCCACCCGATCACGGCAACAACACTACTCTGCGCTTTTTCAAAATTTACTTCGATAATGGCCTACGCAACGTTTCAAAGCGGACCGGGATTTTACGATCGGTCAATCATTTTATTACGATCCGGGTATTCCTCCTCCTTCGGAGCGAGGACCGACCGGTCCTGCCGGCTCGGCCCGATCCAGTTTCATCGGCTCTAAAAACAATGTACGACCGTGTGTCTCGCAGACAATGGGAGCAGCCGATACGCGCGCGCGGCCCTGGACGGCTCAACAACCCGCATCATCCCGCAGTGGCTCTTGCTCGAGCTCCTCTTCTTCTCTTCTCGCCCTCCTCGAGGATTTTACAACCGACCGCGGCCTCGAGTCGAATAGCTAATGAACCTGCCCGCTCCTTTTCTTCTCTCTCTCTCTCTCTCTCTCTCTCTCTCTCTCTCTCTCTCTCTCTCTCCTCTCTCTCTCTCTCCCTCCCTCCCTGTCTCCCTCCCTGTCTCCCGCTCTTTTTTTTCTTTTTGCGTTTCTAAACTAGTTCGAACCCGTCTTCTCGTCCGCGTCTCCGCGCCTCCACCTCCGCTTAGACCATCGGCGATCCTTTCTCACGCTCACACAAAGCTTGTCAATATTATTATTTTACACGGACCTCTAATGTGAAATAGCTCGACAAAGCTCGGAAAGAGTCCCGCAATAAAGTGACACGACCACGGCAAACGTACCGTCAATATTCACTAAACACTTACCCCGGCCCGGATCATTCTTTCGTTTTTTTATTTTATTTCATTTCATTTCATTTCATTTCGTTTCATTTCATTTTACCTCTTCTTCCCCTTTTTTTAAATTGTTATTATTATTATTTGTTATCATTATTGTTATTATTGTCGTTGCCGTTGGGCGGGATGGTACATAAGCTAGCAGCTACTAACTACTGCGCTGTGGCCATTGTGGGTTCGCGGATTGCAAATACGTTTTAAAATGCGGGAAAAGGCTAATTAGGCTAAAGTAGAGACGCCCTATTCCGGCTGCTTCTTACTTGGTCAATTGTTCACAATTGGAGGTTATTTTCGCACGGGTCTCCGTAACGAGTATCCGTACCGAGTCTACTCCGCGTGCCGAGAGTTTATGCAACGATAACCCATGATTATCCAATTGGCAGTGAAGTGAAAGATCTTGGTGCTAAAGGTGATGCGCGTCAAATAATCGTCCCTTCGTCTATACGCCACCGACCCCCCCCCCGCACCGACGCACCGCCGCACCGCCGCTACGTACCAATACACCGCAACGCCGCCCGACGTCGTCGTCGTCGTCGTCGTCGTCGTCGTCGTCGTCGTCGTCGTCCCGTTAGTTAGCGCGGCTGCATTTTTATCTACTTCTCGTTGCCTGCCTCCTTCATCAAATGAAATTAGTCTGCTCGACTATTTTGAGACTTGGCAAGCCACGAGAACATCGTGACGGCGTGAATTCCAACACACACGCGGCTCCTCTAACTCACACGCCCGTGCACTCGATTTTTCAACGGACGCGACGTACAATAATTACACCGAATCCAATGCGAGTCTATACAATTGCTCGTTCCTTTGCTCCCCTTCCACCACTCCCCCCACCCCCCCGCCAAAAAACCCTCGTTGCTCAATTTTCGCATTTCGCATCAGGCAGAATCGCCTGCATTAGGCAGAAATTTCGTAAATTACACGATTTGAAATTATTCCCATTCCTACAGCCGATTGATTAATGTATTAATTTTTTTTTTTTTTTTGTTTAATATTCACACGGAGCTTATTAATGACGACGTTTGATCGATGATCTTGCGTCGTGGCTACGCCAAACCATTTAATGAAATATCTTGACTTGAGTTTCATTTAAAGCCTCGCAGTAGTTATTGATTTATTTTAAATTGAAATTATCGGGGTATAGTTGAGCGCGCACGTTATCTTGTAGTCCATGAATTCCTGTTACTTTACAATTTTCCAAAGGTCCGTTACTTACAAACACGGACTTCTAATGCCTTTGGAATTGAAATTTTTTTGTTTTAATAATCCTTTGTCTGAGGCAGTGTTATCGCCGCTTCGTTCGAGAAACTCGTTGGCGGGAGGGGCGAATTCAAAATGAATCTTATTAAAGCTCGTGACAACTTGTCTTTACAAATAAACTAACTTATTTCACTCTTTGAAGTGCTGATAATTTTTAGCCTCCGCGGCTCATCATTTTGCATACAAATAATATTTCTTTCGCCTTAAAAGATAAAGATAATAATATTAAATCCGGTAGTCAAAAAGATGATCCATATTTTCTAAGAAAAGAGCACTTGAAATTCAACAAGTCCAGATTACTTTGCGAGTTTATTATAATTTAAGGAACGTAATGCACAGCCTTGCGTATCGAGCGCTAAAAACTTTGAAGCAAATGTCGATGCAAAGTAGGTATTCGTAATATATATATATACATATATATATATATATGAATAACACATATATAAATATATAAATACCGTAACCGTTACGTTTCAATAGATTGTGAGCCCTGAAAATAATAATTTATTATTTAAACGACTCGATAATACGCGCGTTGTCGTGTACGTCGAAGCAAGCAGTTGCACCTACGTTTAAAACTGTTACGCAATTTCTTCAATAGAGTTGATGCAGCTTAACAGCTAGTTGTTGTTGTTGTTGTTGTTGTTGTTGTTGTTGTTGCTGTCGTTGTTGTTATTGTTGTTGCTGCTGTTGCTGTTGCCGTTGCCGTTGCCGTTGTTGGTAGCTGCTACGTATTATTACGTAGATATTAATGTATTTGTTGTAAGGGGCGGCAAGTTATTTAGAAGAAATTTAATGGCCATCCGGGCTTCCACGAACTCCAGGTGACGATGATCAAACGCCGGCCCCTAAATATTCGCGAAAGTTCTTAATGCTCGGCCGGCCTACTAGACTAGCAGCGCAAAGTTCCGTAATATTAAAGTGCGCTCGGAGTTGGCTGCCGTGGCAGAAACGTAACCGGAACACGAGGCGAGCGAGTGAGTAGGAATGGTGCGCGTCCAATGGCCGTGGACGGGCGTCGAGGAGGAGGGAAAGGAAGCAGTAGCGAGAGAAACTCGTGAAATGTTTTTCGTTGCGTGCGAGGCAAGCGAATCGAGCGGCCGAGCGCCGCTCGAGTGAAACAACCCGGGAAGGCGAGGAGAGTTACTCACTCGAATTCTTTATTAAAGGTGTTTTGTCGCAGGCGTCTGGGCCGATAACACCTCCCCCCCTCCCGCCTCCCCCTCATCCTTTCCTTACCTTACCTTTCCTTACCTTGCCTTGCCTTGCCTTGCCTTTCCTTTCCTTTCCTTTCCTTTCCTTTCCTTTTCTTTTTTCTCCCTGTCATACTCTCGTAGTCGGGCTACCTGGACGAGTTCCCCCATGGACATTGTTAAGCTCTTGGATATTTTTCGAAATACCAGCTGGCTAAATGCCTAACGATGCGCTTTGGAAGAACTTACCGCTGACTACGCTCGAGTCAACTCGCAATTAGCCTAACAAGGATAGCGTGAAGGGAGCGGGGCAGAGGCAATGGCGCCACCACGAGAACCAAGTGCTCCTCTCACCCGCCCGCCCCTCGTCGCTCTTATAATAATGTCAATATTTCAAAAGAGACGTTGTGCTCGAGTAGATGATACGATATATCGAATGGCAATGTGGCAGCGATCAATGGAAGAAGAGAAGGGGTCGGCGGTACGATGCGTCGCGGACCTTATCCAGAATTTTACTCTTATTAACTCAAGAAAAATGAGCAAAAATTTCGAGAGCATTACGGGCCAAGTGATTATGCAAATTGAGAGCGTCCAGGATATAACAGGATTAATTCCATAGGCAATTGTCGGTCCGGCTGTTTTTAGCAATGACCCTTCGATGCACTGGAGGCAGTGTAGTAGTCTATACCTACCTCAAGCCCTGCGGACGCTATTTCGTCGGACCCAAAAGTGCTTTCACGGACCCCCCGCCGTGCCCCCTGCGCCATCACTGCGCCATCCCTGCGCCATTTAAATATCGAAATAGTTATTTCACCGAGGGTGGGGTGGGGTGGGGGGATAGAGCGAGAGCAGTGTAGGTACTACCTGATGGGAGCCTCTTCTCCGTTTCAACAAAGCCAGTCAGCCAGACAGCCAGCCCCCCCCCCTCCAATATCACCTCTCAAGCACGATTTTGTCCTCCTTGTCCCACAGCTCGTTCGACCGAAGGCATCCTTGCACCCTTACCATTGAGGTTAGTGAACGTTTTTTAAAAATCCTTCACCTCGGACTCTCCGGATGCCTGGTTACGATCACATTAACATGTCTTTGGCTAGCACGAGCTGCTAGCTAGCTATCTAGCTAGCATTACTTACTTACTTCCCTCCCTGCTCCTTTCGAGATCTTCGTGGCTTCTATTGGACAGCGACGGCTCGGCTCGCTTCCCCAGAAGCCAACTGCAATTTCAACGGCTTGGAAATAACTCGCTTCGCCAGCTTTGACTTACCAAGAAAAGCAATGATAGACCGAGTAAGAATCGAAAGCCTCGATTGTTTTGATTGACAAAAAGGCTCTCTTGCAAAACGCTATCGACAATTCTGAGAAAGCGTAAATCGCTTCCTCCGATCTCCAAAGCTTTTGCAGTTTCGCGTCCCCGGCTCAATAATCCTTGACAGGCACTACTCCGTACGTCTCTTTAAATTTCAGTCGGTCGATACATGAAAAAAAAAAAAAAAAAAAAAAAAAAAAAAAAAAAAAGAAGATAAAATGTAAAAAAAAAGAAAGAAAGAAAGAATAAAAAAGAATGAAATAAAATAAAAAAAACGAAATAGCGTGCTGCCACCTAAAGATGAAGGGGGAGGAGAAATACGGAGATCCGACGACGACGACGTACCTTTCTTTTATTATAATCTACATGGAATCGAGAAAAGAGCAGACGTTCGAAAAGCGGCGTCGAGAGATGGGGCAACGTGGGGGGAGGGGGAGGGGGTATGGCAGATTTAGCGCACACCTTGCACGTAACGAATGTAAAGGTGGATAGGTAGGTCGGGCGGTGGCCGAGGGCTGGCTGCTAGGGTGGGGAAGAAGCAGGTGTCCAGGGAGCATCGAACCATCCTCGGCAACCTCCGACGCCATCGGGAATTCCGGTTTCCCTTGCATTATCCGAGCGGGTCACGCAGGCGCACCTTCGAGAGCCTCGTCTCACCCCGCACCCTCCAAAGTACCGCGAATCCGCGAATCGCATCATGGCTGCTTCGCAAGAGCGCAAAGGTCGAGACGAGTCGGACAACTTGACTTGTCCATTATTGAAGCGACTGATGACCCGAGACCCCTTCCTCACATCCCCGTGTGGCAAGCCTAGTTGGTTTTGCAATGCGTGGGAGGAAGCGATTCAAGGTTATGAGAGCGACGTCGTCTCGAAGCTCTGTATATCGGTCAACCACCAAGCGAGTGATCGCTCGGTACTTCCGTTCTCCGATCAACTGAATAAGTCAAGTGCAAGTGCTTATAATAGGTAGTGGGGGGAGGTGGCGTGAGAGGTTGAGATGATCAACCGGGAGAGGGGAGGGGGTCGATCGAGGAGAGAGAGAGAGAGAGAGAGTGGGGGTGGGAGAGGAGAAACCTTACGCAATATCGAGCAGTAGTCTTTTTTGAGATGATGTCCCGATAGACGACTGGTGGTGTAGGAGGAGGGAGGCTGCTGCAAACCGAGGTTTTTATCGTCGTTCAGTGAGGCATTGTCGGCCGCTCGACTTGGCAGGTACAGATCCCGGAAAGCCTCTCGGCGCTCAATGGAAATGCTCCGACGAAACAGCCAGTCTTTGTTTTCCAAACAAGATCGGATTCGATCTCGCTTCGTCATCCACTCGTCTCTCTCACCCCCCCTCACTCACTCACTCACACACACACGCACACACACACATCTCTCGGTTATGTCTTTTTCTTTTGTTTCCTTCCCCCGCCACCGCCCCGCCGCCGCCCCACATTGTTCATCATTCCCTTCTCACCGCCCCCACTCGTGACGCCACCGCAGCCCCGCCATCGACAACATCCGCCTCTCACTCTCGCTTGGAAATTAAAAAGGAACCGAGATTAGAATTTCGAAGGAGAATGCTCGTACCAGTACCATCCTCAAACCCATGTCAGTACTCCTCGTCTATTTTAAGCCTTTAATCTGGTTACGCGAGCTCAGATGTTGGAGTTGTTAGTAAGGGGTAGTGGGGGGTGGGAGGGGGCTCCTTAATATGTGATTACAGCGCTACTTTATTATACGAAGCATATTTTAATAAGAAATAAACGGGCATAGTATTTTAAAGCCTGTATTTTGTCAGCTACATAATGAGCGATTTTTTGCTAAAACAAGATTTATACTCTTACCACCAACCGCGTTTCTGAAAACCTATTCTTTTCTTCGCTTTTTACCTGTCCGGCAGGAACAATGAGGCCTCCTCTCGTGCCCGAGCACGAAGAAAAAGATGTCGGCCGGGTTTGAAAGAAAACACAACGAGCGAGAAAGGGATTGAAAAAATTAGATACTTTTGCGGGTACTTCTGTCCCTGTGCCCTAAGGTCATTCAAGGTCGTTTGTACGGTAATTTTTTCCTCTCTTCTTTTTTCTCATCATCTTTTTCTTTGCCGAGTTTTATGGACGCGGCCATTGTCGACGGCGCAGTTTTTTTTCTCCCATCCGTCGCCCCCTTTCTCGGCCCACTTTGCCCCTCACCGCAGCTTCCTCTGCACTCGACGACGCTTCTCCCTCGCTGTTGTTATTATTATTGTTGTTGTTGTTGTTGTTGTTGTTGTTTTTATTATTATTATTGGCAGCAGCAGCAGCAGCAGCAGTAACATATTATTGTTGTTGTTGTTGTTGTTGTTGTTGTTTTTACGAAAATTCAAAGAACTTGACCAGATTAACCAAGAAAAAGTGGTTTTATTATCTCGCGTTATCGGCAGCTTATCAATCACCGGTATCTTTTGTTTTTCATTATCAATCCCCCCACTCCCACACTTTGAACCCCGATCAATAATGAGAGATTTACCGCTAGCTGGATCTTGTTCCATTTAATGATTCTTTGTCCGATAGGCATTTATCGATGAGCATAGTTTCAATCCCTATTTAAATTGCAAATATTACCATAACTCCACCATAATAGCGCGCTACGGTTGTGTTACGAGTACGATGTATAAAATTTAGTCTGCTATTAGCATGCGTTTCAAGCTTGACCTAGAGAACAGGTAATTTTGTTGACACATTGTACCATTTCATTGTTGCATTCTAAATGGCTTAGCTTTCAAATTTAGCTTTACAAAAGGTAGTGGACAAACACACGTGATTGCGACTGTAATGGCAATGATACATTTATTACATTCCTTTGATCGTGGTTATGAAAATATTTGCGTGCTGGTAAATACGATAAAATAGAGAAATGAAAAGGACAGTGAAGAAAAAGAAAGAGAAAATAGTTGAACGCCGGGGGCAAAAAGCGTAATGAGAGCCGGAATGGGGGACGAGTCATTATGTGAGATAATTTGTCAAAGCGAGCTTCGGCTCTCGCGCCAGCCAGCCATCAGATACGAGAATGGGAAAAATAAAGAGAAAAACCAGACTTGCAAATGGCTTCGATGGCCTCTATAACCGCCGGCTTTGTGGTCACTCACGACTCGTCTCGCTCGACCAACCCTCCTTCTCTCCCTCTCTCTCTCTCTCTCTCTCTCTCTCTCTCTCCCGCTCCCGCTCCCGCTCCCGCTCCCTCCCTCCCACCCTTTTCGTTTCTTACAGAATCTCATTTTTGACATTATCGCTCTCTGCCTATTCATTTTTCTCCCAATGTAGTGTGTAAAGTAATTGCTCTTCTTTGACTCTTCACATCTTACAGTTTGTTTCACGAAATTGATTGTCGATAGTTGATCCTTTGAAAACTGAAGGCACTTGGCCACATTATTCACCGACAATGAGTAGATATTTTAGCTGAGATTACACGTAAATTAAATCCCGACTCTTCAACAGCGTTTTTGCTGTATTCATTTCTTAAAAAAGAGGAACAATCCTACTCGGGAATAAAGGACAGAAGGTAGGTCTACCGTCAGAAGAGCCAACAATCTACTACGCCGTGCCATTATATAAAGTTCCCCCCTGCCACCACCACCACCTCTACCTCTATATGGCAATCAACGTTTTTCCTCATTATCTCTTCACCTATTTCTCTCCTCGGTTCTGACTAAAGACAAAAAGTCTACCGCGAGAAAATACTCGTTGAATTACAACCGCAAATATCCTCTCGCCATAGAAATCGTTTCTCTTGCTTTATCTTAATCTACTTTTGTATCATTCGTAGTGCGCAAGCGCTTCATTTTTCGGACGAAGAACAAGGAGGAGGAAAAAAAGGAAGAAGCTCCCCTTTTATTCTTTACCTTGAAACGCGGCTCCCTTTAAATTAGTTACCTTCTTCTTCTTCTTCTTCTTCTTCTTCTTCTTCTTTGTCTCTCTCTTTTTCTTTTTCTTTTTCTTTTTTCTTTTTGTCAATCTTCTGCATTATGTATGTCAAATGAGTTTGTGCGTACGACTGCATTTCCTTTCGTTCTAATAAAGATAAGCCTTATCATATCACTAGCATTAACGCTTTACTTTCCCTGTCCACTTACAAACATAATGGACGACACATTGCCGAACTTTCACCGAAACCAAATAATCAACCTACGCTCAAGTGATTTTTAAACCAATGATCCTTAATAAATAAAAGGATAAAGAACATTTTAACGCTTATGATGAGCAATTATCATCTTAACGAATCACATAAATCAGAGTTAGAATCCAGGCAACAAAATAAATAAGATGTCCAAGTTGCGCGCTGGTTAAGATCGCAATGTAGGTCAATATAGAAAGAGAGAAAAAGACACTAGTCACTCAGTCGCCGGTTTCAGTTGTGCAATTCACATTTTGTGTATGTATACGCGCTTAATTGGCTGTGTTGGCGGCTACGTGTTTGGATGGGAGAGGTGCGATAATTGAAGTTACCCGTAGGTGCGAATGAAGGAGAGAGAGGAGAGAGGGGGAGGGGTGAGGGGGGGAGTATAAGGAAGCGGTTACTAGGTGGACCACGTGGCTTCTCGTTATTAAAATTTCACTTTTTCTTAAAAATAGTAATTATCGCTCGCCTATACATACACAGACGGTAAAAGTTTTAATGCTTAAAATTAGATTAAACTATTTAGTGCCGATTGAGTAGAGACATTGTGAGCTTGCCATTGGCCTAAATATCCCCTGTGAAAGGATTATTTCAACTCATAACGAATTTCATTATATTTTTGTACAACATAAGTTAGTTAGTTACATTAGAAGACTTGAATTTTTTTGCACGATTTCCACGATGTCCTGTTTAAAAGTATCCTGTTAAGATTACAATGCCTCGTTATATTCTAAAAAAAATTATTGGCGATTAATTATTATTCCCAATTCATTTTAACTACTAAGAGAATTCTATTAGTTGATTAACACTCGTTAATTTTTTATATCGATTTCCCTAATAATCCGAGCTAAAATTCAAGATAAGTGCTAATCGCTTAACAAAATAGAACATATCGGGTAGTTTGCTGTGAATTAAAAGCATTCGGAGTATTATACAAAACAAATCAGTAATTTTAATGGGCACGATCCCCCCACTCTTTTCAACGAGCAGAACTCTGCTCTTTAAAAAGCCAAGTACATCGGTCGAAATGCTTACTTACGGATTCATATTACGATTAAGTCTGTTTAACAGAGAAACGTTAAACGGGTAAACCTATAAAGGTTTACGAGAAGACAGTAAAGGCTTCGAGCGGCTGAAAGTGTCTTACAAGAGACATTCCAAGGACGCATCTTCAATCTTTCCTCTCTCGCCAATTTTTCAATCTCGATATGCATTTTCTTTTTGCATACGCTTATAAAAGATGAAAACGAGGCAATATCATTAACCTTATTATTTTACATTATGTGCCCGCTACCACCAACACTAACTAACTACCGTCGCAACCGCTCTGAATGAGAATAGTAATTTCTCCTCAATATGAAAGGGAAATTAGCTTCGATGATGGTTAAGGAAAAAGAGAAATTTATAGAGTTTCTTCTTATTGAAGCAGAAGCACAAGTAAGTAAGATCGCATAGTTTCGATTTAATAGCCCGGCGTAATTTACCTTTCTTTTTGATTTGATATCTTTTGAGCCTCCAAGTGGTCGTGAGTTATGTCATTTCATTTCCAGCGCGGGATATTATTGCCTGGCTTTATAAATGATATTTAAACTTATTAAATTATCGTTAAGGCGGTTGCAATCTTATATCAAATACCCTTGTTTTAATAAAATAAGCGAGTAGTGTATTTATAAAGCGATCGAGGTTATAGCGTCGAATGAATAGCGATAAAATTTATGTTATATAAAGAAATGCAGGCAAAAAAAGAACACTGATTAAATCTTAATGTGATTATATAATAATAGCTATTAAATAACGTACGAGCGTTTCAAAGTAGCTCCGCGATAGAGAGGAAATATAAAGCTTTAAGGTGAAAATTGCCCAAAAGATCTATAGCTTAAATACGTACAGTCACGAACGCATTATTCTATATTAGAGTACCCGGGGGGAACACACACACTTGTACATTCCATTCCTGCCCCCCCTCTCTCTCTCTCTCTCTCGAGTCTGTGAGCCTGCTTTTATTTATTTATTTATTTATTTATGTAAATTGCAGCTAAGCAAGCTATACTTACGTAGAAACGTCTTGATGCAAGTTGCACACAAGCTATGCCATTTCGACCTAACAAAGCTGTAGAAAGAAAATACATTCGATGTTCATGTGTAGCTAGAGGAGCTTTTAGTAGTCGTTACAGAAAAGGGAATGACGATTGAAATTTTTGTGACGACGTTTGCCAGGTCGATATTGATCCAATTAAAGTTCAAAGCGTTACTACTTAGGGGCGCATATACCCAATGAGATCAATGCCACCTATTTTCGTATTTCGTTACTCTTGTTGTTGTTTAACTACTTCACCCTCGGGCCCCATTTGGTGGACATTTTTTCTTATACTGTTTACATTCTTAATCATTACAAGCGTCTTCTCAGAATTATCGGGAGTCCTTGTTTTCACTTCCCATTTGTATTAAAAGCACGTTACTTTAAATCCAAAGATAATATACATGTATATTTACATATCCTGGAAATAGTTTTAATTAACATCACATTGAATACGCTTCTTCTTTTACTTCCAGCAAGAAGTTGATTTCTAATGATCCGAATACTTTATTATCTGGTTAATAATAATAATAATAATAATAATAATAATAATAATAGTATCACGTATTTATAATCATATGGTTAAACATCTCAACGGATACATTTCAAATGTATTAAATTATTATAAATTTACATTTATAAAATTATTACAAAAATCTAGTTCGTCGCAACAAAATAATTACCAAGATACATTAGCACGTATTAAAACGTTTAAACTTTGCCATTGTAGGAAGTAAATAGATACAGCATATTTCATAAGCTTCTCTCTCTATCTCTCTCTCCCCCACCCCCTCTCTATGAACAATACAACTAGCAATGCTCCAATACTTTATGCGATAATTAAAAAATTACAAACGGTAGCGTACTCGTAAGCCAATTTTACCTACGGAATATACGAGTATTTCTCGCTTGGATATAGTCAAGATCGCGTGATCCCCGTCGACATTTGTAGTTTTTTTGTTTTTTTGCTTTTTAACGCTCTCGAGCCGTCGGCTAATTTATACAGCCACGTACTTTTATTGCCCCTACACATGTGTACATGAGAAAGGGGCAGGGGAAAGTCCCGTTTTCTTATAAGGCAAAAGGAAACTTGTGCATATGTCACGATCGCAGCGATGCGCTTTTATCGTCAACGACCCAATTACTAATTAATTTTTAACTACATTCTCGCATTAAATCTGAATATATAATAATAATAATAATAATAATAATAATAAAAAAAAAAAAAAAATGTCTAAAGGCCAGGGAGCGGCGATAAGGCAATTGACTCGTTCACGCACGCGTCGCGCTTATTTATAAAATGTTCGCTGCTGAGTGATTGTTCTTCTTAGCGAGTTCAGGAACCATAAAAATCGACTTGTATCAAACTTGAATATTCGGGCAAGAGCGCCGGCGGAGAGTTGTGACTAGATCTAATCGAAATCTCTGGATATTATATTTATCAAAGTGTTATTGTGGCCTTAAAGATATAATTTTATTAAAGCCACTATTATTAAAGCAGTTGTCGATTAAATTTTTGACTGACTGTATTTGATAAGAAGCTCTCTCTCTCTCTCTCTCTCTCTCTCTCTCTCACTCTGCGCATAGAAGACCGACTCTCACTTAAATGATTGGGGCTTAAACGTATTTACGACACTCGCAATGTATATAAGTTAAGAAGATTAAGTATTTCAATTTTCCATATTGGTTTTAAATAAAGCAAACGACAGACGGAAAATAATCTAAACTCGTCGAAGCCGTATAAATATTTTTAAAAATACCGAGCGAGAATCATGGTCTTAAAATAGCTGGGCGGAAAAACATAATAGGGAGTCCCGGAGCAGAGGAAATTTTGCCTTGATTACATTTTCTCCGAAAAAAAAAAGGAGGGGAAGGGAGAAATGGGAAGACGGCACAGCAGCAGCAGCAGCAGCAGCAGCAACAGCAGCAACCCAACGTTGTTGTCCTATTTCACTTGGTTTCGATTTCAATTTCGCGAACAAGCCGTAGAAGTGGAAACCGATCTGACAATGTGTCCCCGCGAGCTCGTGCCGTAACCGCGCGCAATGGAGTTCAAGGAACTTTCACCGAGCGAGCGAGCAGCCTTTGGCTCTACGGCCGGGAAGGGAGGAAGGAAAAGGGCGAGGGAAGTCGGAAAACAGCGGAATCCTGCCGAGCGCGGAAAACGGAGACGTAAGAATCGCTTTTATAAATACAGGGTAGAGGAATTCGCTCTTAATCACAGGCACATTTCTGTATTGTCGTAAATTACATTTCACTTTACATGATTCGAATGAGTCATTGCAGGAATGTCGGGCAGTGTAAACAATAAGTCCCAGCCCGATAATACGAAAATAGATAATTTTTACGAGGTACTTAGTAAGAAGAAAATAGACACAAATGAATCGTCGTTTCAATTTCCTTTATTTTCTTTAACGACTGAGCCGGCCGCATTCATTATCTAACAAAGGAGCTCAATGAAGACGGCGCGCTCTCGGTCTCGAGATTTTTCGGGAATTTATTATCGAAAGATATGGCGACCGCGCGAACGAAAATATAAAACGAGCCGTCGTGAGCCGAAGCGAGGAAGAAAGGGAACGAACCGTAAGTAAGTAACTCATGGACCGTGCACGACTCACGATATCCTCTCGGATTACAATCCTAACGTATCGGCGGTGGCGAGGGGGGAGGGGGTCCTATCGCGAGTGCACGCGAATTCGCAAGTCGCAAAACCGTCAGCTCGGGTTTTATTTATTTTTTTTTCCTTTTTCTTTTCTCCTTTTCTTTTTTTCCTTCTTCTCCCTTCTTCTCCCTCCCTCCCACCCTCCCTTTCCTATTTCCACGGACACGCCTCGGCTTTTTTCCCTGCCTCGGTTCCCCTCGGCCATGCAGCCCAAGATAATTTCCTGGCGAGACTTTAATAGAGCGTTATTACAAAGATAAACAAACCGTGTCTGTTTTGAGTTCGCGGACGTACATCCTCGTTTTTTTATGGAAACGCCTCCTCTTGGCTTTGATCCAACCGGGAATTCGAGAAGCGTCTCGTCAGCTGTTTGTCGTCGTCCGGAGGAAAAATACACTTTTCTCGGAAACGCGTCGGCCATTGGCAAGCCCGTCTCACTTCTCGCCATCTCTGCCCTTTTTGCATTTTAATGACGTCGGCCACACTGACCTGACCGGTCCACCCTCGCTCTTCCCGCTCATCCCGCTCATCCCGCTCATCCCGCTCATCCCGACATACCGACATACCAATCTATCTAATCTGCGGGCCACTATTTTTCAATAACGGCCCCACCTTACGAAATTTAACTTTATAATACACAGCTTACGGCGTGCAATCAATCCCATGTGACTAGCGGAGCATTAAAAAAAGTATATACCCGTTAGGAGGAAGGTTGACGTTTTAATTTAAAAAGAAAAAAAAATAAACCGAAGAAGGAAAGAGGATCCGAAGCCGATTTTTGTAATAAAGATGTAAGAGTAACGTCGTACGACGATGTAATAATTTCCCTTTATTACATTATAGTCGATTCACCGAAATTTAATAAGTTTGGGAGTTTGGGGTGGAGTTAACGGTGTGTGGGGGGGGGGAGGGTAGGGTCAGTTTCGCTTTGACGATTGGACTCTATAATAGCCGAATAAAAGGAATGACTGATAATACGAAAAATTCTGAAAGTTAACGGTCGTCTAATACTTGTTATTGCTTTCTAAATTCTAGATAAATATTGAGCTTGAGGACAGATTGAGCCTCGGCTTCCTTCGATCAAGGAGATTTAGAAAATTCCGTATTAATAATAATAGTGCGGCGGTTTGAGGGTGAGTGGGGGGGGGGTTTAGGATCGGAAGAGACCGACGAAGAGGCGAAAAAAGAGAACGGTCTCGTAAATACGAATTCGAGGAATAGGAGCGAATGTTTGTTGACTCGGTGGTATCAACAAAATTGATACAAGCAGCTCGAGGTAATTTTTCCTGTAACCGTGTTTCTTATGCTAGGAGAAATTCGAAACTGTCGGCTGCGATTCCGATAATCGATTTCACATACCGTTATACGCTATGTACTGCAGACACAGAGGACAGCACGACGCGTGCACGTACGTAGGTAAATCAGCAGGCAGACGTAGGTAGTCCACGTGAGGTAACCGCGCCCTTCCATTAATCCGAGAATAATATGGCTTAAGCCGCTTCACTAGAGTCTCTCTTGAAATTCATAATGTCGTCAAGGAGGAGGGAGTTGTAGTTACGCGCGAATTGGCTGTACGCGCGAGGACAGGAGGAGATTCCCACTAGTCACCTCGTAGTGTATTTTTATCCTTGGAAATGGAGGACGGCATGCGAGCCCTGGCAATAATTCTTCTTCCTTCGCTTCCTGTTTGCGCATACGAATATCGCTCTCCTTTTTCCGCGCGGGTCACGCACCGGCATCGATCAGTCGTTAACAACCATCGATCACCTATCCGTACCCCCCCCCTCCTCCCACTTATCCATCAATCCATCCACCCATCCAATAATCAATCTCTCGGAGCACTCAAATGACTTTTCACCAAATATTCATAATATATATTTGCCGTGCCCCGTTCTTTCGGGGCTCGAGCTTCTTCCCGACGTACTCCCCCCCCCCCCAGGCCCTGCGACAATCGCCGTCGGGGCTCTCCTTCCACTACGACTTCCGCAAACCGAACGACGACGACGACGACGACGACGACTCTGCGTTTTTTTCAGTCGCGAGTGCGTAAAACGACGACTTGGATTTGGTAAAAGGGACTAGTTGTTTTTTCTACTTTGCCCCATTCTACTCCACCCGTGGTTATATTGATTGCGCCAAGCCCTTGAATTATCCGGACAATCAATCCGGATGCTCGTAGAAGGACGGCGGAGCCAGCCGAGAGTTAGTGGCCGGATTCGTTAATAACGGCTGTTTTAACGAAGCTTCGACCAACTACCTCGAGCCACCGCCGAATCGACAGATTTTCGGTATACTTGCGCGCGTCTCCCTCAAGTCTCCATCGCTCCATGACGTTGTAATGAACGGGGGGAGGGGCGGGAGAGAGAGAGAGGAAAAGATGGGGAGGGTGGAGGGAGGTCGAAAAACAAACACGGAGACGGTAGACAATAAAAAACTGCCTTCCACACGCCATTCTAGGTCACTCGTCATATGGCATCTGGTGGCGGACACATAAAACGACGGCTTAGATCGGGGCTTTTAACAATGAAGAGCGCGAGAACGGGGGATTGGCTTGGGATGGGGGGGGACGGGGAAGGGGAAGGGGGACGGGCTACATGTATCCTTATGTAAAACTTTCCATGCTCCGTTTCTACGTGTTACGCGTCGATATCGCATTCGTGGATACTTAAAAGCTCACTGCGTTGGATACATTGTAAGAGTTGTGATAGAGAGTGGGGCGAGGTTTCCCCGGAGAGGTTCCCCGTGTCGGATACATTGGCCGTGCGTAGATGGAAGTTTCGGCTAACGATAAGATTCGCGAGAACTGTCGAGTTTTCAAGACTGTTTACTCGGTAAAATGTCTTGCGCCTAATTGGAATTGGGGGAAAAAAATGTGAAATTCTTAATAATTCCTTCGTCGGTTATTTATAAAGACAAACTCGGCTCTCGTGATTCAGGGAGCAGCGCTTTTTTTAATTGTCGACTAATCTCGGTCTCTGGCACGATTGACGTACGTATTATATTAGGAAAAAGCGGAGCGCGCTCACTTGGACTTTTACTTGGAACGGTTATTACGTAAGTAATAATAGTAATGCCTCTGTGCGTAATGTCGCTGTACTTCTCAATCCGACTCTTTTAAATATTAAGCAAATGTACACAAGACGCGATAATTGATCTTCTGTAAAAGTAAAGGAAAATAAGTGAAGTCAGGGTGGAAATAAAGGCGAGTAAGCACGAGGAAGCATCAGCAGCAGCAGCAGCAGCAGCAGCAGCAGTAGCAGCAGAAGCGACTCTTTGTTTGCTCGGTGCTTTCGAACGATGTGGATGCACACAAAGTGAGTTTTAAATAAAAGCAGAAAATAGGATGATTGAAAGTGTGCGGACTGGGGGAGAGAGAGAGAGAGAGAGAGAGAGCGTTTATGCAAGAAGGAAAAGTCTTAAGGCTATTTACGGTATTTACGGCTGGCGATTCCCGCCCCGCCCCGGCCCCCTCGAGGCTCTAGCGATTATAAATAGTGAAACTACTTACTGCTCGCTTCCGTCTCATTTTTCCTTTTCTTTTCTTCGCATCACGATTGGCGTTGTTTTTTGTTTTTTTCTTCTTTTTTTTGTTTCTTTTCTTCTCTTTCCCCTCTTCTGCTTCCTTTACGGAATCAAAGGCCAATGCCTCCCTCTTCGAATTAACGACCCTTTTTCTGATTATACCCCTCCCACAAACCCGTGCCCTTCATTTTTTTCCTTTTCACATTTCAATCTTGGGAATGATCATTTGTTATTATAATCGACGCTTCTGAATCATCGAGGCTATTAGCAGCGACTCCCCAGCGTCATTTTTAAGCTCCTTCGCATTGAAAATTCTTTATCTCCCTGCATGTATGTATTCATAAAACAATTCTAGCCTATTATTGTATAACGTTACGAATGTGCATATACGCGCGAGCGGCGCTCAAAATTTATTGGCGCGTGATATCAATAGTACACATATATACATATGTACATATATATATATATCGTGAAAAAAGACTCTAAATATAAGTAGTAGAGTTGACGCGGTTCATTGTTATCAATCGTTGAAAAATAAAATCAGGCTAGAAAAGCCAAAATCTCAGGCATTCAAGTTCAGCAGCTCGAGCGTAACCTTACCGTGACTCAGAAGCGCGCTTGGCAAATAAATGCATTTTGCGTGACGACAATAAATCCGTAACCTATTTACGAACGGAAAATAACGCCACAGAAAATTGCCGCTCTCGTAAGCCACCTTTTTTTCCTTTTTTTCTTCTTTTTTTTTTTTTTTTTTTTTTTTTTTTTATCTTATCCGCGGCTCCACTCCTCTTCCATGCTATCATCACTCGCTGCCGATGAATAACAAACGTAACTACTTCCCATTCGATCATTCGACTCTCCGCACATGCGCGGTACTTTATCAGGCATTCCACTTGCAAAACGACAAAAGTTGAAAAAACCGACGATTAGTCATCCTACACACTCGTCTTTATTTCCCTTTATCCTGTCGGACGGGGCCTAAGCACCTGTGCAACTAATCTCGTATCTTCTTTTCTCCCATTAATTCCTTTATTCGCTTATTCGTTTCGTCGTAATTTCCGAGATTTTTAGAATTTTTTTTTTTTTTTTTACCTCCCAACCCGATTAAGCCATTGATAATAATAAATCCCGCCCCCGCCCCACTCTTTCCGCACGTACGAACGTACGTGTTCGTGCATATATACGTACATTCATACGAGCGCGCACGCGCACGCACACGCACACACACACACACACACACACACATATATATATATATATATATATACAGCGGGATAATAAGCAGTTATCGTGGTAGATTTTATTATTCACGATAGCGCGTAATCAATCGTTTCACAAGCCCGTCGAGCTTAATCAACAATTATAATGAAATGGAAATGCGGTGTTTTGCGATTTATCGACGAAGCGTAATACATCTTGAAAATGTCGCACTTGTTTCGCATTGGGACACACATGATCTATTCGCTGATGAAATAACAACATGGTGCGATGCTAAAAAAAAAAAAAAACAGTCGTCGAGAAGTCGCTGTGGATTGTGGGAGTACTGAAGAACATTAACGCGCGTGCGCACGCATACACAGGGCGTAGCGAGCAGCCCCATGACAAGGAAAAAGGAAACGCTGATTGATTTGGGGAGCCGTCGATAACGAACGAAAGCCATTCCATTTTCTGGAAATGAAGGTGCAGTTTTCGTTTTACATTAACACACGGCGGGGCCTTTCAAACGACCTCTCGCGCTTACCAATGCTCTTTTTCTACATCATAGACCAGGTATGTCGATAATCAATTTCAACGAGATGTCGTAAAAGGCCCGCGCGTACGTCCGCGCATACGTCCGCGCATTTATAGGGGAAGGAAAGCCTCTCGTATTTATTATTCACACGTGACATTAGAAAAATTGTTATAATAACCGTTCGTTCGTCGAGGATAGATTTTTTTAATATTAAGGCGGTATAACGTAATGCAATGTAATGTAACAACAAGCGGTTGCTGCAATTATTAAATTTGCATTCTCATTTTTTTGAAATGGGAGTGGAGTGATTTGTAAAGTGAACTTAAGTTGAGCATTATTTCAAAGTATAAAACTGAAGCGCAGTCGTGCTAATCGAATACAATAGTCGGAGGATTCCAGGGAAAAGAAAAGACGGAAGTGCTTATTTACGCATACGCAAGTATCGAATATCTTACGACGCGAATAAAAAAAAAAAAAAAAAAAAAAAAAAAAAAAAGAAGAAGAAGAAGAAAAGAAAAGAAAATAAACGTAGAACTGCGCTGCTCGTCGTGACTTAATCAAAGCCTACCAAGGAAGATGGAACTTTAAAAAAAAAAGGCGATTCGAACGAAGAAGATGAATAATAATGATGGCGAGGACGAAGATTACGAATGTACCTCGATCGTTGTACTTATCGCGTTTATTGTCAGGAAGTAGAGGTCATACGGAGAGGGGGGGTGAGAGAGAGGGAGAGAGAGGGAGAGAGATTATCTTGGCCGTAGTATACTTACTTTGTAATCGCTTAGGATGTCATCGTGCTTCCTGTGCGTATCTCTCGTGCATCCGCCGAGGTTCTGCAAATAGCAAGATCTTTTCTTACTTCCTAGCGTAGCGAGGCAGTTATGAATTCGGGACGTTTATCAGCCGAGGCAAATCGGCCGGGTGGGCCGGTAGGGTAGTGCATAATGCGAATTTAATTTCGTATTTCGATCGGTGCTTTATTGATAATGAAATAATGAGTGGCTTCGTAATGCTTTCCGTTTACGACGGATCAAGGTCAAGAGCCTCCCCGTCACCAACTGCGTCTGCATTTAGTTCTAAAGTAAATAACGAGCAGACTTACGCATGGAGGCGCACTTGCAATTAAATAAAATTGACGAGGGCGGTGAGTCATAGGCGGGGGAGTCCGTCGATTGTCATTCGCCGCTACAAGCGAATTTCTCTCATCTTGCGAGGAAGGACGTCAAGGTCGACCTTGAAGTTCGATTAATCAGGCACTGAAACTTGCACGTGCACGAAAGTTTTGTCGGCGCTGCAAACCGAGCAAACTTTCGGTTGAATCATTATACTCTTGACAAACAATGGAGACTAACTAACTGGCTCATGCTAACCGACTCGCTGATACCGATTCGCCTGAATCCATTGTCGCTAAGCTGACTCGAGACTATGCCTATCCTGGGACCAGGTAAAAAGGCCTGTGGCCAAGCTTATCTCCAAGGCCTAATCGTGCCGTGCCCGTTTCTTTCTTTCTGCGTAAACGCACGTCGTTTAATTACTCGATCCAAGGAAGCTAGGAGTGACAAGTTTTTATAACCAATTCCATCAGCTTTTAACCCGCTCGACGAGCTTGCCTATCCCTATGCTTACCCGTGACAGATAGTTTTACTAAATTATTGTAATCGATACTGCGATGTAAATATATTCGAAACTTCAATGTCGCATTTGGAACAATTGATTGTCAATAATTATAGACATCGGGCCGAAGAATAGGTCGGGGAAGCATCTTACACGTTGTTGTTAAATCATATATACCCCTTGAAAAAAAAAAGTCACGGATCTTCTCCTCGTCTCGACGATGAGCAGAACGAGAGCAAAAGGATTGCAGCAGACGGGAAAGGGTAAGACGGGCGGGGGCGGAAGCGGGGGCGGGGACGGGGGAGAGAGAGAGAGAGAGGGGGGGAAAAAATAGAGATGATTTCCGATACGTATCTCACGTAGGCGTAACTCTGCTTGAGATCAGACTTGAAAAAGCCGTCCGGGCGCTACGTCAGACAAAAGAAGGGAAAGTTCAATTGTATTCGAGCTGCTTGCGTGTGTACACGCACTCCGGCCGTTTCGAACAGGCTTGGCATGGGGAAACTGGAGTATCTCTCGGCACATTAATGAAACCTTATACGTCTTATGCGTCAAATGCAAAAGTTTCTTCTGTGACATGTAACTTAACGAAGGGATCCAGTGTTTTGTTGATGCGTTGTTACGCACTCCTGAGAAATGTCTAATAATAAGAAGAAGAAAAAAAAAAAAAACATGGATTCCCAGTGGCAAGCGATTTAATTATTATCTGTGCGACCGGCAGCTTTGTTTTACAGTGCCAATAAATTCGCATCGCCGTGACCTTGCCGCTATAATTAACACGCGCGACGTGTGTCAAAAACTATTCGAAAAGAGAAAAAATTATGATTCTAATTCAAATGTATTTACATACAATAAATTAGAGATAACGTAGAGAAAGACTCGGGTTTATCTCGACAAAGTCAATAGTATAAGAGCGATCGTCTGACTTTACATGTTGAATAATCGCATGATTTCGGCTCACGATGAATTGGAAAAAGAGTCAAAGGACTCTTTCGTGTTCGACACGAAACATAATAATATTTTTATCAGCCCGCATGGGATGCGATGGTCGTAATCGTAAACTGGCATATAAATCGCCTCCGATTTCCAATAGGGTTTGACGGGAGGATCGGGGGATGGCGGGGCAGGGAGGATGGCGGAGGGGGGAGGGGTAGGGGGGAGGATGACAGTGAAAGAGATGGGAAAGAAAGACGTAGAGCAGCGGTACGTATAGACAATCGAAAACGTCAATTCTCTCGTCGAGTTCCGCTTTTCCAAAAGAAAGGAGGAGGCTCGGCTCCATAGTACGTGGATCGAGCTCTGGGTAATAGATCTTTGAGTAGAAATTTCAATTGACCAGGGCAGACAATGTGCTGTAGCGAGCCCCACCGTATAAGCGCATGAAGATGGGAGGGGGATGGGGGAGTGGGGGGGGCGGAGTAATCGATGAGGGAAGGGAAGGGTCGAGGGAGAGAGACGGTCGAGCCCCTCAGTTTCGGTTCGAACATGAAGATACTATAGATCAATCTGTAGGTAATATCTAATCTTCGGGCGCGTCCACTTTTTCTACTCTGTTATTTTATTTTCATCTCACCTGTCGGCTATAATCGATAGCATTGTTTCGAGGAAGTCGACCGAGTGCGAAGCCCCGATCTCGTCAAGCTCGCAAAAAAGGTCAAAACGCTTAAACAAGCCTTGAGCAAGACAAACAAGAAAAAAAAAAAAAAAAAAAAGAGATGGACAAACAGAGACTCACTTGATGGGTCGGTCGGCTAATAATTGATTCCGCGTGTATTCCGCGTGTATTCCGCCTGTATTCCGCGTGTATTCCGCGTGTACAGTATATTATAACCGGGAAAACGGCACTTGATCGTTGTTAAGAAAGTGGGTCCGGCGAGGACGCTCGAGCCGAGTGTAAGGGGGAGAAGCGAAGCGAAGGGAGGAAGACCGGTCAACAAGCCGACCTGACTCGGCATCCATGAACAGGAGAAGCGCTCCCAGGACAGGTTATACGAGCGGGCGGCTTTCTGAAAAATGTGGTCCTGCCGAGGCGGTTAAACCGGGCCGACGAGAGAAGTCCGCGAGCCCAAAAAAGGCCTTGCGCACACACCATCCTGGCATCGTCGGATCTTGCCTGTCCCTTACCCCTGTCCGTCCCTCAGCTCTTCCCCCCCCCACCCCATCCTCCTGTAAAAAGGGTGAGGCTCGGACACTCATCCGTTAATCTCCACTTGGTAGGTCCAATGAAATTGTGTCGTCTTCGTCGTCGCCCCCCCCTCTCTCTCTCTCTCTCTCTCTCTTACGATTTCTTGCACAATGCATCGAGCAAGCAGCGCCTGCCTCATTATCGTTGGCTATCTACATTAGTGCCGGATCTGCAGCGGCAGCGGCAGCGGCCCTCCGTCGGCTCTCCATTAAAATTCATAAAATGGCTGATATATTTACTGTTACGATAAATGCCCGAATGAATGGCTAATGACCAGGACGTATAATCGCTTAACTGTCTGAAAATGTATTAATAACCTATTTACAGTCCGTCCGTCGTCGAGAGGCCGTCGGAGGGAGCCGCCGCCGCCGCCGCCGCCGCCGCCGGCCAGTTCTTTCGCTGCTACTACTTCCAGGGCAATGCCGTACTTTCGAATAAAGCGCCCACGGGCGCTTTAAAATGCAAATTATGGAATAGCAGACAAGTCGGTGCATTGGTTCATATTCGTTCGATTCGGCTGGCGAACGCCTTTAACGAAAGTACAGCTCTTCCTTGAATCGCAATAATAAGTGCGAGGCGCGTGATGGTAATTGCAAGTTAAATCCTTGAAAGTCGAGAATCTTTCAAGATTCATTTTATTCGGACTTCTAAGCTTTTAATGAATTTATGTTTCGAGCATATTTACTATTTAGGGCGACGTTTACAACCTTCCATCGCTACGGAGAAAAATAACTTATAAAATTTATGCCCCTGTAATTGTGTAAGCCGCCATTTAAGTTCTCGTTCCCCATTATTCGGTTGTATTAAAACGAAAAGAAGGAAAGAAAAAAAAAAGAAGCAAAAGAAAAGAAGACGAAGAAGAGGAAGAAGGAGAGAGAAAAAAGTAGCAGATTTAATTACAGTTCAATAGATGATAGTATCTTTCGTTATCCTCGTAAAATAACTAATATAGCCTAATTTTTATTGTTTTACGAAAGAGAGGGGGGGTGGAGGATGGGGTGGGGTGGGGAGATCTTGGCTTCTCCTAAATTTCTAACTATGTGATACACACGCCATTCTGCCAAGAAAGGACGTGAGATTGCCTTCGAAAAGTAGACAATGAGCAATTAATCAGGGGATGCCAAGTAACAATAATATTAACCGCTCGTAAATCATTTATTATACTCTTTTGTAAATAATGCGTGATCGGTAAATCAAATCCATATTGTCAAGCTTTTTCACGTGCCAATGGAAATCCGATTTTCTTGGAATCCTCGAGTCCTCGAGGCCTTCTCCCATCCCCACTTGGCCTACACGACCCACGAGCCCGTCGAGCCCCGAGAATTCATATTTTTTTCTTCTATATTCATTACACACGATAACTGTATTATTATACCTTTTTCTAACGTCTACTAATTACACCACTCCATATCTACTTTTTATAAAGACTATTTTTATTATTGTTGTTGTTGTTGTTATTATTATTATTATTATTATTATTAAGATACGAGAATCTGCGACTAGTACAATTGAAACAGTTATTAATTATTTTATGTATTCTTATGAACATTTTCAGATCGACAACGTTAGAAGGCGTGTAACGTTAGCCCGATAAATTCCCCGTTCTGCACAGGTAGTTTAGGGATTTATTTATAAAATGATAATAAGTCAGCAGGAGAAGGGAAAAGTAAGAGAATTGATTGTCGTGAATGGAGACGAGTGCACCGAATTATTTGCCTGGACCAAGGCCTGCCCATGGCAAACGTAGCATTAGCACGTTTACGCATTGCGATGGAAGTCCTACTACATACTAGCTAGGTTCATAATGCCGGCAGAGGGGGGGGGAGCGGGGAGAGAACGGGCGGATTATGCGCAATATATGCCCCTTTTGGGTCGATAATCGTGAGCGCAAATACATGCAACCGTATAAATCACTCGTGCAAATCGTAAAGAATACTTATCTCTGTTTTCCCCGTCCCCGCCGCGCCCTGCTTATCCGGAATGAAAATTTCGCCTACCTGCTGCAACACCGAGGTCGCAAAAATGTTACATTGTTACAGCACAAGACGTAGCTTAAGAAAGCTTTGAGAAGCGAGCCTCGCTAAATTATTGGCCTTGTTTGGTCTGTTGCAGAGAGCGTCGGGAAGCGGAAGTACGGGAGCTCGAGTCGCGGGAGCGCGAGGCAAAACTCGAGCGCGAGAGGATCGAGAAGCAGAGGGCAGCCGAGCAGGCTGTACATAAGCACTTCGAGGAGTCCCTTAGGCTAGCCCAGCAAAAGGTGAGTCTTATATAAACTCTTGCATTATGCGCGGATGGCCGCCTCCTTTGTTATTACGATTCATGCGCCCTGGGAATGTTTTTGAGGTCTACCACCCTTCAGCCCCGAGCTGTTTAGTGCAGCCCAGGTATAACCAAAGACCGATGGCGAGGAGGAGGCTCGTGTAAGAAAAATTTAAATCCATGTCCACTGATTAGTTGACGTCTTCTACCCAAACGCCCCCCCCCTCCAACCCCAACACCAACTCCCCCTCTCCATCCATCACTCCCTCCGATCGATGTCTCATTTGTAAAAAATTTGTAGGTGGAGAAGTAGTAGATCTCGTAGCTCGGACGAGATCTTCTACGGGCCCCAAGATCTATTAGAATCCTATGATGCTGTCAGAGAGCGGTTGTAGATTCGTTTCTCCCGAGCAAGGCTAAACTTACCTGACCTTCGTTGAAACAAGAGAGCCGATTCTTAAAGCACGCCAGCCAACGTGGAAAGGTCCTCTCAACCTCCTCGCTCCCCCTCCCTCCTCCCCCCCTCTCTCTCTAGCTCGCTCTCCGTGTTACACGCTTTGTCGTTTTCCCTCTCTTTCTATTGTTCGCGCCCCCTTCCCCATCTCTCTTCCTCCCTCCCTCCTACCCTCCCTCCCTCCCTCCCTCCCTCTCACTCTTTCTCTCCTCACTACCCTCCCTCCTTTCAAACTTAGGTCGACCTCGCCGGTCGTACCCATTATGCATGCCTCTCCCGAGCCTTTTATTTTACTTTCTTTCGAGCTGCCACAAATCCTTTCATGTTTCTTGGCCGAGGAGAGCGAGTGGGAGCTAGAAAAAGAAAGAGAAGGAATAATAATTTCTCTTTACATTCTTGTCCCTTTTTCTTAAGCTTTCAGTTTCTTCGCATATACGGTATTCTTGTTTAGGTTATTACCGCCTTTAGGGGTAATGAATGCCCCCATTGCTAATATTTGCTGACTCTGGAATAGAATTTTTTTTTTTCTTCCTTTTTCTTCCCCCTTATGCTTGCTCGGTCTCTTACTTTCGTGCCGCATATGTTTCGTTGCACATATGCGTACGTCCGAGCGATAGGTTTCGTCAAGAACGTGTACGTCATAGTTAAATAACTCTCGGCGAATACGTTAAAATTTCCAGTTAAGCACGTACCGTTTTGTCATTTCAATTCAAAAGCATCGAAAAATCATCGAACACCCTTTTTTTATACGTCGAGGCGTCGTCTTGAATTTGAACCGCTATGCTCAGAAATATTTATTTATTTATTACTCGTATTAGAGTATAGCGTTCGGCCAACTTTTACTTCCCAAAGCCGTTGTAAAGTGTGCCACACCAGAAACAAAGCAACAACAACAAAAAAGCACGATTAAAAGAAACTACTTAAAGCTACTTAATTATATCAAGTTCAGTTATGTAGCTAGATTTATAAGCATTAAAGCACAATGTTGGGGCTTTAATCGTGTTTGTATAGGTGTAATATGAAAAACTCTGATTAATCTTATCAAATACAAGTCGTGAGGCCATTGAAGTAAGTAATCTTGCTGTATGATGATTAAAAATACTAATTGGGATTATAATATAAAAAAGTAGCGCTTCTGTAAGTTAAAAGAGATGCGGAATAATTTATCTACAATTTGGTCGTACGACTCTTTCATTTCGTTCTTAAGCGACCATTCGTCGTTATAATCTAGTCCCAAGTAGAAACGAAAATATGCCTTGGACCCATAATAGATAGCCACACGAATATAAGATATTGGCGGATGAGCCAATGTTTCTGATGAGATAACTGGCTGACGAATCGATTAGTCCCATGTCGTCCACGTGACTGAATTTCCTGACAAGAATAGCAAGTAGGGGCCGATTTTACAAAATTGTTTACGCCTGGAGAACTCATGGCACCGAAATCCAGTGAAATATCATGGCTGACAAAGTGTAAGGAAGGAGCGAGTCTATTATCTCGTTGAGAAGAAGCGATTCCCAGGACATTGTGTCGGGCTTCACCCTTTTTAACGGTAACCATGGTGACGCTCTCGCTTTCCACTCCGCGACAGGCGGGGCAAGACGCAATCTGTTTTGTTGTGCTGCGCAAAACAGAGAAAACCAGGAGGACACGTACGCATATTTTCTAAAGTCATCGTTGCGCCTCCCACCCCTCGACGCTATCCTCCTCGTCTTCTAGACGGATATGACACCACAGCCCTTGCGCCTTTACTTCTGGTTAAACTTCTGCAATTGAATCGTTAAATTTTCATGGCGCGAATCATGTGCTAACATTTTTTTACTCTACTCCCTTTATCTTCGATCTTATACCAGTTGTTGTTCGACCTCCCTTCTGTCTACAAATACATACATACATATATATATATATATATATATGTCTGCGCGCGTATCCCTATCATTTCGACTCGTTTCAATTAAGATAATGGCAATAGCAGTCCCATAAGATAATGAAGAAAATTAAAGGGTTAATTATTCGCCTTCTTAATACGAAAACTAAATTCTACATGATATTTATATTCATAGTTTTAACGAATAGTCACAAAGGGTTGTATTTATTAACGGGAGATCGATCGCTTTTAACTACCTTATGCTTCTGCGGAATAGTGAATCTTCCGTTTCGAGCCGAACGTGAGAAATATTTTACGAAATTAGATATTACTTTTATCGGTGTTTATTTACAAGAAATTTCAATTCCAGTCTCGGAAGTGCTGTTCAACAAGATTAAACATATAAACGAATTTTTTTTTTTTTTTTTTGTTTTGTTTTGTTCGTACCGACTATGTAGAGGATAAACGGGAAGTTATCAAATGGGATTTCCTAATGTCTTACCACTAATCTGATCGAATTGAATTAAATGCAACATAGAAAGAGATGGAAAAAACAAAAGACGTTCGTTCAATCCCTTAAGCTGTCTTAAGAAAAATCAATACACTGTAATAGATACTCTCATTAGTTGAAAGGAAACACTACTACTATCCTACTATGTAATAAAGAAAGAAGATCACGAGGCAGGAAAAGTCTAGATGCTTCCTTGTAAAATTGCATTAAGATAAATCCTCTTTTATTAAATTTCATTATTATATTTCTGACACTAAACAGTAACAAAAACTAAACTGTTGAACGGGCGTGAATAAATAGAAGAAAAAAAAAGTATATTAGAGAGAAGGACGTATTACGTACGTGCGTGTATACGTAGTAGAGATATGTACGAGCGTGCGGAATCAATTATAATAAAAATCAGCGCCAGTCGTCGTCCGCCGGCGTCGATACAATAGCAACGGCTGGTGACGGGCAGGAGGAGGGGCCGAGTAGGAGTCGGCAGAGCGGCGGGACGGGAAGAGGAAAGGAAGAAAAACGGGCTTTTAGAACAGAGGCGAAATCGATGCAGATTCCAGCACCTGCCTCTTTTACCACACACTCGTACGAAACCCGTCTTTCTTCTTTCGTCGTCTCGCCCCCCCCCACTCCTCCTTCTCCTTCGGGACTTGAGCCTCTCACAGGGTGTAAAATTCTTACCGACCTTTACCCACGTAAACCGACGTACGTACGTACGCGTGTGTGTGTGCGTGCGTGCGTGCGTGCTTGCTTGCGCGCGCGTGTCATGTTAGCTTCGCTCTCCGCTCTCAGCCCCCCCCCTCTCTCTGTCACTCTTCTCTCTCTCTCTCTCTCTCTCTCTCTCTCTCTCTCTCTCTCTGTCTATCTCTCTCTGTCTCCCTCTCTACCTGCGCGTAGGCTTTTCAGTCCGTGTTTGTTATTATTGATGAGGATACGCGCGGCGTTGCTCTCATATTTATGGGGTCACGTAAAAGCCCGGCCAAACGTTTTTCATTTTCACGTTTTACGTGAGCATCTTTTTTCATCTAATGCACACATTGAGAGTGGCTAGGTAGCAGTGGCAGTTATATTTGAATAAACACAACCCAGCATTCCCGAACTGCGTCTACCCGGGCACCAACAACCAACAACCCCAATAACCACCGCGCCAGCCTCGACAAATTCAACGCGTCCGCAACGCAATTTAGAAAAACAAAGACGTTCCGTCTTTCCGAGCTCAGTGACGTTGTTCCTCTGGCCTCACTTAGATTTTTATATGTAAATTATTTAAATTTACTAGTTATTTTTCTTATAATTTTTCACGGCCTAATGTCGCGGGTGTCCTAACATGAAAATAATTTGATCCGACTCTACCACGGATAGCACATGTAGCTATGACGAAATATTAACGGTGCTCCTCCGTCCTCCCTCTCCCTATCCCCTACCCCCTACCCCCTACTCCCTTCCCATTCCCGGCACGGAGTACCGCTTGCGTTATTTCGTTCCCTTATGCGATGCGCGGATGTAACCTTGAAAGCCAACAACAGTCCCGTGCGTGTATCGTGTCCGGCGAATGTCATATAGCCTCACGCACGCAGATAATGCCTAGATATTATTATTATTATTATTATTATTATTATTATTAGTATTTATTCATTGGTTGGAAAGTGTACTAGTTAGTGGCGGCCGATTTTCTTTATTATTATGATTGACATGCAGATACACTACACAAGCGTCGTTCTCCCTTTCGCTGTGTATCGCTATCGTTAATATTAATGTTACTTCTAAGCAGCATTGGTTACTCTGCTTACTATGATGAAATAATTTTAATTACGTGTTGCTTCCACATTAATTCATGGCTAACGTGTAGTTTGCCAAATACGAGATTGAGATATCCAAGCAGCCCAAGCTTATTTTCCCGGTTGCATTCTGTATAGCCTTTTCGACTGCTCGTCGAAAGGAGGTTTATTAATTTATCCATTTGCTGTTGCATTATAAACAATATTATTAATACAATAAGGTTGATTGCTGACCGGCTATAGAAACTTGTAAAAATTTAATTTCGCAAAACTGTACCGCTTGATCCGGTACTTGTACATTTGACTTTTCACTTTTTAAATTGTCAGAGTTCTATTACATCCCCCAACCCACCCCCACCCCCACCCCGCCCCCAACTAACCCCAGTAACCTTTGATCGTTTAGTTTGCTTTGCACACTCTCTCTCTCTCTCTCTCTCTCTCTTCTTCATAAGTTCAAGCTTTACCGAGAAAATTTGTAATTCAAAGTGTCGATTAGCTAAGAGGAAGTCGTTCAAAATAGAGGCAACCGCGCAGGAATAATGTGTATGTAATACACTACGGATGGCTCGCAATCGTACATATACATATGTATATATATATATACTTGCGCCAAAAAAATAAAACCGAGGTACTTTGTGTCCGCCCTTCTGCGCGGTTTCGGAGACTTAACGCGCGTATTTTAAAGTCGTCGTCAAATGCAGCCTCTCGATGGCTAGAAGGTAAAAACAGGTATTGGCTCGATTTCAGTAAGTCAGTCGGTCTACGAAATAGTGTTGTTGTAGATAGTGATAAATACCCGAAAGTCATTGTTATTTCAATAATTTTCAATCGATTTAGATCAAAATTTATATTGATCCATTTTTAGTGCAGCCCAGCTACTTATATCGTAAAGCGAAGCCACTCGCTTAGAAAAATAAACGCGCTGTACTGTACGAGACCCTGAAGAAGCATCGGCGTAAATAAGTCTCCTTTTATACACGTGTTTCCAAATTTTAACCGTTGCTCCCCGTGTGCGAGGTAGCAGCAGCAGCAGCAGCAGCAGCAGTAGTAGTAGTATGTGTCGAGGGACGTGACGTGAGTGACGATCTTTGATTTAGTGCGACCGGCGCATGCCGATGTACTCTAGTTCCATTGACAACGTGGTGGTAACAAAATAACAATGTTTAATTTGCCTGCTAAAAAAGAAGGAAATAAAAATATTGTAAAATATTGCGGTCGTTCCTGATGTTTTTTTTTTTTTTTTTTTTAGACGTTTGGCTTCGCGACGGATTGCAGCTTTGGTTAATTTTTTTTTTTTTTTTTTTTTTTTTTTTTATATATTCTTTTCCGGTCCCGTTCGGATTCGTAAGACTCTGGAACAACTCGTAAAGGCCTCGTCATCGATGGGCTTCTCCTCTTATTGCCGACACCAATATGCAAATTGGGTCGCCAAGTTTCGTATTTCGTTTAGAGAATATGTGTAATATACGGGCGTATTTACCGTCCGATACATTAAGCAAAATAAAGTCTAATTTATATTAGAGCGTACGTACGTGTACGCATTTGTAGTGAGGCCCGAAGCGTGCGGCCGAGAACGAACGGCAAAGAGAGACCGAGAATAGAGTGTGAGGGAGCGAGTGAGAGAGAGAGAGAGAGAGAGAGAGAGAGAGAGAGTGGGAGAGTGAGCGAGCGAGCGTGTTATGAAGGGGAATGGGAAGGGAAGCTAAGCGTACGTGTCGGTAGACGATGAAATTCGCAGAAGGCTCCTCATTAAGTCTTCTCTGAATAGCATTTCAGTGAAACACGATTTCTTCTCTTTCCCTTTTCCTCTGCTGACCTCATACGTCGTTCCGTCTCCCCCCCCTCCCGTCTCACTCTATCTCTATCTCTATCTCTATCTCCCTTGCTCTCCCTTCCTTTAGCCGGCGCGCGCTATACGATGACGTATACTTCTGGATAATGAAATAAATATTTCTTCGGAGGGTTTAGAGGAGTAATGAGAGAGAACGTGGCAATTGCTAAATATTGGCTGGCTGGCTGGCTGGACCCCGCCGAATACATCCAAATGATCTTATACATTGAGATTATTAACATTTGTTTTTACGGAATATACTTTGATACTCTGTACATAAGCTTCAATTCATTTTTATACTAATCGTGATTTTCCTTTGTTTCGAGCGCCAACTTGGCTTGACAATGTATATTTATGCATAAGTTGTGTAGGTGTTGGTATCCTCGTGTGCGACGTACGCGCGTGAATTTATTTTTCGGGCTGAAAGATAATATGTAACATGTATATCACATTTGACGTTTACGCACGAGTTGAACGTCACTTGTCTCTCTCTCTCTCTCTCTCTCTCTCTCTCTCTCTCGTCTCTCGTGGTAGAAAAAGAAATGAATTCGTTGATCTGTAGTCGTGTGCGGGGCTGAGCAAGCACACATTGAATTTGATACGTATAGTCTTCTGACATTTTTATGATTTCTGACCTCGTTGGAAAGAGACGGCCGCCGGCAAAAATGAATAAAAATATCTAGCCACGTCTAATCAGTACGGCAGTGGTAGTTGATATTCCATTGAATTTCCCTGAAAATATTCTCATTAAAATGCCAACTCTCAAGCAAATATTAAGTCATTAGGGATTTTATGACCAAGCGAGGTAATTAAAAATCTGATGCATCTGGAGAGAATGTGAATAAACTTTGGTGGTGTATCGCTAACTAATTGAGCTATTAGTCTTATATCATTGCATTCGTATGTAGCTATACTTTTTTTTTTTTTCTTTCTCTAACGGTACTTTGAAACTTGAGAAATGAATCTTCGTTACCGAAATCGGAAAATCTCGGAATCTCGGCTCGGTGGTTCCGGCTAAAAAACATTTGCCATTACAAGTTTTCAATTTCGCTCGTTTACTTCGTAACATTTGCTTCGCCCGAGAACGGCCACGTCCTATCCTTTTCGTGTCTCTTCTTTTCAACGTATTATAAAAGCGGCGTGCTTGCGACTTATCAGTGACGAAAGCTCAAGAAAAACAAGAAACCTGTCACGTCGCTCTTGGCCGGAGATATAAAAAAAACACTCTAAATCGACACTCATTTTTTCACACGCACGCACGCGCGCGCGCGCGCGCGCAAGTATAATTTGTAAAAACCCGGTTAATTACGGAAAAATGCTCGGGCGCATATGCTTGAATGGAAATAACAATTAATCACGGGTAGGGAGAAAGGCGGGGAGGGGGGAGGGGCTCGATGGAGGAAAAATATAGAAAATTTCCTGGACAGAGGAGATGGCTTCTTCATTTATTTATTATTTTTTCTTTCTTGTTCACTTTCGTGTAATTATATTTACAAATACGACGCGGTGCACGGGAAATAGAAGAGTCGTCGTGCACAGGGAACATCGACGCTGCATATTTATGAATTGTTAAGGTTTAGCCAGTCAGGTAGAGCCGTCCTTGCGCATAAGTTGGTGTCATTCGCAGCTTACGTTATTACCGTGCGCCAAAGCCTTTTTAATTTAGCAAGTAATTCTTTCCCTCGAGAATCTTTAGTCTTGAATGAGATTCGAGTAACAATGTTTTCCAGATAAGCAGCGTATTATTTTGTTCAAAGGCATTTATATCATCGTGACATAGCCGTATTAATGAATTTAATACGCAGGCTACATTTGCACGAATTTTTTATTCTCATAAGTGCATACACATGTATACATATACATTCGGTATTACATTAAAAGAACATCCTACTCTGAAAACAGCGTTTCAATAATAAACAAAGAATTCGTTATATTTCAAATTCCAATATAAAAATTATGTAATTTGCACGTTTTTTTTTTTTTTTTTTTTTTTTTTTTTTTTTTTTTTTTTGTTCAGTATGCACGTGCACTTAAAATACAATTAAGTAAACGGATGTAATAATGTTTTATCAGCTGGTTGACTAGTGACTAGAAGCTGTAAACATTTTTTAAATTGATTATCAAAGGAAAGTCTTGCAATTAAGTAAATTCGGATGAAATAAGTTTGAAAGGGCTTGGTCGTTTAATTGGAACGTCGAAGTTGAGCGAACGAGAGAGGCCGGATGAGGGGAGTTGGAGTAGGGGGCAGGGGGGAACGGGCAGGCAGACAGAGTGCACTGAATCAAGAATAATAAATTAAACTTTAAATATTTATCGACGAACTTGTTATCGTCTAGTCATGTATCTATATGTATATAGATATATATATATATATATATACACGCAGATAATAGATATAGATAAAGGTTAGGATGCAGGATGAGAAGATGGAAAGAGCCATGGAGCCGTGGAGGTTGGGAGAAAAAGAGAGGAGGATGCGAGCGCCAAATTGCAAAAAGAGAAACAAGATGGCGTAATTGTATACCTGGTAGATGGAACGAAGGCAAAAGCTAGCTAGTTTATACAAGAAAACAAGTTCAACGGGATATGTTCTCCTATCCCCATCTTTCTCAATTTCTTGTTGTTGTTCTTCTTTAGCCTCTCCATGCCAGGTAACTCAAGGCTCGCATGTCATTTGCAAAGCAAACCCTCGTAAGAAAGCGAGAGAGAGAGAGAGGGGGGGGGCACGGTCATTAATTATGCACTCTATGTAACGACGGAGGCGTATGTCTGGCGCAAGCTCATGCGTTAAATGCGACTGAGAAGCTGATCCTTACCGATTGGAAAGTACGTGTACAACATTGCACGCGCGCGCCCGCCCGCCCTCACTCACCTCTCTATGTGCTAAGGAAAATTATGGGACCTCGGTTTCTCACATTTCTACAGCCTTTTCCGCTCTTTCGATTAATTCCTTACCTTTTTGCTTCCGAGTTTTCCCACCCAGGCCTCTCTTGCCAAACCGATGCATTTAATCCGCTAAATAGATGTCTCCCTAAATACATTGTCCAATAGAATACGCACGAGCGCTATTCACATACTATTCTCATACAACTCTATCTTGATTAACAGCTCCAAGATGAATAAGATAATCATCTTTAACATCTAGTGACAATTCACGATTAATCATTCTCTCGTTATTTCTAGAGTATTAGAGCTTTAATAAGACGCGCAGAGCAACTCTTTGGATATAAAAAGAAATCCCTTTTCAAATTGTTGGATCAAGCCAATTTTACATTATCAAATAACAGGAAAAACGATAAAAAAAAAAAAAAAAAACAAGAAGAAAAAAAATTCTTTTAAATTAAAAGCGCATTCGGAATTTTCTTTATAATACGAGAGATGTGGTTGAAGTAAGGATAGATGCAAATGCCTGCTAGAGTCGATACGTTGGTGTAAGAGTATTGCGGTTGATCGATATTAGAATTTTTTCCGTTTACCCGAGAGATGACGCGTGCACAGGCGCATTTACCGAAATCATTCCGTGGAGACCTCCTTGAGGTATCCACGCTCGAATGCATAGTTCCAGCGTATCATGCACTCGTGCATAAAACATGGATTTTTCATTAAGTTACAAGCAATAAAAAATGGCGTGCCTCGTTTGAGAAGTTTTGCCACATCGGTTAACGAACAAATGGCGTAGAATTCAGAAAATTAAGATCTCGCATTTATTTCGAAAAATTGCATAATATCCCGCGCCTAAATTAATTCCTATCGTGCAACAAGATCCACTACAAGGCACACGAATTCCGTAAAAATGTTGAAAAATATGTTGACTACGTGAATAGTTTCAACGGCAATGCTTCTTCTTCTTCTTCTTCTTCTTCTTCTTCTTCTTCTTCTTCTTTATATATATATATATATATATGTATATAGTGGACATGTAATTGCCGGGGTTAGACCACAGTGAGAATACATTATTATTAGATATGGCTATGTATATGCATGCGTGTATCGGAGAGTACACAATGTGGCTTGAATCTTTCATAAAAGATGCTGTCAAGAATACACTTGCGCGCCAGGGACATTCGGGAAAAGTAAATAATGAAAATCGAAGTGAAGTTCGGGAGTGTAGGAAAGTAAGTCAGGTCTGCGTCAGAAGCGAGAAATGTATATAAAAAAAAAAAAAAAAAAAAAAAAAAAAACGCTGACCTTGTTCGCGGATAGGCTTTGTAAATTATTGGGCGCGTGAGGAGAAAAAGCGGAGACGAAACGGATCGCGCGCGTCCTCTCACGTAAAAACGTCCCAGCGCCCGTTTATTTGCATAATCGACCTTGCCTTCATGAGCGCGTGAACGCGTGCGCGGGCGTGAGCATACATTGTGTAACCACGCAAATGATACGCGTCGTTCGGGAATTTATTATCAGCATCGCGCGACGCTTCTCGATTTACAACGACCCGAGAATATACCTTCCTCGGCTTCCTCCTTCCCTCTTTCGCTCTATTCGTGCATCGTCGACTTATTTATTATTGCTTGTTCGAGCGAGTCATTCCTTTTTTCTTTTTCTTTTTCTTTTCCTTTCCTTTCGTTAAACGTCTCTCGATCGGGTGCCACTTTGCCGTCCATTTTATATTAAGCGCTTCTCACGCGTGATCACTACCACTGACAATATTGACTGTAACGACCTCCTCCGTTCCCTTGCTCTTGTTAATATTAAAACGCCGCCAACAGCTAGAAATACGAACATTTTGAAGTTACGTTAAAAGGCTTGTCACCCAATATCCCTTATTATACGCAGTAATGCAGTAACGAAAAAAGTCTTTCAGCATAATATCTAGCCAATAACGGTAGGCACCGGTTAATTTTTTTTTTTTTGCAACCGGTACAAATCAGTCAACAAAGCCTTAAACAATTTGGATTTGTGTCGCTGGTCCATCCATTTAAGCACAGCCAATTAATATACTACTTTAACAATTTCACAAGTAAGGCAGCTTCGCCAATATCGCCAATACAATATCAAACTGGTCGCGCGTTATTATAAATATCATTGATTACGTGGAGACGAGCAAATACCATTATCACAAAACATTTCGCCTCCTTATAATGAAAAGGTCAAGGTACGTTACAATTACCATATATCTCTATGACTTTTTTTAAACATCCATTTAAATGGTCTTTAATATTATCCAAGTCCGTATTCGCACTCTCGCTAACAAGTTGTCTTGTTGTTATTGGGATTATTGAGCAGAGCGAAGGATGATAAAATTTTCAGCCTTTTCAGGTTATATTTAAATTCATTACGCGAGGTTATGTTGCACGGTATCCTTTATAGCAAGTAATAACCAAGTTATATCCATTTTATTTAGTATTCGATTAGCTTATAATTCCATCATAGAGATATTATGCAACGCATTTCATTAGATTGCTATTATGTTTATTTGATATTACAATTTCTTTTCGCGTGTTACTTGATATCGATTGCTATTAAAGTTAAACAAATAGCCAAATTTGCAACAATTGTAAGAAATACTTCTTACAATAATTAATAAGGAACGTGTAAGTAGCCTTTTTGGCATTACGATCTTCTTCGTAAAAATGAGTAATTGCATTAATTAAAATTACTTTGGGCGGGAAATTTCATGTTAAAACTTTCTCTTTCATTTAATAGTCGAATGGAAGTTGAATAGAACATTACGGTACGTGTCTCTATCGATAAAAGTGATTGCTTTAAATACATTTAATTCGAAACTGCACGCAGACTCGCAAAAGAGGTACAAATATTTGTTAAAAAGGCAATTATTAATTAGAACGACGGAGTCGGGTATTTGTTTCAATTTCCAAACCTCGGCTCTCCTATCAAACTATAAAAGAAATGTCTCTTTATGAAAACTCACCGTCGTACATTATTATATTATACGTATTGCATTCGTTAAATGTGGACGTTGGCATTGATTTTTTTTATCCCCATTTGATTAATTGGTGAAGTATTTTTCGAGAAAGCCCATCCCAAGAGTAGACATTTACGAGTTTTCTTTAAAAAAAAAAAAAAAAAAAAAAAAAAAAAATGGCCAGTTTTATATCTATGGATTAAAAATTTAAAAAAAAAAAAAAAAAAAAAAAAAAAAAAAAAATGCGCGACAAAAGAATAATAAAGAGTATGAGGTAGGCAAGCAGGCGCGAGCAGTTCGTTTATTGGCGCTATTGTTGCATACCGATCGCATTAAAAAGCGAATTCGGAGCCAAGTCCGCGATTAGAATGCCAATTACAAACCATGAGTACCAATCATTATTAGTCACTGGTGATCAATTGAATTTTTACAACTTTGAGTCAACGCCGCCGCGTTTATTATTCAGGCAATGCAATTTTCCGATCGCCGCCGACCCACTTCTCTTCTCTCTTACCTCCTTACTATCATCACTTAAGCACTTAACAAGAGACAGTCGAGAGAACGGAAAATTTAGAGCTGCACGCCTGTGTATGATACTTGCGATCGAGTCGTGGCGGTAGCTAAAAGAAGGAGGAGGGGTGGGGGTCAGGCGAGAGAGAGAGAGAGAGAGAGGGGGGGGGAGGTGATGACCTTTTAGACGATGTCGATCTTGATCTCCGCAGATCCCAACGACGTTTCTATCCTTTCGACCATTTGCATAAGAATTTCTGGTCTCGGATGTTAAACGCCGAGGAGATTTTCCAAAGTCGAGTCTTTGATTATTTTAAACATCGCGAGTCAAGAAAGAGCGTATAGGTAATCTTCGCAGCCCATTGGGTACTTTAGCGCGAGTTAGTTACTGATATCGCTCATCATTAATTAATGATGCACGGCATCATAAATTTGGCTCTTCCGCCTAACGGCTGAGAAATTCCAAGGCATTGAGTTCTAAATTGGCCGACATGGTGTGCGGCGACAGGAGAGAGGAGAAGACGAGGGAGAGCAGAGTCAAGAGAGAAGACGTAAGCTGCGAGCCCTAAGCTGCTGCTGCTGCTGCTGCTGCTGCTGCTGCTGCGCAGAGCGTCTACAAGGAAAGAAAGTTATAAAAGGTTCCACTACACCGACATCCCCTCCAGCTCCACCAGCTTCCACCATCTTCCACCAGCTTCAACCAGCCTCTCTCTCTCTCTCTCTCTCACCTAAGGAGTCCCGTTAGGGCCGAAAAAAGTACCATCGCGCTCCCCCTCTTCGTTTTTGCCGCCGCCATGTTCGTTTCTCAAAAGACATCGTCACACTTGCCTGCCAACAGCTCGGCACTTGGAACGATATTCTAAGAAAAGAAGCCGCTAGCCGTCTGGGAAAAAGGGTCGGTGCTCCGCATATTTACCTTCACGGGCTTTTTGCTCGCCTGTGGCGTTACGCAACATAGATGTCCACCGCGAGGAAAAAGTTAACGATTCCCAACGATGATTCTTCTTGGCCTGTTCTCCCTCCCCCACCCCCCACCCCTACACCTCCCCCCAATGTCTTCTCCCCTCTCCGCGCCTCACCTCTCCGCTCCTCTTCTCTCTTCCTTTGATAGCTAGCTTGGCTTTCTTCTTCTTTGAGGTTAGAAAAGTATTCCGAGCGCTCGGAATTGTTAGGATTGTAACGAAAACGTATCATTCCTTTGGCGATTCTTTGCCTTTGCCTCATAACGATACGATTAAAACAATTTAAAAAGTCGCGCAGACGACTATAGCGACTTGTTCTATACAATCCCCTCTTTCTTTCTTTCTTTCTTTCTTTCTTTCTTTCTTTCTTTCATTCTTTCTTTCGATCGGAACGTATTTTCTCGGCTCTTATTGGCACGTGGCATTTTATATTAATTGAGAGCGAGCCACGCAGCAATACGGGTCATGAGATTTCGTTAAGCTGTAACGTGTACGTACGTGTGGGTAGGTAATACGTTCATTGATATGAGTGAGGCGTATCGCACAATGGGAATCGGATTGTACGTAATTAAAATATGTATAAATATTAAAGGCAGAAATAATTGACTTTTCCGCGATGCTTCATTGAGCCATTGACTTGTTACATTTTTTTAAAAATAACTTCATTAATAATTTCAGTTCATCAAAAGTATTTAAAAAATTCACTGTAAAGATAAGACTTTTAATCGAAAATCAAACACGCCTCGTATAATTGCAAGTAATTTTCAAACGAGTTGCGATAACACTCGATTCGTCTGATCTTGTTTTTTAAAGTTTCTATTTAATGCCTTTTTACTTCTTAAAGAAAACTTTCTGGAACGTTTAACTTTTTAATTTTCATTGCTCTTTTTTCTCTTAAGCGAAGCAACAATAAAAATTAACTTCCGTTGCGTAAAAATAGTTTTCATTTGGATGGAAGAATTCGGAAACAAGCATTATTATTCTATTATGCTACGATCTAAAAATACTTGAGGTTTTTTTTGGTTTTTGTTTTTTGTTTTTGTTTTTTTTTTTGTTTTACGTAAATTCACCGGCAGAATTCTCGTCGACAAAACGGATACCTCGCTACTGTAAATAAATATACAAAAAAAAACAAAATAGGTTAGGCTCGCACGCCGTAATATTTTCATATTCGCTGTCGGTAAATATATATTGAACGAATTTCAAAAAATTTCGATCGCACGGCGAAAGGAGCGAATGAAAAATGAGATTTATTGTCTCGGAATCGATCGTTTAATAAATTAAGCACGCAACTTTATATATTCCTTTATATGAAGACATGATGCCCGAATCGTCTTTGTATTGTTTGACGCATGTAACGATGGATAGAGAAATAAGTGTGTGTGTGTGTGTGTGTGTGTGTGTACATATTAAAGAACGGGAAACGAAAAAAAGATAAGAGGACAAAAAGAATCTAGAATCAGTCGCGCAAATGCAGCGAAATACAATCTTATCGCTGCCCCCTCCGACCGCTCTTTTATACACGCACACGCTCTGCATCAGCAGTATTAACAATGCTTGTATGCATATAGAAGCTCTGATAAGGATGTGAGAGCTGTTAATACGATAAGTCGCGATGAAAGAAAGAGTCGACCTCTTTTGCCACCGCATGCAACTTACATGTCATCGATATCTAGTCATTAATGCCTCTCAAATTCTTGTCAAGGTTCCACGTTAAGGAATTTCACAGATGCTGATACAATTTCATCTGACTCTGCGTTTGGGACATTTTTATTCCGTGCTCGTGAATACGTGCCTCAGAGGCGGCGCACTTAATTTCAAGGCGCCTCAATTTATTTACGCGTCACTAGTTGTCGGTGGTACGCATTATTATTCTAAATCCATGAATAATGAAGAAGTCTTGAGACTTAAGTTATTTCGACATTTCGATTATTCATCCGAACGAACGATAAGTTTTTATCTCATTTAAGTACTAACATCATTCGATCGTAATTTTTTACCTCAAGTTAATAGGGAAGTAAGTAAAGCAATTGTCCGAATTATTTGCTACACGATTTCAATTTTTTTCGGAATGTCGGTCAATATTAAATTGTACGAGGAATCCTTTGCTCAAGAATAATTTACAACAAAGGGTATGCGTGAACATTACTTGCAACAGTAAGTAATCAACGCACGATGCTTTATCTAACAATACCCTTTCTCTCTCTCTCTCTCTCTCTCTCATCTTTGTGTTTATCCAAATAAGCAGATTCGGCGATAAGAGCCAAAAAGAGTAGGAGCCATAAAGCCAGAGGCCGATATCAGCATCTTATCTACATTAAAATTACGTAGGTACATATAGCGACGGTCGGGAAATACTCCGTTCATGTCGGTACTTTTTATATCCGTCCGTTTCCTCATACTTATCGTTGCCATTTATATTTTAGAATTTCCAACCGATCGCTAATTTTTGCTTTTTAATAACGAGTCAATGTTCATTCAATTTGCTTCTCCTTTAGCAGCAAATAAATTTGTATACACGAGTCGTTTCTTTTTCCTTTTTTTTTTTTTTTTTTTTTTGTTTTTTTTGTTTAATCGTAGATACAATATGAATAATGTTATCAAAGCTGGAATTGCCTTTTAAATACGAAGATGTCATAAATTAGCAAGTGTATGTTTTCGGAGCGCGTGCTTATCCAACTCGACAAGGTGAATTAAATAAGATGTCATTAAATAAGTTGTTATTTTACACACGCTTTATTTGAACTGCACTGAAAACAACGATGACCGTGGCAGCAGAGAGAGAGAGAGAGAGAGAGAGAGAGGCTTATTGAAAATGCACATTAAAACGCATAAAAAGGCAAGAAAATTCTTTTATTCATATTCTAATGTAATATTAGCCGAGCAGTAAAGTCATTTCAAAATTTTAGAACGTCGTTCAACCGTAATTTTTTTCGAATTGAAAAGTATCAGGAGCCGATATCAAGAAAAATCATCGAACAGAAGGTCAAAAGCTAATCGAAACTCTCGATAATAAAAAAAAAAAAAAAAAAAAAAAAAAAAAGGTGAAATGTACATAAGAAAGAAAGAAAGAAAGATAGAAAAAGAAAGAATTTAGTTGCTATGCCAATATTATAAATTGCGTATAATTTGGTGCATTTATAAATATCTTACAGAGTCGTTTTTCCCAAGAGACGTTAGGAGCGAAATGTGAGACGTAAAACTTTCGCCTTTTGTCAATCTTAAATTTTAAAATCCTTGGAAGGAGATATCTTGTATGATTCATTGATAATGGGTGGGTGGGTGGGGGGGGGACGCGATAAGATATTGCCACGAATTTATAAATTGCGCTTGAAATACAATGTTTTTCGATAGTCTGTTTTGTTGATTGACACATGTTTAATGCTGCACGACTTATTTAGTAGCATTTAAATATATAATAGCTTGGCTTATATAATTATTGGGTTATGTTTACGTTAGGCATACACGAAGCTATGCATATAATTACTGGTTACCTATCGTAATTTTCTGCTACATAAGCGCACTGCTACTGGGGAAAAAAACGTACGTGTTCCGTTGTAAAAATTTCTGCCTTTCGATCGAAAGTCAATTTCTCTCTCGAGCACGAAAACTTATTTTAATGTAGAATATTACGTAGATTCACACACACACACACACAAACATAAACACACACACACAAACACACACACAAACCAAACAAAGGTCTATCAATAAGTTCTTTGGATTAAAATCCTTATGGAATTAATATGGAATGTTTTATCCAAGATATATAATTTTTAGCTCGGCTCGGGAATCATTTAGCTGCTGCGACACATCAATCCGCTCTTATCATCACGTTAAACTGAAAATGAAAATAGGACTCTAATTTATTGCAAATGTAATTCATTCGCTACTACTTATCAAAAAACTGTTTTTTCTGATTCATAGTGGAAATTCACTCCGACGACGTGGGTTGATACGAGCTCGCTCTTCGTAATTAGCATAGTAATCAGTGTCGCTGTCTCTCCTACATATGTCTGTATAATTAAATTTTTACCTTTCTTTTGGCTGACACCCCCACTCCCCCCTCCCCGCCCCTTCATCGCTCTGCTCGTTAATTCAAAAGTGGTGGATGACCTCCAGTTAGCAACTCACAACTCATAGTCTGCAAAAATCTTCCGACTAGCCATTTTTTACCTTCCCCCCTTTTTTTTTTTTTTTAATCTCCAAGGCTTACTTTTACTCATTAAAATATATTTCCCCTCCCATTAGCTCCCCCCCCCCCATTAGCGCTCCCCACCCATCGCACCTTTTTCTCTCTGTTGTCTTTTCTCCTCTCCACGCTTCGGTAAAAAAAAAAAAAAAATTAAAGTCGAATCGAAAAACGTTCGCTCCTCGGCTCTATTTAATTAAATAAAATAATTATAATATCGATTAATAGCCTTTATCTCTGTAAACTAGAAGGCAATTCGTCGTTACATCACCGTTCAAATAAGAAATGCAATTAATTTTAAGTATTTGCAGCTGCTTGTTTATTCATTATCCGTTGTAAATTATATTCAATTCATTGTCGTTATACTTATTATCCGTTAGTTCAACTAGAATATTCATCACTGAGAATACATAAAAAGTCCTCTTTTTCTCCATTCGGCAATAATTTTATCTCGAATATTTGCTTATTTTCAATATACTTATTGAAGTATAATTTGATTTCGCTCCATTTTTTATTGGCCGATTCGTAACGTCAAATCGTAAATACACACGATTACTATATTTTTATTTATTACATTATTTTTACAATTATTATATTGTAGTAATAGTCTGTGTATTTATACGTATAATTACAAAAATATTGGTATAATATGATAAATATTTATCGGGTAACGATTATATTAATATTTTGAAAAATGTTTTGTACAATTGACCATAGCTTGTTTATTACTAAATAATAAATAATTTTGATGACATTATAACAAAAATATGGAAGGAAATGAAAAATAAGAAAAACTTATTATTCATAAATACTCTTAAAAATTTACCGTTCTGCGTATTAATAAATGCAGAATGTGTTTTCCTCTTTAAATATCAATTTATTATGTATTTATGCTCGATTTATATTGTACGCGTTACGTTTTATATTTCTTCATCAAACAGTAATAGTCTAATAAATTTTCAAATGACCTTGACAAAGAACGTTTCTGTAATAGACATTAACATTAAATTACAAAATGGAATTTAAATAATTCGATCAGTAGATTGAAAATGAATATTACATTTATTTACAATTTCATGATTCAGAAAGTATGAGGTAGAGGGGAGAAAGTGGCGATGATAGATAAAAAGAATATTATTCCTATGGTATATAATTTATTCCTTTTTTTTTTGTTTTACGAGAACGTGTTTTTCAAGCAAATCTTTTTCTGCTGCGAGTGAATTATTTTTCTCGAGAGTATATTTTATACTCGCTCAACAATGTATAGGATCGCGATGATCGCAGTCATCGTGTCGTATCTTGTATGCGGAATTCACCGCTGGTGCAGGAATTGTAATTTGACCTATAAAAGTTGTTTCGTTGTGGAAACATAAAATTCTTTCGTATTTTCCAATTTATATTGTATAATACCTCAAATATCTGATGCCATTTGTAAGGAAATTTTTTAAGTAAATACTAATCACAAAATTTAATTATTTGATATTAAGATTGTCATTAGAGAACCTTGAGGAAAACAAACAACAAAACTCAAGAGTCTTTTATTCACTTTATAAATAATGTAGAGGTATTTATTATTTTTTTTTTTTTTTTTACATAAAATAGCCAGCAAAGTCGGTGGTATGTATGTATTATCGCTCTTTTCTGATATAACAATATGAATTAATTTCGTCAGTGAACTCAACATTTTTTTTATTTGTTAGACGTTTTATCTATTTACTGCCTAATCAGTTTTATCAAGATAAAAGTATATTTTAATAAGTATACAATATAATAAAATGCTGATAAGATAAAATAAGGAAAACTTTGTTTTTACAATATTTTTGAATAATCGTAAACGATATGAGGATATAAATGAATCTTTTGAACAAAAATGTTGATCGCCGATAACATTATTTGAACGCTATTCATATCCTTATTCATTGTATATTTACACTTTTAATAATAATATAGTAAAATTTCACTCGGAGGCTGATGTTTACGTTCTATGGCGTATAATAGCAATGCTATACGACATTGTTTTTCACAGTCTAATAAAAGATTTTCGCTTCCAATCCAAGTGTAATATCATTTGGCAACGAGAAATCAATATTATAAATGTGATCGTACGTAACGCACGAAATATTTGTAAATGAAAGTTTCTTTTATTGGAGCATTGATTGCCTGTAACTGTGAGTGGAAATAAATAAATAAGTCCCCAAGGTCGTTTAAATAATGGGAATATTATTTGGGAATATAAATGAAGTAGGTGCTCAAAAGGTTTGGCGAAGGTCATCGCCCGTAATTGGAATCCGACCTTAATCCTACAAAGGATGTAAAAAGCGTTAGGAGAATGGACAACGCAGCTGGTGATAGGGAGAAAAAAAGGAGGGAGGGGGGAGGGTAGTCCGGTGACAAAAGAGCGGTGTTGATTGAAGTAGGTGTCTTTTTCTCATGTGCAGAGGAACATGCAGACGGCTTCAATGGCGTGGAACAGCTTCATTCCCTTGGCGCCGCCACCCGGTGCCGGGCGTACTCACGCGCCACTTCACCATCATCCGGGTGCGCCGGTGAGTTCCTCGGGCCCGCAGCAAGCCCAGCAGCCGCAAGCCCAGCAACAGCAGCAGACCCAGCAGCAATCCCAGGCGCAACAGCAGTCGCCGCTCCAGAGCCAGCACCCGGTGGTTAACGCGACTCAGCAGCAGCGGGAGCGGGAGCGCGAACAGCGTGATCGAGAGGAGCGCGAGCATCGGGAACGCGAGCATCAGCTCGCCGCCCAGGCCGCCGCTGAAAGATCACAGCGGGAGCAGCAAGAGGCGAGCGAATACGCAGCCCAGCAGAGTCTGGCTTATCTCAGGGCAGCTGCCGTTCCACAATCCGCTCAACAGGTGAGCTGGCATTTTTTACTAGCCAGTCGGTCGTCCGTTGGCCAAGCTTTCCAGACTCTAAAGTGCCAGGACTTAACGGATCCTCTGCGATCGTATTTTCCAGGTCTCGAGACCGTCGAGTGTACCGGGCAAGGTCGAGTATCCACCACCGCCGGCGCACTCGCGGACCTCTAAATCGACCTCCTCCTCGTCCTCCTCGTCGTCAGCAGGGTCAATGTCCGTCTCGACTCGGCACGACAAACAACAACAGCAGCAGCAGCAGCAGCAGCAACAGCAGCAACAGCAGCAACAACAACAACAGCAGCAGCAGCAGCAGCAGCAACAGCAACAGCAACAAGCCCAGGTAGTTCATCAGCCTCACCAAAGTCTGCCTAAAGCGGAGCCAAACGTGAGTCTATTCGGCTATTCGAGCTACCAGCCGAGTGGCAGCTTCGTACACGACATCAAGGTTAGCAAGTCAACGACGGGCCAACAATGCAAGCCGGGCGTCGTCGGCCTCGTTGATAGAGATCATCATTTGTCGGCGAGGGGTGATGCGCTTCCCAATCCGCCTCCCCTTCTCTCCGACCACAAGAGCTCGGTTATCGTAAAGAACGAAGTCAGCAGCAGGGATCAGCATCCGAAACAGTCGGTGGCTGCCCCCGCGCACTCACCGAGCCCCAAAATGATATCTTACCTGAACGTCCAGCCAGTAGCCGTGAGTATATAATCGATTACCTCATCGAGATTAAGCCTGTTACAGAACTTTTGAATCTGGACTTTTCAATCCTCTCTCTCTCTCTCTCTCTCTCTCTCTCTCTCTCTCTCTCTCTCTCTCTCTCTCTCTCTCTCTCCCTCATTCTTCCCTCTCACACAGTTTATCTGGCACTTTGAAACTACGATAAACTTGCGGAAGATGAAAGACGGCAAATCAGAGGGATAGGAAATAATAGACCAAAGTTAGGGATCCTCCGAATTATTGACTGCTTAATGTACATTTATAATTCTCGAATGTCAATTGTATAAAAATTAGCAAATATTACGCAGTCGTAATTCTAGTTTAAATGCTAATAATTTAAAGCTCTTAGCGATTGATAGATAAACGAGCAGTAATATATATATATATTCATTGTCATTGCCGCTGTTGTTGTTAAATTGTTTCTTATACTTGCATGGCTGTCAACAGATGACGGGCTCGCAGCATAAGTCGCCGTACGAGTGTCGCTCGCCGACGCAGAGTCCTCACGGACACCACCTCCACCATCTTCAGAACGACCTTACGCAGCAGTCAAAATCCGTGAATTTAATGGGCTCGAGTCCGCAGACGGGGCACCACAACCGACCAGGAAGCGCTCATCACCAGACAAGTCTTCAGCATCCTGCTGTTAATCGACACTCGCCTCACAGTCAACAGACCCAACAAACTCAGCAGCAGCAGCAACAGCAACAACAACAGCAACAACAACAGCAGCAGCAGCAGCATCCAGTGTCCCAGGTGCCGCACCCATCGCCGCCTGAACCGAGATACCTGAGCAGGCCCGAGCCCCAGCTCGCCTATCCACCCCACCAGGCCAAGAGCCCTTACTCGGCCTATCCGCACGGACATCATCCTCATCAACCGAGCGCCTCGCCCACCTCGCATTACGCAACACCTGCTGGATCCAAGCCCAAGGTCTGTCGCGAGTTACTTTCTTGGGCGTTCCCCATTCTTCTTACACGCCAGTCTTACACAAACAAGTTATAAACGATGGTGTTTGTCCGTGTGCAGGTGAGTAGTCCGGCGCCGTCACACATCTACGGGAAACCAAGTTCCGGCATAATGACGGGGACACCGGTTTGCCGGGCCTCGGATATCAATCCGGGACCGTTGGGCTCCTCATCGACTGGATCCGTAGTTTCCACGGCCTCGGGCTCCTCCTCAGCGAGCGGGCCCTCCTCACTGCCACTGCCACTCACCTCTAAGACTGGATCGGGCGCTGTCCCTCTCCCAGGTCACGGGGCCTCCTTTCAAACGATCGGACATCATCCGAGCTCGCACTTTGCTCACCTGCCGCCACCGCCGGCTCACTCCAGTCGCAGCCCCTACGACTCGAGGGGTTACGGGAATCCTCTGAGCGCCACAAAACTGCCACCACCGCCCCCGTCGTTGCATTCCGCACCTGGTATTGGGTGAGTATTCGTAATACTCTTAAGTTTAAGCTTAGCAGGAAGCAGCCAAAGAGAGGTGAATCGTTACATTATTATTATTATTATTATTATTATTATTATTATTATTGTTATTATTATCATACCTCGTTTTAAGCTTCACTCAAATATTCGGAGCTCAATAAGAGTTTTTGCAAGCAACAGATTGATAAGAAGCTGATAATGAGTAAGAGAAGGTAGAGTAACGGATGTGGTTTCGTGATTACAGTAAGCTCGCGGCGCCGATGCATCTTCTGCCCCCAAGTGCCGCCTTGGCGCCAATCGCTAGGCCACCACCAGGCATAGTGCACCCGGTAGCCCACCACCAGCACGGACCCCAACAGCTCGGAGCTATCGCTAGCGGGCTAAATAGCTTCCAAACGCAGCCCCTGGATCTCGGCGTGGAGAGGTCCGGTTCGCCAAAACGAAAGGCCAACACGCCTCAGAGCTGCGACCAAGGTCAGCAGCCCGTGTCCCTCGAGCTCGCCAAGAAGAGAAGGCTCGAGGAGGCAACGCTGCAACCTCTACAGACCCTCCAGGTACGTACTCCATTCCGCCTCGAATCCGCCTCGATCCTTACGTGATTTTCAAACAAGGCCGAAAGGTTGCCGGTACTTTTCCGAAACTCCCAAGCTCGACGTTGCCATTGCCGCGAAGCGAGCAGCAGCCCCGCTTTCACGTGTTATTCCACACTGTGAATTAGCAATTCAATGAAAAGTCAAACGTACGAAGCAATGCGAATTCCCATTATGCGTATCGGCTTTGGAATCAACTATTCCCGTTTCGAAGCTCGGATTGAATTTCAGTAGGCGCGATCCCGAGCGAGCGTCACGTAACATTCTTTCAATTCGCCTTTAGTCCTACGAATGCAAGAATTCGCTCTTTCCTTCGCATCGATACAAAGTCGAGGAACGTGTCGACTCGCCTCCCTTACGTAACTTCACCGGCTCTAAATTTTCAACGGCCGAGCAGAGCGGGAGGGAGCGCGAGGCATTTATCGTTAGGACAAATAAACCGTCAACGTATTTGAGCAAACGCACTAATTGGCCGAAGCTCTCGACAGGAGTCGAGATCGACGCTAACGATTATTCCATAATTGCTTGTTTCAGCCACAGTCGCCGATGACGACGGTGCAGATTGTCAGCAGTTCCCCTATGCTCGCAAGAGTCAGTGAGCCGAGTCCCTTGATCGCCTCGGCAGCCACTTCTATAACCACCGTCGTCAATACAGCGCTGCTCGCACAGCCTAACAGCCAAAGCCAGGTAAGGGTTTTGTCCAGCAGCGGACTACAGATAAAGCGCACCTTTCATTTCTCGAATGCTCTTAAAAAAAAAAATACTGTTTATTTTAATTCTCTTTAAACTATTCGCTCCTATTCACGTTTTAATAGCGAGCTGTCAAAGTTGCACTTGCACGCGTGGACGTGGCTTACTTATCCAGATCTATTGTGTCGTAAAACATTATCTGTCATTATTCGTATTTTCTACATCTTATTGATTTGTATAAAGAATTGTATTTCGTTAACATTTGTAAAACCGCAATCGCAGCGTATATTTTTTTTACACGTTACATTATGGGAAATTGTGCATAGCCTATCAAAGGCTTCTCTCTTATTTTTAATATTATTACAATAACGATTATGCGTCTCATGAAGTTGGTTTATGGGTAATAATGTAAATTTCAAGCGAGTGAGTAGAGAATGAATTTTATTAGCTTAGATATACGACCTTGTTGCGCTCATTTTTAATTAGCGAGTCATTACTATGGATAATTAAATGAGACTGGCTCTAATAATAACGAATAAAAAACTTAAAAAAACAATGTCCTCAGGTCAACGTTCCTTCCGTATCGCCAGCGCCGCGTACGGCTAGCGGCGATGGCTCGGTGCGGCCTTCCTCGGCCGGCAGTGTCGGCTCTTTACCCGGGAACGCGACAAGCCACGGCCAGGGTGCGACCGCTTCGCCGGCCCCGAGTCCGGCCCCGCCACCGAGCACTACGACCCCGGTGAAGGCCGAGAGCCCGGCACCGGCCCGACCCCCCAGTAGCTCCAGCTATCCTGTACACAAGCTCAAGAAGGCGTGGCTGCAACGACACTCGGGCGAGGACGGTACCGAGGACACTACCGGTATCGTCGGCAGCGGATCCTGCCTCACCCTGCCGCTTAATATTGCCGCCATTAAGCAGCCCAACGGCGCCAATGGTGCGTCAATAATATTCATACTTTTTGCGTTTTTCCTTAACGTAAAAGTAAAAATTATATTTACAAAAGCTTATAAGATTACGCTTTTAACTCCTTAATCTTTTAAATTACAATTATCGGCTCTAGTCTACTTATTGAGTTATTAAAAACTGATTAGAGAACGCTCCAATTATCAGTACTGCAGAGCGAGCCTCAGTAAATCTAATGATTCATTTTATTGCATTAAGTATTAAAATGTTTGAATATTGTAATGAAGCATGAAAGGAATCAGAGGCGCAATAAAGTTATATTTATAGTTAAACGACGTACATAAATATAATTATTTGTGTTATGTCTAATAAAGCTTATGAAAGTAATTGTAGTAGAAAAAAATACATTGGGGATAATTTCGTTTTGGTGATTTTAGTATAAACGTTAAAAGGCATTTTAAGAAGAAGTCTTATGTAAACTCATAATAATTACAATTGGCAAATAGATGTAAAATAATAAAACGATATTACTAATGCAGTAAAAGATAAGGACGGAAGCGTGAACTCGACGACAGTCGCCCCGGTAACAACCACGACGACGTCCGTATCCTCATCCTCGTCAGCGTCCTCGACGACGACGTCTACGACTAATTTGCCGAGCGCCGTAAACTCGATCCACAATATTGGCAGCATGGCTGTGAACAGTATAAACAAGTCCAAGGTGGCGATAAAGGCTCGGAAGACACCGGTGAAGGAGTCGGTAAACGGACACGGGGCAGCCCCGGTGACAGCTAACTCGGAGAGCCTCCACGAGGACTCGTCCAACAGCGAGCCCGAGAGGAAAGCGCCACCCAAGCGGAAACCGCCCAAGGTACGCACATTAATTGGCTTTGTAAATGAAACTTAGACCTCCTTTATTTTCTCCGTCTATCTCTCGCATTCACCTCGTCATTACTTTCTCTTATTTTTAATATTACTCTTATTATTATTATTATTATTATTACTATTACTATTACTACTACTACTACTACTACTACTACTACTACTACTACTACTACTACTACTACTACTACTACTACTACTACTACTACTACTACTACTACTACTACTACTACTACTACTACTACTACTACTACTGCTACTACTACTACTGCTACTACTGCTACTACTACTACTACTGCTACTACTACTACTACTACTACTACTACTACTACTATTATTATTATTAATTATTATTGTGCTCTCTTTCTATATCTACGTTCTTGCCTCATCATCCTGAACCTTATCTTCATCTACTTCTTTTCGCCATTATTTTTATTTGGTCATCTATACGCAGAAAAAAACCATCCAGAGAGAAACGTAGGGCTTTTTGTTTCTTTTTCTTTTTTTTTTCCTGTTCACCTAGCGCGCATCCTTTTCTGGATTTTTTGATATTCCCTTATTTTTCATACAAAATGGTGGAGGGAGGACTCAAGGGCTTAATAATACTGTAAATTTTAAAAAGCCTCTCTCTCGGAGATACTCTTAAATACTCAACAATGAAAATCATAGGTCGACTGGTCGTCGTCTGTCTATGCGCACGACTTGAATTTTTATTGAGGAAACTAGATTCATCATAATATATCATAACTGCAGCCTCATTCGAGCGGGCCTGCTATTTTAATATTTTAGTTTGAGAAAAAAAAAAAGATAAAAAATCCAACTGAGTCCACATTAGGCTTTATTTACTATCCTCTAATACTAATAATTAAACATTTAAAATTTTTTATATACTTTGGGATACGGAAAAATGATTACATTTACTTAATTACCACATCATTGGCAATTACTATATTAACGTTTTTATTCAAACAGCTAATTAAAATTTATTATTTTTCAATTCTGGGAATATAAATGATGCAATTTTATATTTAAATTTGACTGACAATGCCACTGTTAGTTTCGTCAACCAATATTATCATCGTAAATGCATGGCTCGGAGAACGAAAACACGTGAACAAAAGAATATTATCGCAAACAAAATACTAAAAATACTAAAAATAAGGAATGGGCTCATGTTACGGGCATGTTATAAATATTTGTAGATTATTTCACGAGATAGTCATATAAAATGAAGATTTTTGATAAGTAATTCTAGTTTATCTAGTTTATTTTTTCTTTTCTTTTTTTTCATAATACGTACACAAGACTCAAGAAATTAATTCAGTTTGGCCCTTTAGTGTTTAAATATGTATTTCATTATTTACATAATATTCATAAAGTTTAATCAATTTGACGGTGCAGTTGGTATAATAACCATAATAATAATAATGATGATGATGATGACGATGACGACATTAAAAGAATTTCATTAATTTTTCAATATTTGACGAAATCTTAGAAATTTGTAGACATTGTTTAATCTGTATTATTAGGTTTTTTCTGCGTGTAGTTCTGCTTCCTTTTTTTCTTGTTTACTGTTTTGTGGCGTTTTACCAAAAGCGTGTACGTTAAAGTCAATAATTTAGAAAATACTTATTTGACATTGTCCAGCTATTTAATGTCATAAAAATTTCGTCGATTGTTAATGTATTTTTCGTTGAGGTATGTATGACTAAAATTAATATTCGAAAATAAAAACTATACTTCATGATTATTTAAAAGACGGCAGAAAATTAGTCCGTATTTTTTAACAGAAAATTTAATTTTTTCTAAATTGTCCATTAAACAATTTAATTATTATTGATAAGTACAGTAGAGTAAACAAAAATAGTAGCAATAAAATTTTTAAAAATATTTCATAATGGCTCTTTTTGAATATTTTAACGATTAAATTGACTTGTTTTATATTATATAACAACTAACTTTCTTTATCGTATAAATTTTGAACGGATTTTTATTACCTATGTCATTACAAATTTATGACGACACATTTTTGACTTTAAAAAAAATGACAATAAATTTTTTATTCATGTATTTTAAAGCCTAAATTGTGAATGCGGTGCCTCTCAATATCAAATTTGGATTTCGTATATTTTTCAAAATATACGAAACAGTCGGTACAGTTCGAATATTTTTTAATTAATTTTAGTTTTTCATGTAAAAAAAAAAAAAAAAAAAAAAAGACCCTCAAACCAGAATTACATATCAAACAATATCGAAGGAAAAATATTAACGGTACACTTGAAGAAATTGAAAGAATGCTTATAATAATAAAATCTTACGCATTCTATTTCAATTTCAAGCATTTTTTTTCGTTTTATACACTTGTTACTTGCATATCACACGCTTTTTCTGTAGATAGTTTACTGTGTGTGTGAACAATGTGTTGACATTAGTTAATGTTGTTTCTTACATTTGAAATATTTATGACTTCATGAAAGATATGCTTAGGCAAATGTCTTTATGTTTGTATGTTGGATGTATACGTAATGTTAACGATGACAAAATATGTCCTAGAGATTTTTTCATTTTCACACAAATTAGACACATAATTTGCGAATATAGCGACTAGATCGACAGCCAATTTATGATTTATAATGAACGATATTTGTTTTCATTTCACCTAGATTAACAGATAGTACGAATACGTGCGTAAAGATTAAGCGAAACTTACAGCAAGCCTCAATTAATAATAATAATAATAATAATAATAATAATAATAATAATAATAAAAAAACAAGAGGCTTTAGTAGCGTAAAATTTAAACAACACGCTGTTATTTTATATTTATAAATAGGATAATAATGGATATCTGAAAATTTGAATATCTTCTTATTGCCTTGTTATTGGCTTATTTTCTTCAAAAACCCTGTTTTTGTTGCGACGACAATAAGAAACAATATTGGGTTAAATTTGTTGTAGCATTAGGAATAATGTGCTTATCTACTTGGTTATCTATATCTTGACATTGTTTTTGTATAATTTATTGTTGTAAAAACAGAGTGATACGAAATTGTAAATATTAACAATTTACGTAAGCGTGTAAATGGGCGTTGAAAACGAGTACACAGCACACTAACCTAAAAATTTATAATACGCTCGTTATTATTATATTATATTAAGAGAGGCAAATTATAAATATTAGTCTTGTCTGCGGAAAATCGTATGATATATTTTACCTGAATTTCAATTTACGTTTACACAAGGCGAAATAAGAAATTAAATAACGAAATCGAAATTTGGGATGATTGATGGTGATATGAGCGAGGGGAGTCTGAGAAAGGTGGTGTACGTTATCGTTTAAAACAAATTTCATTATAAAAAAAAAAAAAAAAAAAAAAAAAAAACAACAATAAAGAACACGACACGAAGCGGTAACGAAGCTCTCGAGCGGGATAATGAGACGATCGACGACGGCGACGATAATAAGGAAAAGGGAGTCTGTGCGAATTCGATTATTTAAAGAAGCCGCGCTTGGCCGCAGGTTTCGAGCGCCGCCAAGCGTCTGATTTTAAACGAGAAAGTTGGTACGCCATTGCGAATACACATTTTGTCGCGTCTTCCCGACTCGGCGTCGTTATAATTTCCTTGTATCGTTTTGATTTATACTACCCCGCAGTTCGCTTCGTCCCCCCGTCGAACGAGCACGAGTATAAACAATATTTTCGATCTTTTTTTTTTTATCTAACCGCGCGAGTGAGAAGGATCACGTGTGCCTTGAGATATCGATGGAAGATATCCTCCTCGTTAATTTGGTAGGTCTTTTATAATATTGTGCCAAGGAAGGTAAAGCATATAACCTAAAAGTGCGTCACATGGCTTGAGCTCATATACCTTATTCATTGAATGAGCGCAAGTATTTATTATTGCAGTGACAGTGTAAACATCGAATGCTGGATTATTATTAGCACATCAGCTTTTAACCGAAATTAGAAAGATTCTGATTTTGATACTTAGCACCTGGAACAAGCTCTCGATAATTTGCCACGAATATTTTAATGGTGATTGCATAAGTACCATAGGGTGAAGGGTCGCGTCCCCTTTATGATAATGCGTTATATAAGTGACCGATCAAACGAGTTTTTCACACTTTGTAAGCTATGAGAAAATGTTTGGCGAAAGAGTTGTACAGCGTCATTATTGTTTATTGTTTGTTTACATTACATTAGTTCGAAATTACATTATTCAAACACACAGTTTACAGTTTGTCTAGCTATATTATTGAAACTTGGAGCCTATTGACTCCTTTATTTCAGATTAACATCTTATGTATTGTGTAACTATTTATTTAAGTGCCCAAAAGAAAATAAATAAAATGTAAAATAAGTTATGCACACAAAGTAATTTCTTGTTTGTTTTATTTTTCAATCAACTCAATCAACGTCTAAGTTATTATGCTACTTAAGTTTTATAACGTAAATTGTGCTCCATTCTATTGTTATATAAATCTAGCTAGTTAAAAAAAAAAGTTAAAAAATAAATGTAAAATTTTGTATACAATGATTGAAATGAAAGTTGAATGAATTTATAAGTTACTTTAGAAAGTGCGGGCTATTTGATCTTAATCTTAATGGATTATAAAAATGTCAAGGTGAATGGCATTAAAATTTCATATCTATTTACTTTTTATGTAATATTTGCCTTATTAATTTGGTATTTATGTTTTAAATATGGCAGTTCACTATATTCAGACTTTTAATCTTTCTTTACGCTTGTATAAATTAAGTATAATTTATTTTTTGTATTACAATTGCTATCTAGATGATAGGAGGGTAAGACACAATACACTATCACAGTTAGGACATAGTTAGTTGTATTTTAGATGTGTTGGAGAGCTTTAAATGCCTATAGTATGAAAATTTCCAGCAACATTGTACCGAGAATCGAAGGAATCGCGGAAGTAATGTTACTGTAGCCTCTATGTAGCCTCTATGTAGCCTGTGTAATTGATATCAAACATCGGCGGTTCTTGTTAAAAAAAAAAAAAAAAAAAAAAAAAAAAAAGAAAAGAAAAGGAAAAAAAGAAAGAGAAAAAGAAAGAACGATAGCTCTTATTACCAGAGAGGGCACGCATTGGAGTTTACTACACTGTGAGTGCGAGGATGTAGACGAGAAGACAAGTTTCGGGCAAGCGCGCGCGCGCGCGTTGTGTGTGTGGGAGATGAAAAGTGTTTGTAGAGAAAGAGGGAGATAGATAGATAGATAGATAGATAGAGAGATAGATGGTGAACTGCCTGACTACTATAAATAATCTATGTCTGTGTGGTAGGTAAAGCGAAAGAAGGGAGCCGCTTGGAAACAGCAAACGGCCGTCCAGGAGCAGCGCCGGAGAAAGAAACAGAAGCAGGGTAGAGGAGGCACAGCAGTCGGTAGCGAGTCCAGTAACGAGAGCGAGGCTGGATCAGTGAGCGACTCCAGCGAACAGCGATTCTCTGCTCGAGCCGTCATGCAAATATCCACGATTGATACCTACAAAGCCTCGGGAAACGGTTAGTTGACGTGTACCAAACTAAGAACAAAACAAAAAAATAAACATTAATATAAGTTGTTGACGGGTGAACTCCGTTCACTTGCAGAGTTAGGGCACTGGTTGAGAGAAATGAAAACAATGTCGCGCTCTGGTGTTTATTTTGCGTTCTGTGAATGGAAAAATCTCTAGGAGAGTCTAGTCGCGTTTGATGTCTTGTCATGGATTTTTATCGTTCTACCCTCATTTCTTTTATTCTTTCACCTCTTTATATTCCTTAAATATCCACGTAAACATGATGGCCGATTGCAACGGCTGTGCCTATTCTTCAATACTGTTAATTCATTTAATTTTAATTTTTTTTTTTTTTTTTTCAACTATCTTCCTTCATTGCGCACAATCTTGGAAATAGCCACTGTTTTTGTGAATACGCTATTTCACTTAATCTTCATACATATATGAAACCTCTTAATGTAAATCAACATTAAAATGCTTAATATCAATCTGTTTAATTTTTTTTTCTTTCTTTCTAGGAGTATATGAAATTTTGCCTTATTCCCAAATCAAAGATATTATAAAATTTAATTCCAAACTAGTTGGTTTTGAAACGCTTCTGCAAAAAACTGTTGTAATTAATGCTTAAAGTCAATTCATTACATTTTTATTGAATACAATAGTAATACATTTAAATTTAATAAAGCAATTTTGCATGCATGCAGCATTATTAACAACATTTGCTCCGAAATTCAATTTAAATTTGCTCTTTGGTAAATTTCTTAGCAACAAATAAATATATAATGCAAATATGCACAAATATGGTTCTTTCAACTCAAGAGAAGATACTTTCCATAAGGTATTTGAATGGTTTTAATTTCTCATTGCAGGGAATAAAAAGATCCCTAAAAAACGAGGACGAAAACCAAGGACCACAAAAGATGTTAAAACAAAAGAGGAAGAAGAAGAAGAAGAAGAAGACTATCAACCTCGTCAAAAAAAAAAACGAATAGATAGTAGCAAGTCTAGTGGTGTTAGTAATAAGAACAAAAAGAGAAGAAATAATCGAATCAGTACAATGGAAGACAAGCCTGATGAAGAGAAATTGATAAAAACAGGTCAAAGTTGGATTCAGGATGATTTATGCATACGTTACACATGCACAAGAATATCCAAGTGTCGAGAATGTAGATTAACCCCCAACCAGCGAGACAAAATTTGTTCTGTTAGAAGTATAACTGTTTTCTGTAGATTTTATGCTTTCCGAAGGATGCAATATACTAAGTCTGGAACGCTTGTTATGGCAGGCTTCAACGATCCTTACATAGACGCCGATGAGGTAAGCATCCATTTAGTCCTTTAATTCTTGTAATACAGCTTATTCCTTGAATTGAACACAATCTTACAAATTATTATATTGTTTATATTATTATAGAATGACATACAGCTTTGGCTACCGGGAAAAGACAATAGATTAATTAAAAGAGATAAATACACGGAAGAGACGCAAAAGGATAGTAAAAAAGACTGGGATAAGTTCGATTTTGATATAGAATTGGCATATCAAATAATTAGACAAGTAGGTGACCAGTTTTGCGATCTTATTCACCAAGAGAAGAGCGTCGTTGAAGAGCATTTAGCAAGAAGTAAATATCGAAATTAATGAATGTGCTTTTAATACATTTATCCCATAGAATTATTGCTTATGATGATAATTAAAATAAGAACGATATTTTATACGTGATTATTATTTTTTGAGCTTTTTAACCCTGAATAGAAATAATCGAAAATAATTTAATTAAGATTATTTTGGTTCGAAGGGCTTTATTAACGAGTATCTATGATCTTTTCTTACAGTGGGCAGTGATCTTGGAGAGCAGCCGGTGATTTGGAAACGAGTTGTTAAGGGAGTCCGAGAAATGTGCGATCTTTGTGATACGACACTATTTAATTATCATTGGACCTGTGGAAAGTGCGGCTTCGTCGTCTGCATTGATTGTTACGAGGTAAGTCGTAATATTTTTACGTCCCCCCTATTTTGTAATAAATATTTTAATATTGATCAAAATTATTTACTATTGTATTCGTACGTATTACAGGCGCGCAAAAACAAAACGGTCGTGTGGGCGGAAAGTGGCAAAGGTCGGGATAAATACGCCTGGCTTTTGTGCGCGAACCGTCAAACTCACGTGCCCGAGCAGCTTCTCCTCACCCAAATCATTCCGGCCGACTGCCTCATACAAATTGATCAGCGCCTGCATGAGTGCAGGAGCGAATGGGGCATTACCAAGCACTGTAGCTGTGATTTAGCGATCAAGCCGACGAATGAGAACCTCAGGAGCTTAATAAAGGGCGACCTCGTATCGGTGATGAACGGAAATGCACCCCAGGAGATCAAGGTTAGTTTAGTCGTACAGTACAAAGTAGGCCAGTAGTTTTATCCTAACTTTACGTGGCATTGAATAAATCAATCGATCGGCTTTAGTAGAGCCTTAAGACAAGACATTTTAAAAGAAATTTTATTATTTAAACAAAATAAACTCCCGTCTAGACACTTACAATGATGAAGTATCTTTTTTTAAAAAAAAAAAAAAATGATTAATCGTGAGTGAATACATGAGCTTTTTAACACTGAGTAAGTTAACGAAGTTGAACTAAAGGCGAAAAATATATTCTTGGACCGTTAGAAAAACGAGTTGAATTTAAAAAATTTCACAGTTGGAGAAACAAAGGAAGAAAGACGGCGGTAGCGGGAATTCGAATGAGAGCGGCGGTAACGGCAGAGCCAACGGCGAGGAGAAGAATTCTCCACTGAGTTGGCTTGCGGACGTTGCCCTGCAGAATCAGGATAAGAACGAGAGCGACTCGGATACAGACTCGGACGAGGACCAGGACGGCAATCACTCGACTCTCCGTGAACTGCTCATACGACCCTCCCACAAGCCCAACGGTAGCGGCTCCAGGTCGAATTCGCCTGACACCACCGGCGGAAACGGGACATCGATGACTGACGGCGGCGCCACTGCTGCTCTTAGTACCAACGACTCCAACGCCACCACGAACAACCAAAACAGCGTTACCAAAGCTTGCAAAAAGTCCAAAATGGATACCCTCAACGAAGTTATTAGCAGCGTCATCGAGCACAGTGTCAAGGTGATTTTTTTTTTTTTTTTTTTTTTTTTTTTTTTTAACAAGCCTAAAATTAATTTTAACAATGTTACTGTCCTTTGTAAGTGTCCCCTTACCCCCGCCTCGCCCCCCAGAGATAGAGATTGAGGTACGGGAGCGATGGTAGTTAATGAATTAACGCTGTTTTTTTTTTTTTTTTAATGTTGTTTGTAGAAGGAAGAGGAGGCTGGAATGGATGACGAGAAGCCCCGCGAACTCAAGCATTTCGTGCGCAGGTATAAGTGTCCGCAGCGGGGTCGCGATCCATTGCCCATTAGAATAATGACACTGACCGAGAGCAAAATCCTTTATCCGGAGGTGCCGCACTCGTGGCTCTGCGACGGCAAGCTCTTACGACTGCATGATCCCAACAACCCCAAGAATTACAGGATATTTCAAGACCAATGGAAACGTGGACAGCCGGTCATCGTCTCCGATGTTCACAAGCATCTCGACAAAGATCTGTGGCACCCGGACAGTTTCTCCAAGGACTTTGGTGATCAGAAGAACGACCTCGTTAATTGCATGACCGGGAACCTCGTGCCCAAGCAGCCGATGTGGAAGTTCTGGGAGGGCTTCGAGCACTCGTCCAAGCGCCTTAAGGACGAGCAGGGTAACGCGATGCTGCTCAAACTCAAAGACTGGCCGTCGAGGGGCGACTTTGCCGATATACTCCCGGCGAGGTTCGCTGACCTCATGAAGTGCGTGCCCCTCTCGGAATACACGCACAGATACGGCCGACTTAACCTGACCAGCAGGCTGCCGGACACATTCACCAGGCCGGATCTCGGTCCGAAAATGTACAATGCCTACGGTTCGGCACTCTACCCGGACAAGGGCACGACCAATCTCCACTTGGACGTTTCCGACGCGGTCAACGTGATGGTCTACGTCGGCATATCCAAGGATGGCGATAGGGACGAGCATGTAAAGGAGGCTCTCAAGGCGATCGACGAGGCAGGCTGTGATATACTTACGAGGCGTCGTGTCCGTGAGAAAGGCGAAATACCTGGAGCCCTGTGGCACATATATGCAGCGCGCGATGCCGACAAGATTCGTGATATGCTTAACGCCGTCGCCTTGGAGAAGGGCGCAAGACTCGAGCCCCATCACGACCCCATCCACGATCAAAGCTTTTACCTGGACGGACCGCTGCGCGAGCGACTCTACCGCGATTACGGCGTCGAAGGGTCAGTACATCAACGATAAATTAATTATAAATAAGCTTTGAACTTAAAAATTAACCTCCAATTTTTTTTCTCGATTTAAGCCGCTCATTATTCTAGCCGCTTATACTTATATCTTTTATAATATTTTATATATTAACTTATTATTATTGAGTTTTATAAAATATTATTAATTCAATTTGAGATGATATTAGTTAATCGTATATCGATTACAATGCAATAACATGAAAACCGAATGAAAGGAGGATTCATTATATTGTTTGCTCGTAAAGTCCTAAAAGTGTTCACCTATTGGCATTAAAGTGCAGCTATAAACTATTTAGTTTACGAAACCAGGTTGCGCTTACAACGACTCATTACTTTCAACAGATACGCGATAGTCCAGTGCCTGGGAGACGCAGTGTTCGTACCCGCGGGAGCCCCTCACCAGGTGCGCAATCTTCACAACTGCATAAAGGTCGCCGAAGACTTTGTCTCGCCAGAGAACATATCCCACTGCTTCCATCTAACACAAGAGTTCCGCGCCCTATCGGACACCCATACAAACCACGAGGACAAGCTCCAGATAAAGAACATCATATATCACGCGGTGAAGGACTCGCTGACGGCCCTAGATACCGTTAAAGATGAAACCCTTGCGAGAGTGAAGAGCGAAAAGTCCGGCTCGGGGCCGATGTCCACCTGTCCGAGCGCAGCGGTAGTCCCATCGGCGACGGCGGTGATTGCGGGAACGGAGACAACGGCGACGGTAGGAACAGCTGCTGCAATAGGAACAACGAGTGAGTCGAAGTCGTCGGTCAAGCCGAAATCAGAAAAGAGCGACGGGACGTAATGTCGGAGCTCCATGCGCCTCCATACTGGCGTGACAGTAGCAGCAGCATCACTGGTCAAGAGGAAGCGCGCGGCTACCCGTACTCGTTGACATGGCCGTCCTCGGGTACTGCTCTTCGATCCCTATTCACGTTCCCAACCACCTATCCATACGGAAATTGGAGAGGGCGGCAAGGGAGGAGTGTATAATAAGACTGCGAGTTGGAAAGAGGGTGAGAGAGAGAGAGAGAGAGAGAGAGCGCGAGCGAGTGATGAAAAGGGAGCGATCAATCAACCAAGCAACCAACCCCAGCTTCTAATCATAATCTTGTGATATATATTATTGTATTCGATTTGTTAATCGAAGAGAGCAACCGACTTGTGGTCGCGTGGCGTAACTGCGACCGATGAAGGATAGAAGGTCGCGCGTGCGACAATATAACCATTGTGATATACATAGGAAAGACATTGCAAGAGAGAGAGAGAGAGAGAGAGAGAGAAAACTTGGCATTGACACGACACTCGCTCTTTGTAATTATAAAAATTCGATATATCTCGTGCCTGTTGTATCCAAATACACTTTCTCTAAATGATTTAGGCGATTATTATTTATGGACGGACGTGTCGAACTCGGTAGTCAGAGATCGGCTCTTATTATCCGTACGATTTCCATAACTTTTTGCTATAACCTTATACGGTTGCGAATTGAGAGGCACGTACTGGGGGAAACTTGATTTAACAAATATATAGTGTGCAATGAGGAGGTGACGCTGTCGTTTGTTATCGCCGCCCGTTTCGGTCGCATGTGCATAGCTTTTAATATTATCGTCGTCTTACGATTATTATACGTTACGTTTAAGCAGTGATCACGAGAGTACGTGAAAGACGGAGCAAAAGAGACGAGAGTGAATGTTGGATGTTTAAGAAACGTCAAATTTTAATGCGAACAACCGGCTGGTCACCTCGACAAATAAATTAAATAAATAACAGACGGATCACTGCCTCGAATTCGTTATTTAAATATTGGTAGCCTCTCTCTCCCTTTGCTATAACCAAGCTCCAGCAAATCGTTTTCCAACCGTCCGACAATTAAATACAAATATGTATGTAGTTTTTCTCATCCGCGTGAGGGGGTTGCGTTTCATTATTATAAACAAGGTGAGGAAAAATTGTATGTCTATCAGCATTAACAGGAAACGGGAGATTTTACAATGAGCCTTTCCTTTTAAGGTGCCAATTCATGATTTGACTTTTTTGAGTTTTATTGCTTTTAATCGGGGGAATTACTATTATTTCGATCTAATATGACTATACAACGAGAGAGAAAAGGAATATAACAAGAATATATGATGTTAATATTCGTATGGGTTTTGCAGAAGAACTTGGAATTTGCAATTTCTCTGATCTCACTATACCTGTTTGTCTTATAATAGCGTAAAAAACTTATTGAAAAATATAAGTAATAAAGACACTTAGCTACGTGTTGGTGTACTTTAAAAGAACTAATAATTATAATAAATTGAAAACATAAGGCTTCTCTTACAAAATAATAATAATAAAAAAAAAATAATAAAAAAAACAAGTAATAATAATAAAAGGCTTGCAAAGAAGAAATATGACGCATTTGCATGTGTGTCGATATTGTGACATTTAAAATATTGATATCCGCGAAAAATACGGGGGCAGTATGTATAAAGTTATATAGAAAGGAGATTATATTGAGTATATTATAGAAAAATAAAACAAAAAAAAAACAAAACAAGCGTAATTTGTGTATTATCAATTTTTTGCTGTACGAGGTGGCAAATGAGAATGAAATAGATGATGATTAAAAGAAAAGAGTAAAAAAGAAACGGGGTTAGAGATACTCGTCCTACAATGTAAATATTAATTGCTATAAATATATGCGTATATATATATAAATAAATATATATATATATATATATATATATTTATATATGGGTGTATGTATATGTATATAAATATATATATATGCATATAAGTATAAATGTGTGTATATATGTATATGTATATGTATATATGCTGTGTATACGACTCTGCATGTATATGTATACGAATGCATATATATTTATATATAAATATAAATAGTATACATAAGTCGCATTCTATATAAATATTATAAATACGGAAGAATGGAAGCATTAGGATATAGGATATTAAAGTAAGGAATTTAAAGAAAAATTAAAAAAACCAACACTCCAGCAACCAGCGGAAAGAAGCACCATATATACATATTTACGTAGTTAGCTTGTTCTCATTTTTCATTATGATCATTGCCCACATACATCACCCTCACCCACTCCATTTATCCATTACATTATTATTATTATTTTTATTATTATTACTGCTGCTATTATCATTACTACTATACTATTATTGTTATTATTACTATTATTATTATTATTATTATGATCATCATCAATATTTAATTTTTATTATTATTTTGATTCTTATTAAATAATAAGCTATCATACATAATTATATTATTAAATTCTTAATTATTATCATCCAATCATTATTGTCATTAATTAATTAATTAAAACAAAAATATGATATTTAAATGTTTAAATGTTGTCGACGAACATGCCCAGAACAGCAGAAACGCGCGATCTTAGACGTTTTATTAATTATTATTATGAATTAAAGTGAATGCTCTGAGTAGCGAGGCGTAAGCGTAAGCGTAGGCGTAGTAGTAGGAGGATAATATGAATAATACGAGATGATAAAGAGGGGATGAAGATGAAAACGTATAGAAATAGTGCGAGAGAGATTGCGAGCGAAATCGATTATATGTGTATGGGTGTGTGCGTGCGTTCGGCGCAACTCTATGAAAAAAAAAAAAAGGATTAATATGTAGTGCATATAAAAAAAAAAAAATGATGCCGAAACGCGATTAAAAATGTGTTCGATCCGTGGCGTGTCTGCGTGTTTATTTTTTTTTTGTTTTTTTTTTTTTTTTTTTGTTTGTTTTTGTTTATCCTTCTGAAGCGAAAGCTGAGAAGAGAAGATGAGCGAACGGATGAAACTGATGATGATGATGCTGCTGTGTATTGGGGGTCGGATTAATCGTTAAATCGTTAACCGAACGCGAGCCGACGAGATGATCCACTTTTTACTCTTCGTTTAAGAACACTTAATTCTGTCGAATTTCGAAAAACAACCGGGCGAGTTCGGTTTCGCCTTCCATCCCTACCTCAAAGCTCCCTCTATTCTAAAAAAGAATCGTATCTTATTTATAAATACATTTTAACGCCGACAATTTTAGATAATTCGATAGACTAAGGAGAAGAAGCGGGCGCTGCTTATTTTATCCGGCAAAGTCATGGGAAGCAGGAGATGATTTATTTAGATTCGAAGGGCCCGGCGATTATGAGGTCGTCGTAAATTACCGAATCAACTCGCGCATCGAGTCGATTATCAAGCAAAAGGACGACAACCACGAGCGATAACGACTACGACGACGACGACGACGACAACTACGACGACTACGACGACGACGACGACGACGACTACGACGACGACGACTACGACGACGATGATGATGGCTTAAAGATACAAAGAAAAAACGCAGCCAATAAAAACTTTCCCAGTGTCTTGAGCTGCTGTCCTCCCTCGGAACAAAAACAGCCCCCTGCGTAGATCGAAACAAAGGCCGTCCCCCAAAATCACGGCAATTCAATTGTGAAAACTGCGTGCCGGCGGGTCGAAGTATAATTTTTTGTACTGTGTAAATGTAAGAACATACGTTTGAATAAGAAAAATGTTTATATTATACAAAAATGATGTTGCTTTTGTTCGTTTTACCTATACCAATGCGACTTTGTAGCTCGTAAGTGTAAATAAACTCAATTTTCTGATTTACTAGTAATTTACCTTCTTTTTTATTACTGCCCGACAGCGTTGTCATACGCGCACGCACCCACCCACGCTCTGTCTGTCCTTTTACTGTTATTTTTAATTATTTTTAATAATACCCGCGCGTGCGTGCGCGCGTACATGGAAAGCCTTTCCTGGAAAGTAGTTGTTACTTGACAATGGAGCCGATTGATTCGCTGTAATTACTTGGCACGTACCCTCACTCTTAACACTGTAGACCTAGCGCTTGATCTCTAGGGTATGAAGATATATATATCGACGATACAAGCAATCCAATGTAGAGAAATACTTTTTAATGAAAAAACAATCGAGCACTTAAGCTCGTTCAAGCAAACAATTGTGCTGTAACGCAATTTAATTATCGTTGACGAGGAAAACCCGTTGAGAACGACCGTCGATAAGGAAATGAGAAGAAGCCAAGGCCGCGCGTTACGTAAAGTAAATTAGATCTCCTTGATCGTCGATCCTATCGCCTCGTCCTTGTATCGTATCCAAGCACTTGTACCTCTCCACCCGCCCCCGCCCCACCTCTTTCATTTTTACGCATACGGAGCTTATTGTGGTATTCGTCGTATCGAAACACCTTTGATATTTCCGGCATATCTCCTGTGGGAATCGTATCGATAATACAGGGAAATTCATTTCCCTGTAGAAGAAAGAAAGAAAAAAAACAAAAAAAAAAAGTACGAAAATAAACATCTACTATATAATGGATGGACATAAGAGGAGTTCGCTCAAAGGACAAGTGCATCGACTGAATTTTTGTGTATATGTGGAGCAAGAGCCACAGTGAGACAGACTGTATACATAAAATGTAATATAAAATCTCGAAACGTAAAAAAAAAAAAAAAAAAAAAAAAAAAATATGTGTACTTTTTTCATTATAATTTATTGAGTATTATTATAAGGTATACTTAAGGGAAATAAATAAATAAATAAATAAATAAATATCGTATGTAAATATGTCGCCATTGTCACTTGTGTTCTGACTCTATTGTACGTTTTAAGAAAGCAGCGGCAATTTTATTTTTAATTTAAACAAATAATACATTGGCTAAATAAAAATAGATTTGAAATTAACGCGAGCTGCATTTATTTTACTATATTATATTACATTATGTTATATTATCTATTTATTTACTTGCATCTCCTCCTACAGACACGCACGCGCTTGTTTTTATTCCGTTATCGAAAATAGAATGACGCATTCCTGGCAGATTGTCGTATTTCGTTTCTTGGATTATTGTCGGCAACATTGGAACATACCGAGCCTTCTGTTTGTGCCTCAAATTACTTGTGATTAGGGATTAGGGATACTTGAAGTCAAAGTCCTTCCGCGGGTCAAGCGTCAGGACTAACATTTATCCCGGTTAGAATGTAAAGGGCCGGGTGGGTAGTTCACATTGACGACTATTGCATCAAGTTCCAAGTTCCGCTATATGCTTTATGACTTGGCGTATACCCAACGCTTCAAATGCAGTTTTGTTTTTTTTTTTTTACGCCATGGTAACAACTGCTAAAGGAATTCATTAACACGGTAACACGGTCCCGCTGTTCCATCTCACTCTAAGGCATATCACATTTTCGATACAAAAAATAAGGGTCTTTCTTTACTTTTTCTTTTTTTTTTTTCTTCCCCACCCCCCACCCTCACTTCTCCCACGTACAGCAAACAAAATGCAATCAAGGCATTAAAGATATTTTTATTGCCTTGATACAAAATTACGAGCAGTAAAGAAGTAAGCATTTTTGTAACGAATAGCGTTGGTCTGGTTAGTTCCAAAGCTGTCCCTTATAGCGGCTAGTGCGCGCAAGTTCAAGGGCAGAGCTTAGGGTCGATTACATGGGCCGTAAATAAGAATAGAACGTAAAGGGAGGCTCGATTCGATAAGGATAACTCGAGTCTTATGTATGATACGCTCGGCGAAAGCTGCGACAAAGGGAATCACTGAGGTTATTGGGGGTTATTGGGGGTTATTGGGGGTTATTGGGCGCTCGCCTACCCAGCTTCGTCCAGGAGCCAGGTTCTCCCTTAGTAGCGTTAGGTATACTCCTTCACGTCTTTGGGGCTATTGGGACCCATTACGGTCAGACGATAATTGTATTACGTTAAAGACTTGTTCCTCCACCAAAATTATCCCCAACAACCATTCATAAAATTATCTCCAGATTTGGTTGGGCAACGGGATGGGCAACGGGATGGGCAACAAGATTGTAAATTTTCATTAAATCTCATTGGGAAAAAGTAATCGAAAGATACAAATGTATTGAACGCGATCCACGGATCCACGTATATTGGACCAAAAGAGTTATTTGTACATGATTGTATCGGAAGGCCGCGATAACCCCATGAATTCGTCAAGTTCGAGTAGTCACGCTCTCGTGGACAATCTTTTGTGCGCGTGAGACGGAGATCCACGAGAGTTCGCGAAACGTCTTTTAACGTATAACAAAAAAAAAAAAAAAAAAAAAAAAGGGCACCCAAGATAAGGAGAGATAAGAAATAATAATGAAATAAAATAAAAAAGAGGTACTTTATTCCCGAGGAGTTTTATTTCACCTGTACGTCTTTCTCGCCTATACGTTGGAGGAGCCGAATGGCGATAGACGTTAATCGGAAGAACATTTGAGCGCGACCTCGCATCTGTATATGATTTTTCTTTTTGTTTTCTTATAATGGACTCCATAAGCTTAGAAAGCGCTTAGGAAAGAAGGAAGGAAGGAAGGAAGGAAGGAAAGAAGGAAACGAAGCTTTGATGATCCTCGCCGGTAGTCCTCGGTTCGTAGAAAATTATTCCAAGACATTTTTTAAATCTCCGCTCGAGAAGTATTAACGTCAAATACGCAGTCGCGGAAGGCATCCTATATCACCACCACCACGACCACCACCACGACCTCTTCCCCCCAATCCCATCCCATCCCATCACGGAAGTAGCTCTCGTCCATTAAGTATAATCGGTTATTTGTAAATCTTAGGAATCACACGGGAACATTATGTCTTGTGTAAATCATTAGCATTATCATAATCATTTCATCATCCTTTCAATTATTATTATCATCATCATCATCATAATCATCATCGTCATCGTCATCGTCATTATTATTATAATAATTATTATTATCATCATTAGTATTAATAATATTCATATTATTCGTATTATCCATCATTTACTCTTATTTATTCTTATTTATATTATTCTCATTATTTTTTATTATTATTATTATTATTATTTTTTTTTTTTTTTTACACATTTTTCTACATCCAGAGGAAACGTTAAAGAGCATCATCATTTTCCACATTTCGCAGCTTTTCGCCCGTTTTTCTTTTACTTTTGCAAGGCATTCATCTGTTTCAGCTTGTAGAACTTTTTTTTTTTTTTTTTTTTTTTTTTTTTTTTTTTTTTTTTTTTATTATTATACGTTTTAAGTATTGTTTCGGTAGAAAAATTGATCTAACTACGTCATTTGTTTGTTTATTGTTATTATTATTTTAATTTTTAGTTCCTCATAAGCATCAGTATTTACATAAAAGGCAAATGTGAAGTAGTATTTGAATATCGTTATCCTTTCATTATTGTAAGCATTATTACTATTATCTGTATTTATTAATTTACTTTATTATTTAATGTAATTCGCCCTTCCTTCGTTTCCATTCTCTCAATACGCACATGTACTTCATACTCGTTCTCTTGACTCGATTTATATTAAAAAAATATGTTTATTTACTATCGCTTTTTTTTATATCATTTGCAGATATTTTATTCATTTATTTATTTATTTATTTATTTAAGATTTCAGAATATGCCATATGAATACTCTTCTTTCGTTCAATAACACACTCGTGTTCGCACACCCTTTCGTTTTCTTTATAATCATCATCGTTCCCAGGAAACAGTATCATTTAAACGGTATAGAACCTTGATTTTAATTATTATTAATATTAATATAATTAATATTCACATGTTCAATATAATTTTCTTATTTGTATAATTCTTCGCTCGTCTAATTTATATTACACAATGCATTAAATGTTAGTGGCTTTGTGTTCTCGGACAATTCATTAACTTGAGAACCAACGAATCTATTGCACGAAACAATATTACGTGGAATATAAGAAAATGAGGAGATAGAAGTATTCATAGGTATCTTTTAATATGTATTAATTAGTGTTATTTAATTATTATTTATTTATTTTATTCCTTCATATCGAAGATTTAAAATTATTGTATTGAACTCCGTTTCTTTCATACTCAATATTTAAAGTCCGCATATATATGTATGTGTTTCTTTGTATATGTAGGCATTGTATATACATTTCAACATAAACATACCCTCTTATAGATTAAATGCCAGCTCTTTCATGCAATACGCATAAGCCCCTGCTTATACATATGTATATATATATACATAAATGAAGACGTAAAAATGCATACCATATAATCTTATACGTATGATTGCACATAAAAACGTCGATAACCACATAGCAACAAATATACTCTTTATTCTTTTTATCTATTCGTGTGTGTATATATATATATATATATATATATATCAATGATAACAATAAAGAAGACAAATTAAAAATTTGTTATGAAAACTTTATTTCTTCTTTCATACGCATTTTCTCTAACTCTCACTCTTTCTTTTTCTTCAAATTTTCTTCTATCTTTATTTTATAAAAGTAGCTAGAAAATCGAATGAAACGCTAAATAAATAGCAGCTTAGACTTATTCCCCTTTCATACATCTCAAGCGCACTAATATATACATAGACCTACACATTTGCACTCGCGTCAATTCAATTACAATTTATATATATGTATATGTACTTGCGAGTGTTTACGTGTACGTAGGCTGTACGCATTCGGACGTATATGAACTTATATACAAATAATGACGTGTGTGTGTGTGTGTGTGTGTGTGCGCGCGTGCGTATACAACCATACGTATATATATATATATATATATGTATGCATGTATAAACATCAATACACGCGTACGTACATTCATATATCTACATACTTCAACGCGTGTGTATGTAGGAGCGTGTGGAGACAATTCAGTGAGATCTTTCTTGCGCTCGTGAAAGGATAGCTCCGGTCGGTAGAACCGCGTTCGCTTATCCTCGAGGATGTGCATCTAGTGGGCGGACCTCGTCGCACCCTAATAAATAATGTGAGGTTTAGTAGACCTCTCTGGATGCGACGGTTTCGTAAAGCCCGACGAGAGCCGTTAAGAAGAGGCGAGGCTCGGGGCGACTTGGTGGCCCGATCGAGTCATCGGCGTTTCACTCCTTATGCTCCGGATGCTGCTGCTGCTGCTGCTGTTGCTGTTGCTGCTGCTGTTGTTGCTGCTGCTGTTGTTGCTGTTGCTGCTGCTGTTGCTGTTGCTGTTGCTGTTGTTGCTGCTGCTGCTGTTGCTGCTGCTGATGCTGCTGCTGATGCTGCTGCTGCTGCTGCTGCTGATGATGATGATGATGATGATGATGTCCATTTTCGGGCTTAACCCCGAGCTTCGTCGGGTCCATCGAGGAACGCGTCGAGTAATGGGCACTGCTTGACTGGCCGGATCGCGGCACCAGGACAACGTTACCGTCGGCCGACAGCTGGAGGCTAAAGTCCATGGTATTGTAGGGATGACCCTCGGGATTACGCAGCGACTGAATCAATCGAGGACAATGAGAATTCATTTAGTCGGATACATATAGATACATATCGGATACATATAGATCGCAAGTAAGTACTGCTTACATGGAATATGTGTCGATAGAGTTGTCCGAACTTTTCCTTGACGCGCGCCACTTCCTGGAGCATGTAGTTGCGCTCGCTAAGCAGTCGCATCTTCCGGTTGCGCATCTCCTTGACCTCGTCACTTAGGCTGTTTATCTGGTCGAGCTTTCGCTTCCGGCAATTCTGGGCAGCGACCTTGTTCTTCCCGCGGCGCCTTATGTCGCGGATAAGGGACAGCTGAGCCTCGCTGAGGTCGTACTTGCTCAGCCGCTCATTGAACTCGTCCATCGGCAGGTTTATTATGTCACCGACGGCTATGGGCACGTTCAGGGCCCGCGCGCGCTTCTCGTCCCTCGTCAGGTGCTCCTCCCCCTCGCTCTTACGACCTACGCCCAACAAACAACCCACGAGCGGAACTTTTTATGCGCTTAACTTTAGTGAAACGGGATGCTATCGTTCGTCGGCGGAGGGGGTGGGGTGGGCAGGGGGCAGGGGAAAAAGAAGTTTCTACTTGGGAGGACGACGGGGAAGTGACGGAGCGAGAGGGTTGTTGGGGAAAATATTTTAATCGCTTGTTACCTTTCTTGTCGCGAGATATTGGCCGCTGAAGGGATCCGGTATTCTCTGGCGGAAGATGATACGTATGATTGTGATGGACGTGCTCGAGGTTCGAGCGGCCTGTCAAAGAGATCGGTCTTTATTACGTACTAAGTACTGCCCGTTATTGCTTACTGACGATTTACGACGGGGGCTGAATCGGCGGTATTCATTGGCCGACCGCGACAGCAGCCGCGGGTATCGGCTTTGGTGGTTGGGGGGGGGTGGGGGGGGGGGATGGCGCTGAGACTCACCGTTCTGGTGACGTCCGAAGTCGAGGCTGCAGCTGTACTTGATCTCGGTCTGGGGTCCGGCGGCGCCCTCGATTGGCCCGGAGTAGGCTTGTCCGGGGGGTCCGGCTGCGACCGTCTGCGCCGCCTCGTAGTCGTACTTCATCGGCGTGGTAGCCGGATGGTGAGCGGAGGACGTGGTCAAGGGCGAGCCCCCCGCGCTACCGGGTATCGGGCCCTGATCCTGAAAGCAGCGCTTCCCGAACATGTGGTGCTTTTTCTGGGCGACCGGGGCCATGCTCCCTCGCTCCGGACCATGGCAGCCGCGCTGTCCGGGTCGACCTCCCGGCAGAGAATAGCCGCACTCGTAAGGCATGCGGTACTTCCTGAACGTTGCGTGCACCAGCAGCACCAGCAGCAGCAACAGCAGCAGCAACAACAACAACAACAACAACAACAAGCGTAAACATTAACAACGAGCGTAAACATTAACTCCATCGCTCACTCTCTCCCCCTCACTCCCTCCCTCCCTTTCTGGAGCGTCGTCGCGGGGGAGCTTCCTCTACGCGCGAGGCACGAAGAATGAGAAAGAATCTCGGCCGTAGGAACTAGTCATCGGCGGTTAAATTGATATTTCGATCCCCGGGATGCTTACCCGGGATAGTCCATGGAGTAGTGGGAATCGGGCTGGGTGTGGCTCGAATTCGACCCCGTTTCCATCCACTCGCCATCGCTGAGGGAAGGCACGCGCTCGCTGCCCATGCTGCTGACGGCGCTGTCGCTCGAGGCGTCCATTCGCTCGTCCGGGCCAACGACCGTGGCCGAGGTCGTCCCCGGAACGGGAACCCCACCGCTGGCGCCAGTTCCCTGGATACCCGGCAGCGTGGCCGTCGCCCCCGTCGCCCCCGAAGCACCCCCGTACAGACCTGAAAGTTAAGAAAGACGAAAGCTTGAGTAAGTACATTATGGCCGTGCGTTATGGTCCACTGGGAACTGCTGGGAAGATGCTGCGCCATCTTAACTTGGCCTCTACGCTCCGATCGGCTTTATAACGGGCCAACGAATGGGGGGTTATTGGGGTTATTGGGGGATTGGGGAGGATGGGTGGGGTGGGGAGGGGAGTGGGGGGGGAAGCAAGGACACGAAGGAAGTTATTTAAACTAGAACGTAATTGCCGTTATTTTCAAACCTCCGTCGGATTTCTTCCAACAATTTTACGCGAATAAATCACACGACTTATCGATACGATCTTCTCGTTACCTCGGTCGAGGTGATCAAAAAACAAATAAAGTTTCTTTACCCCAATAACCACATCTCCGTCTCTTACTTCCTTCCTTCCTTCCTTCCTTCCTTCCTTCCTTACCTATTCCAAATGTAAATACTAACTGATTGTCCACCGCTTCGTCGATTTTATCACCTTTATAATCATTAAAAATCAAAGATTTTTCAACTTCTTCTTTTTCTTCATCATGATTAATACATTCAAATGCAATATTTACCCCAATGACCCGTACTTTCCGCTCGGTCTCCCCTCTCCTCTCCTCTACTTGCTTATATTAAGAATAACAATAACGACGAGAACGACAGCAATAAATAAATAGACATTGAGCTTCGAATAAAGGCTCGCGCGCTATTCTTAGCTTCGCGTCCACACGAGATTTATTTCTCTTACATGGACTATTAAATCGGCATTCTGATTAAATGTTAATTGAATTTTTTTTTTCCTCGACAAAGGATAAAGCTATATATTATCATAGTATTATCATCGGAGAGCTTTAATTAGCAAACTTTAATCATTGGAGAATCGCCACATTATCTTCCAATAGTCCGGGTAAATAAATCTTTACAGCTTCATTACCGATCGTTATGTACCGAAAAACGGTATTTATTTGCCTGTACGCGTAACATCACCAAGAGTTTACTAATACCTACTGAGGCTGTATAAGCTCGTTTACGTAATTTAACGGCGGGTATTATATAATGTTTAGCAATTTAAATTTTGCAGCATTGAAGTATCGAGTTTGAAGTTAAAAGTTAGTCTGCTATGCAGGTTTGGCCCGAGGCCAATCGAATTCTCAGACGGACCGTAGACATTTAGTTAGATAGTGATTACGTAAAGCAATAGAACTGTAGGGGAATGTAAATGGAAAGGAGGAGTACTTTGCTCCAAGCAGAGCTCGAGAGCTGACCACTCGATCTCGGCTCCAGGGACTCCTTAATTTCCCCGTGCCCTCGGGGCAGAGGGGGGCAGGGGGTTGGGTGGGGTTGGATGGGGTTGGATGGGGTTGGGTGAGGTGGGGTAGGGAGGGAGGGAGGGAGGGAGGGAGGGAGGGAGGTGGAACGTAAGAGGGCTTGCGAAGCACTACTACCCCCGCGGGGAGAATAAGGAAGGTCAGTGGTGCGCTGCGGCGAGTCATCTGGTCAACGCCGCCGATACGTGATCCGCGTCGGGGTCGAGACGACGTACCAACCAAACTTGTACAGTCACGGCCAAAACTCGAGCACACGTACTCGATCCTCGAATCGCTGTCGTCGAATCCAGTCGTTGGCCGTCTTACAGTCCAGGCAGATTATCAAGTTACCACCGAGTTAGGAAGCTGCGAGTCCGGAGCGAGGGAGGGAGCGAGGGAGGGGGGTATAGCGCTCGAGGGCCGAATTAACCCGGTGCGAATGTATATTACGATCGTTATTATTATATATTGATTGAATCCGGCCTATTAATGATACGTACGTAAATGTAAGCAGCGTTCGCTCGGCAGCCTTATCTAAAATACTTAACGTGCGCGTTAAGTACTAAAGTACTAAAGTAAAGTAATAAAGTGTGGGGAGTAAGAGCGAGTAAAAGGAATGAAACTAAGAGCCATTTAATTGACTGGCCGCTCGGTATATTACTTTTATGGGGCAATAAATATAGGCAGAGCGCTGTTATTAACAAACAACAAAGTTATGAAGTTTAATTTAAATTTGTATTAAATGATTGTGTATAGCTTTGATCGAGAGAAAGTGCGGCCCCTAATGAAAACATGATTTTGCTAGTTTTCAAAGCTTTGTGAGAAATGATTTTGACACGTTGATTTCACTTTGATTAAAAATGCACGACGTGTATATATTATACGTGTGCGTGCGCGCGCCGCTTGAGTCACCGTACCTATATCTCGAGAATGAAAATTCAGAAAGCTCGTTCGTCAATTCTTATTTTTCGCGGCTGAACATTTTCTTTAAAGCTTTTTTTTTTATACGCGAGGCAAAGAGTTTTCAGTGGATTGCAAGTCTGTGATTAGACGTGACCGCTCATACGATACGGCGAGGGAAAAGCCAACCAAAGAAGGACGGCCACTGACAGAGACAGAGGGAGAGAGGGAGGGAGAGGGAGGGAGAGAGAGAGAGAGAGAGAGAGAGAGAAATTTGTAGTTATAATTATAATTATTTCGTGTGCTTCAGTTTTAACAAAGGCAATAATACCATTGAATAATACCGGAGAGCGTAAGACCTTTATCGACACGTTCCGAAAATATTTCGGTATCGCCGCTCTTCACTTTGTTATCTGGATTACGTTACACTCGCTTAATG